>OZ025294.1:427255149-427855149 GCA_964019185.1 Maratus speculifer | reverse complement strand
TTTGATGACATTTTATAGAACGAGAGTGAAAAATTTTGATTCTAAATGAAAACAGATCAGATTTACTTCAAAATTGCCGCTACGATTTTTTCTCGGAAAAAAGAGTAAGACGACATTTCCCCTACCGCTAAGAGATTATTCTCTGAAAAGAATGCGGCTCAATGACCGGATTTCACCGGACTGTGATTTTAGCCCTCCATTTTAAAATTTCGCTGCCGAACGTGGGAAATCCAGTGAAACTATTTCTCTCTGCCTCAATCGGGCATTTACATTCACACCTCCCATGTTTTTTCTTCCGCCGACTCAGTATCGGTGCCGAGTAGAGGGTTTTACAGGGGATGCATGGCGACCGCGAAATCCCTCTTTCGGACGGTTCTTTTATTTTTCAAGCTCTGTTCAATAATTATAATATGTTTAAATATCATGATCAAAGTGTCCTGTATGTTTTATAGTCCAAAGGAACTCAATTCATTCTTGTTCGAAATAGTCTCTTTCCTTTCTGAGTCCAGGCTCTTTTAGAAAAAAGTAGCTCATTTGAAAACTCTCGCTCCGTAATGGGAAGTTTAATTTCGAATGACTCGTTTCAATTTAAATATTTTTAAACGATTTTTTCTTTTTTCGATAGGATCTTTAATATGACTCTTTCTTACTTTTTCGGTTTTGCTTGCAGATTATTTAAGGTATATTGGTACTTTCAGTTTCAAAACCGGTCCGAAAGTAAAGGTATTTAAAAGGGAAAAAAAAATCTGCAACTGAAATTGAAAAAGTAAAAAATAGCCATACTCATAAAAGTCCAACTCAGCTATCCTATGCTTAAAAAAAAAAAAAAAAAAAAAAAAAAAAAAAAAAAAAAAAAAAAATCAAAAATATTCAAATTGAAACGAGTCAGTCGAAATTAACCTGCCCATTGGTTTAGCATTACGGAACGGGATTTCGGAATCACTCCCGACTCGGCAAGGCGAGAAAATAAAATAAATAAAAAGAATATTTCCCAATTAAACTGATAACATTGAGCTCACAAGCTATGTACACTATGGAATGGAGCCAGGAAGGCTGTATGTTATAAGGCTGTATGTTACAGCCTTATATTTTCTAGGAATAATGACCTTCGAAAAACAAATTAAAAGGACCCCCCTCATTTTTCTTCCTCACTGAACCCCAAAAAATAAAATCAGGGATACGCCTTATCATATAATAAACCCATATCCAACATTCAAAGCAAGTCGGATAATTCTGCATAAAAATCCATTTATACAACTTAAGAGGAGTTACCCCCCATTCCCTACCTACTTACTTAACCATTAAACCTCCAAAATTATACAGAGATTCGCCTAATCAGAAAGAACCTATATCCAAAATTTAAAACAAATCGGATAATTCTGCATAAAAACGCATTAATATAATATAAAGGGCAGGGGGGTAATCGCTCGTATTCCTCTTTATATTTAACAAAAGAACCCCATAACTAATCAGGGAAGCTTTTTATCACTATGGATCTATATCCAAAAATGAATCAAATCGGTTAATTCTGCATTAAAAAAACAACTACCTAAATTAAGGGTGTATTTCGATTCAAACTGCTTATTTTCCGATTTATTTTTTAATTCACTTTTGCTCTCAAACGCATCCAACTCGCAGATTCTCTTATTTAGAAAGTCCGCAAGGTGCCGTGATTGTCAATTCTTTGATAAATGTAGAAAATATTGCAAAAAAAGCGATCAAAAACGGCATTTTGAACAGATTTTTCCGAAGCGGGAGACCGGTGAATGAAAAAAAGGGTCATGCTGAGAAGGTAAATGTTTATAAATCAAATTCTAATGAATTGAGCGAAAAAGGCCTCACACGGCACCTTATACGCCTCTTCAAGAATCACCACAGCAAATTTCATGTTTCTACTTTTAAAAATGTGTCTGAAATTGTATCGGAAAATTTCCAGCTGTTGAAGGTGAAAAAGCGTTTTTTCGAATACACCCTTAAGAGGGATAGTTCATCCGACTCCCTTTTACACTTATCCTATGAATTCCCAAAACAAATCAGGGAAGTGCCTTATAAGAATAAACCTATAACTAAAATTTCAAGCAAAGCGGTAAATTCTGCGTGAAAAAACCCTTAGCATAAATTAAGGGGAGGATTTTCCCCATTTCTCCCCCTTTATACTTAATAAATGAACACCCACAATCTTGGAAGCTCCTTATCAAATATCTAAATTAAAATAATGATCCAATATCTAAAATTTGAATAACATCTGATAATTGTGCATGAAAAACACATGTACAGTAAAGGTGGGGTTCCCCCCCGTTCCCCTATCAAATTTATCCAATGAACTCCGAAAACAAATCATGAAGGTGCCCTCATCAAAATGATCCTTTCTAAAATTTGAATGAAATCTGATAACTCTGCATGAAAAACAAATTTATCTAAATTAAAGGGGGGGGGTTGCAAACCCTTTCTCCCTCTGTATACTTATCCAGTGAATTTCCAAAACTAATCATAGAAACGCTTCATCAGAATGATCCTATATCTAACATTTGAATGAAATCTGATAATGCTGCATAAAAAACCCATTTATCTAAATTAAGGGGGGTGAAACTGGTTCCATTCCACCGTCCTTATACTTATCCAATGAACTCTCAAAACTAATGCCCTCACCAAAATTAACTTATATCTAAAATTTGAATGAAATCTGATAAGTCTACATGAAAACTCATATACATGAATTAAGGGAAGGGGTTTCCCGTTACCCCTCTTATACTTCTCGAATGAACTCACAAAACTAATCAGGGAAGTGCCATATCAGAATATATCTATATCCAAAATTTCAAGTAAATCGGATAGTTTTATTATGAGTTATCGTGTTACATACATACTGCACGGATCTGCATGGGTCGGGCCTTAATTCTTTTCCCGGTCGGACCTAACATATTTTTTCCGTACGAAGCCAAGACTGATTTCATTCTTCCTAGTCTTCAAGGACCAAAATAATCAGTTCCTGATAAATCATCCCGTATGAAAATCCCTTTCTCGATGTGGCCAAGTCTGTTAATAATTTAGTAAAATTTGGCTTGATCCAAAAATTTTAGCAAAAAAAAAAAAAAAAAAAAAAAAAAGCGTAAAAAACGAATTTTGGAATTATATTTTTGAAATTTCGAAATTCCAAAAATTTAATTCGAAAAATCGTTAAAATATGGTAGCAGAAAAGCTCGTGCTTTCCAAGCAATCTAAAACAACAAAAATGTCAAATCAAGAATTCTTTGTAATCTGAACACAATCTTTTCAAAATATTCAGCGTTTCAACTTTCTGTATAAGATTTTTACTGCTTTACCTAATAAAACAAACCGTTTGTCGCATACTTCTATCGATCTTTGTTTTTGAGAAATTTAATTTTGAAATCGGGGTCTTATTTGCTGGACACCCTGGACCCTGTATCTACTAAAATACCGAGTATTAAAGGAAAACCCAGTTTTCTCCGAAAAATCCTTTTTCTGGAAATTTCCAGGTGGGCGGAAAATGTCATCGCTTGCGTAAAAAGGCCATAAACGTTCCTAGAGTAACATCATTTTCCCGATTACGCAAAACATTCTCCTCTGACGTCACTCGTATGACGTCAGAAGGAATAACCAATGGCGAGGACGCAAACGATCCGTGTCGCCTGAACTCAGGTGTGTTATGTTCTTTCCTTTTGCTCCACAAAACATTTTTTCCTCCTAACAATTAACCAACTGTTGTTTTTATTTTGTTTTTTCCTTCCTTCTCTCGAAAAATAAACACGAAAGGTTCACGGTTTTTCAGAAAATCGACATACGGGTAATTCCCGTACGTCATTAGCATGACGCAAATAAAATCGTTCTCAATACAATTAATATTATTGTTGATTGAGTCTTCATGCCTGCAGAGAGGGGAAAAAAAACAGACAAACAAACAAAAAACAAGAAACACGCGTGAACTATGAAGCACCTTCCAAGACTTTCAGAAGAATCTTTTAATTAAAAAAAAAAACTAGCTGAATGTGCCAATCCCAAAACTTTCTTCTATCTCAAACGTACATTTTACTGTTTAAAAAAATAGTTACTCATGTTAATGCTTTAATAATTTTAATTCAATACTATACCAACTTTTAATTTCATTTTTAATTTCTGCTTCAGTCAATTAATCGGAGTCCGTCTCTGCATGAGCCGATGAACAATAGAATGATAGGGAGTTCTTTTTCAAAATCAGAGAGCACCTACTTGCCATGCTCAAAAATAGTCATACACAAAAATCAGTTTTAAGCATAACTTCATACACTATTTGATGGTAAAATAATGAAAATTACACAGGCATCGTTATTATAATGCCCTCTTGCAGCGGAATTTTTTTTTTCAAATTCAGGACGGACCTACTCGCCATAGCCAAACACTTACCCAAAAAAATTCGTTCAATTCGATGCATAAATTCATACACTTTTAGCACAATATTGAAAATGGCATAAAATCACTATTACAGCGCCTCCTTCCGGCGGATTAATAAAATTAATCCTAATCTTAATCCTAGAAATTTTTTTTCTAATAAATCATTTTTCATAGATAAATAACGAATGTTAGACTGCTATGGGACCAAATCCTAGGCCTAATTTTAGTCTTAGACCTATTTCTTTTGGGGGTCGATCTATTCCAACCTTTGACTGAAAAATCAATTTCAGTTCTAATCCTAGACATAGAAAATTTTGATTAATAAATAAGTTTTCACAGATAAATCACAAAGGTTGGTCTGCTATGGGTCCAACTCTTTGAGCTATGGGACTAATCCTAGGCCTAATTTTAGTCTTAGACCTTAGTCTCCCAGACTAAACCTATTTCTTTAGGGTTCGAACTATTTCAACTTTTGACTGAAAAATCAATTTCAGTCCTAATCCTAGATCTAGAAAATGTTTACTGATGTAAACATATACTTATGTAAATCACAAATGTTGGACTGCTATGCAACCTAATTCTAATCCTACACCTTAGTCTCCCTAGTCTTGGACTAAACCTAGTTTTCTTAACCGGTCTAACTTTTCCAACTTTTGACCGAAAAATCATTCTCGAAAATTTATTATCAACAACTCAGTCTTAATCCTGGACCTTACGTCCTCTATCTAATCCTAGTCCTAGATCCTAATCCTTCTCCTAATCCTAGACCAAGACAATTTTTATTATTAATTCAGTTTTCACAGATAAATCACTAATGATGGGACCTAATCTTAGTCCTAAACCTTAGTTTTAAACTAAATCTAGTTTTCATAGTGGTCAATGTCGGTTTAACTTTCCCATCTTTTCACCAAAAAATCAGTCCTCATCCTAGACCTAGAGAAAATACTAGTCAAAGAAATAAGACGTAGAAAATTTTTCCTCAAAAATCAGTTTTCACCGATAAATTACTAGTGTTGGACAGCTAAGGGACCTGAGCCTAATCCTAGGGGACCTATTTTAGTCCAAAACCTAGTTTTGTTAGTGATCCAACTTTTGACCGAAAAATCAATTTCATTTCTAATCCTGGGCCTAGTTTTACCCTAATCCTAATCCTAGATCCAGATCTAATTCTAGACTTACAAAGAAGGTCTCCATTGGGGGCATACTCAGAATTTTTTGAAAAAAATACGAATTAAACTACTCATGTAGGTAATAAAGGATCAGTGAAAATTAGCGGCGGAATTACATTATTAGATATGTAAAAAAATAAAATGGTTTGGAATAATTGGCGTGAAAAGCTGAAAGCGACGCGGGATTTGGCGAGCATTGCATTTCCTCGCCAAAAGCAGACGATTTTAACGAATCTGAAAATTGATTTTAATTGACTTCACTGTTAAAAATCCGCAGCATTTACTGCAACGTCACTCCACTACTTTTATAAAATATCTCTCTTCTGACCAACGAGAATGAATGCTCCATAGCACGGTGAATAGACCGTCTCATACACTGTTAAAAATCTGCTGCATTTTGTTGCAACGCACTCCACCGCTTGTATATAATATCTCTATTCCAACCAATGAGAAAGCTCCATTTCACGGCCAAGTAACCGTTTTTTATACAAGCAAGGGAATGCGTTGCAACAAAATGCAGCAGATTTTTAGCAGTGTATTTTTGAATTTGGAACAATTTTAATCAATTTAAATTGTGTTTTAAATGATAAACACATAAAATATATTAATTTCATTTTGTTATAAGTACATATAAACGTATATGACAAAATTACACTTAAAGTAAAGTAAAAATGCAAAACTAAAATTACTTAAACTAAACTTATTTAAATAAATATAACATAGAAAGTTTTTTTTTTAAAAAAGTATTCGAAGCGTAAAAGCGTATTTTTCAAAATTTCGTTTTTTCGCCAACCGGGGATAAATCGCCAAATAAACAAAGTTTTTATTATTTTTTTACGAACATTATAAGGAGATTCCGCCGAAATTTTTTTTATAAACATATATAACTATATGAGAAGAACATTCTGTAATTTTTTCAGATTTTTCTGAGTATGCCCGTATGGAGACCTTCCTTGTTAGACAATTTTACTTAGAAATAACTTTTCACACATAAATTGGTCATGTTGGACTGCTATGGGACTTAATCCTATATAATTCTTAGGGAACCTATTCTAGATCTTAGTCTCCTAGATTAAGGGTGTATTCGAAAAAATGATTTTCCACCCGCAACAGCTCGACATTTTCAGACTCATTAGGTGCGTTCGTAATTATGTAAATACGTAGCACCTATTGTTGTTGCTCAGTCTGTCCGTCTGTCCGCATATAACAGCGCAAAAACTACTTAACCGAATCGTTTGAAATTTAAAATACATAATTATTACATAATTTTGTCAAGTCATTTCAAATTTTATGAAAATCGGATGGATAGATCAATGACAGGGACAATCAAAAGGATTCCGTTACATTACGGTCAATGGGGAAAAAAAGTTTCAAATGCATTTTAATCGTTTGAAATTTAAAACGTATAATTATTACATAATTTTGCCGAGTCATTTCAAATGTTATTAAAATCGGATGCATAGATCAATTACAGGAACAATCAAAAGGATTCCGTTACATTACGGTCAATGGGGAAAAAAAGTTTCAAATGCATTTTAATCGTTTGAAATTTAAAATTTGTAATTATTATATAATTTTGTCGAGTCATTTCAAATGTTATGAAAATCGGATGCATAGATCAATTACAGGGACAATCAAAAGGATTTCGTTACATTACGGTCAATGGGGAAAAAAGTTTCAAATGTATTTTAATCGCTTGAAATTTAAAACGTATAATTATTAAATAATTTTGTCGAATCGTTTCAAATTTTATGAAAATCGGATGATAGATCAATTACAGGGTTAATCAAAAGGATTCCGTTACATTACGGTCAATAGGGAAAAAAGTTTCAAATGCATTTTAATCGTTTGAAATTTAAAATGTGTAATTATTAAATAATTTTGTCGAGTCATTTCAAATGTTATGGAAATTGGATGCATAGATCAATTACAAGGACAATCAAAAGGATTCCGTTACATTACGATTAATGGGAAAGAAGTTTCAAATGCATTTAAAAGGTGTTACACTCATTTGAACATAATAGAATTGACATGAATCTATGAAGTATGTACTAAAATATACATTTTGTACAATCTGTGATACAAAGAATATTTATTATTAAATTACAGGGCCACACAAATGTATTCCGTTATACGGGGAAACATTGTTTGGGGCGTGTTTTAATTATATTAAACTACTTCACATTTTATGACTAAGATATACGTTAATGAAGTATAATAAAAATTACTCCCTGCATATTTACAGGAACACAAAGATTTCGACCACTATACTGTATCCAAAGTACGCTCTACTATATCAGCAAGATCTGAATATTTTAAAACTTCGTTATCGTACGAACGCACCTCATTTGCTACGCTTCACGTGCAATTTCCAACTTGTTTTTTAAAAGGAGAAGTATGAAACTAGCTGGAGGGATTTTTGAAGCGATGTATAAGATGCCGTTAGATGTCATTTTTCGCTGAATTAATTAGAATTTGATTTATCAGCAATTATTTTCTCAGTTCGATCATTTTTTTTTTTCGTTTCCAGATCGCCAGGTTCGGAAATTTCTGTTCAACTTGGTAACTTTGGCAGCATTTATTGCAATATTTTCTACATTCAATGTAGTTTCTAAATAAAGAGATTTTGAGTGTTTGGTGTGTTCGAGAGCCAAATTGAATTTAAAAATAAATCCGAAAATAAGCAGTTTGAATCGAAACACCCTTATACCTAGTTTGCTTTGCGGTCTTGTCGGTTTAGCTTTGCGAACTTTTGACTGAAAAATCAATTCCAGTCCTAATCCTGGACATAGTTCTAGACCTAGAAAATTTTTACTAATCAACTTTTCACAGGTAAATCACAAATGTTGGATAACTATGGGTCCTAATCTCAATCCTGAACCTAGTTTTGCTAGTAATCTTCTCGGCCTGATTTTTCCAACTTTTCACCGAAAAATCAGTCCTAATTTTTGCAAAATCTCAAATCTTCCGATTTCATTGCTTTGGGGGGGGGGGGGGGGCGGTGTCCCCCCCGTCCGGGCCAGCCTCTGAATTCAACACTGCCCGCTTCTTTCCGCTCCGAAACAAGATAACCGCTATCCGGTTCGATAAAAAACAAGTTGGAAATTGCACGTGAAGCGTAGCAAACGAGGTGTGTTCGTACGATAACGAAGTTTTAAAAATATTACTCTCATATATTAATCTCATAAAATTGTAAATAGTGAATTACAATTAAAACGCTCATCAAACAATGTTCTCCCAATGTCCGACCATTATGCAATGGAATACTTTTGTGTGGCCTTGTAAATCAATAACAAATATTCTTTGCACCACAAATTATGTAAAATGTATATTATAATATGTACTTTATATTTTCAAATAAATTTTATTAAGTTCGAATGAGTGTAACACCATTAAAATGCATTTGAAACATTTTTCCCCATTGACCGTAATGTATGACCAAATTCGGTCGTGTAGTTTCAGAGAAAACGGCTCACGTATTTTTTTACATAGGATTGCACTCAGTCTTGTCTTTCTTTAAAAGTCCGCGAAAAGAAGACTTTCATATGTTTTTGACTGTGTATAAAAAATTTTTTTAAATCGAAAGAATTGAGATTAAACACAATGTAAAATGTCTTAAAATATTCTTATTGGAACAAGAATTCATCGATAATATAGGATTAATAAGAAAAAATATCTAAATATTTAAAAGAAAAAAAAATCATTCTTTCAAATTTTGCGCCCTTGGGATTCGTGCGCAGTTTGCTCCAATTGCTCCTCGGAAGCTACGCCCCTTACCCAAGAAAATAGACTTTTTTGAGCGCAGCCTCTATTACAGGGGAAAAAAATCAGACTCCTTTCATACTCCTGATGAAAAAAATTATTGACGAAAATTTCCCTCCGAAGATAAAAAAAAAAAAAAAGCTGTCTAAAATGAAAGTTTCCATAAACCCTTGGCGACTTCCTATTCGAAATTTTTACTGCTTTTGCAGCTTCTTTAAATTTTTCTGGTTTGAGGAATGGAGGGGGTAATAAACAGACGCTTCATTATTCCACGCTGTACCACACCACTGCCATAAAAACCTTTCTTCCCCCCCCCCCCCCAAGAAAATTTTGAAATGGCGCTGCTGTGGAAACGCCAGGAATTTGAACCCTCGTAAAAAGCACTTTTACACGGAAAAACATTGGCGATGTGCTGCTGCCATCTATGTGTGGAAAAGAGAAGTAAAATTCAGCTCTGAATCTTGGTAATACATTTTTTATTATTTATAGGGATTTTTTTTAAAAACTGCATTTATCTGGTTTGTGCAAAGATGGGATTTTGCAAAAGACTTATAGAACTCTTACTTCTACGATAAATTTACACCAGTTAACCAAAAGAGAATTCAGGATTAGCTGTCCCAAAAGTATTTGGACTTAAGGGTGTATTCGAAAAAATGATTTTCCACCTTCAACACCTCGAAATTTTTCGATACATTTTCAGACTCATTTTTAAAAGTAGAAACATGAAACTTGCTGGGGTGATTTTTGAAGTGATGTTGAAGATGCCGTGTGAAGTAATTTTTCGCTGAGTTAATTAGAATTCGATTTATAAGCAATTATTTTCTCAGATGCTCTTTTTTTCGATCGCAGACCTCCCGCTCCGGAAAATTTTGTCCAAAACGCCGTTTTTGACAGCATTTTTTGCAACATTTTCTACATTTATCAAAAAATCAACATTTACTGCACCTCGTGTAGTTTCTAAATAAGAGAATTCGAAAGTTTGGTGCATTTGAGAGAAAAAGTGAATCTAAAAATAAATCGGAAAAAAGACACTTTGAATCGAAATACACCCTTAAGGGTGTATTCGAAAAAATATTTTCCTTCCGTAACAGCTCGAAATTTTCGGATACATTTCCAGACTCATTTTTTTAAAAGTAGAAACACGAAACTTCCAAGGGGTGATTTTTTAAGAGGCGTAAAAGGTGCCGTCATTTTACACTCCATTCATTAGAATTGGATTGATAAACAATTACCTTTCTCAGTGTGACCCCCTTTTTTTTTTTTTTCGTTTCCCAGATCTCCCGCTTCGGAATATTCAGTTCAAAATCCCGTTTCTGGATTGCTTTTTTTCTTGCCCTATTTTCTGCCTTTATCCAAGAATCGACTCTCACGGCACCTCGTGTCCTTTCTGAATAAGACCATCAGCCGGATGGATGGGCAAAATGAATTTTAAAATCAATTGGAAAATGAGCACTTTCAATCGAAATACACCCATAAGGGTGTTCTCAAGTGCTCCGCTCCACAAGCGCAAAACGTTTTGACACATTCACAAATTCATTTTTGAACGGAGACGATAGAAAATTGGAAGAGATTTGAAATAGAACTTAGTTTTCCATTTTAGGATCATTCATTTACCTATCCAGTTCTAAGCGATTTCGATCACGTGATCGATCACTCCTGCTTTCCGACCGGTTTTTTCTGCTTTCGTCGGGAAATGGTTCAAAAGCGTCCACTTTGAAGGCTTGCTCCGAAAAATCTATTGCGTTAAAAAAAAAAAAAAAACTGAAAACTGAGTGCAATGAGACAGTTTCTGAATAACAACACCTGCTGTTTTCATGTATTTCCGAACAAAAATAAATTAAAGCATGTGTCACAAAGTAACTCGTAAATGACACTTTTTTTTAATTCGGAAAGGAGACTCTACATTGGCAATGTACTGCTGCCATCTATGTGTAGAAACGAGAAGTAAAACTTAAACCGCTTTTTCACCTTCAACAGCTCGAAATTTTCCGATACAATTTCAGACACATTTTTAAAAGTAGAACACATGAAACTTGCTGAGGGGATTCTTGAAGAGGCGTATAAGATGTCGTGAAATGTTCTTTTTACGCTCAATTCATTAGAATTTGATTTATAAACATTTACCTTCTCGGCATGACCCTTTTTTTCGTTCTCGAATCTCGCTTCGGGAAAATCTGTTCAAAATGCCGTTTTCGATCGTTTTTTTTTTAATGTTTTTTACATTTATCAAAGAATTGACAATCACGGCACCTCGTGCACTTTCTAAATAAGAGAATCTGCAAGTTGGATGTGTTTGAGAGTGAAAATGAATTCAAAAATAAATCGGGAAATAAGCAGTTTGAATCGAAATAATGTAAAAAGATTTCGACTGTAAATACATTTTTTTTTTTTTTTTTTTTTAATTTATGGGGATTTTTTTTTTAAATTATCTGGTTTTTGTATGTGAAGAAGGAATTTTCCAAAAGATTTATGAAACATTTACTACCAAAGTACATGGGACAGTGAAGTTTTTAAAGTTACATTTCAAGAAATGAAGTAGTGATCAGGGAAAAAAAATAAAAAGAGCTCAATGCCCAGTTAAACTAATGGCATTGAGCTCACAGGCTACGCATACTACTTGCTGCCTTATATTTTCAAGGGGTTAATGCCGTTCGGAAAAAAAAAAAAAAAAAAAAAAAAAAAATCAAAGAAGGGAAACTACCCCTCTCCCCCATTTCCACTTTTTATACTTAATCATTGAACCCTCTAAACTAATCAGGGATATGGTTTATCATGTAAAAAATCTATATCCAAAATTCAGAGCAAATCATAAAATTCACAATAAAAACACATTTATATAATTTAAGAGGAGCTATCCCCCTCTTTTATACGTAACCATTAAACTTCCAAAACTATTCAGAGATTTGAACGAAAACTGTTAATTCTGCATGAAAACCCATTTATATAAATTAAGAAGAGGGGCATTAGAATCCCTATTCCCCGTGTTCATACTTTCCCAATGAACACCTAATACCAATCACGGAGGCGCCTCATCAGAATGATCCTATATCTAAATTGTGAACGAAAACTGATGTCTCTGCATGAAAAACCCATTTATATCAATTAAGGAGAGGCATGAGTCCCCCGTTCCCCCTCTTAGACATATCGAATGAACTCCAAAAACTGATCAGGGAAGCGCCTTATCAGGATATACCTATATACAAAATTTAAAGTGGTTCGGATATTTTTATCATGAGTTATCGTGTTACGCACATAGAGAATGGGCGGGCACATAAGCTCTCAGCTAAAAACTGACCCTATATAATTGAGTTTAGCAAATAATTTTTAACTACCAAAAGTTAACAACAAAAAAATTACGTTTATCTAATCTTTGAACATTGAGTAACTATCTCGATTTTGAAAGACCGCTTTTCGGTAGGGCTGCCATCTACTAATAAACAGTAGCAATTGTTGTATTCTATAACAAACAAGTTGGAAATAACAGGTGAAGCGTAGCAAATGAGGCGTGTTCGTACTTCAACGAAATTTAAAAAAAATCAGATTTTGCTGTTAGAGTATACATTATCTCGGATACCGTATAGTGGTCGAAATCTTTTGTGTGTCCCTGTCTATAATATCTAATATTATACACTTCTACAGTAACTTGCAGTGAACCTCAGCAACGTATATCTATTTCATAAAAAGTGAAATAGTTTAATATTTTTAAAACGAGCTCCTAAACAATATTTATATAATGCAGTATTATGCTTTCGAGTAGCCCTGTAAAATAATAATAAATAGTCTCTGTATCATAAATTGTACAGAATATATATATATATAAATAATAAATATTTAATATATATATATATATACTTCATAGATTCATGTCAATTCTGTCATATTCGAAAGAGTGTAAGATCATTAAAATGTACTTGAAACTTTTTTCCCCTTTGAGGGATGGACTACTTTTGATTGTCCCTGTTATTTAACTATTCATCCGATTTTCATAAAATTTGAAATGACTCGAAAAAATGATTCAACTACTATACATTTTAAATTTCGAACGGGCGACAACTATATATATATGCGTATATGCGGACAGACGGACCAGGGGCCTCGCTAAGGGGGGGGATGGGGGGGGAGCCTCCCCCCCAAAAACATTTGTGAATGTTGTTACACTTGGCAAATTCACAAACTTAGTTGGCAAATTTTCTTTAAAATTTTAATAAAAATTATAATATATTTTCAATTTTTGATAGAATTGGCAAAAATTACCAAACTAATTGGGAATATTATTAAACTTTTAACAAATAAGGGCTATAATTCATTTTCTAACTGTGGTAAGTTGGCAAAATTGTAAAATGAGTTGGCAAATATTGAAATTTGACTTGGCAATTTTAGGTCCTCTCCCCTCCCAATAAAAAGTCTTAGCGATGGCCCTGAGACGGACTGAACGACAACATTAGGTGCTACGTATTTACATAATTACGAACGCACCTAATATAATAGCTGAAGCTATTTAAATTTTGAGTTTAGCAAATAATTACCAAAAAAAAAAGAATTTTTATAACACTGGAAAAAGATATGGGACCGTTCAAGTATTACGTAAGCACTAAAAGGGGAGGGGGGAGTCCAGAGTCTGCTTATTTTTTCTGACAAGGGGGAGGGGGGAGTCACGACAATTCTTACGTAAGCATTAAACAACGAAGCAACTGCAGTTCAAATTCAACAAGCAAACAAGGACCGGAAACCTGCAATACCCCAGGCCACTGTTCCAGTGAAAACCTTATCACAGACAATGTTGAAACATGGGTTCAAGGATTCTGGACATCAGATTAAAATATGAAAACCAAATTGAACTCCAACATTTGTATGATTTATGGCAAAAATGTTAGTTATGATGCCTAAGTAAGTTAAGACTTCTTGTATATCTTGTTTTATTGTTCAAAGTGATAAATAACAATATATTTAAACCATTTTGTATTCTGTGGTTTGTTTAATGCAATTAACAACAATATATTAAAATGATTTTATATATTTTGATATCATAATCCCTATATGCCTATATAAATTTGTAGGATTAATAATGTAATTGATTGGTAACTTTTTATAAGTCCAGAAGTATTGATGTATAAACTGTCATAAAATCTTACGTAAGTAAAGGGGGGGGGGGTCTAGCATTTGCTTATATTTTCTTACAAGGGGGGGGGAGGGGGTACGAAATGACGAAAAATATGCTTACGTAATACTTGAACGGTCCCTATTCGTTTTCTAATCTTTGAAAATAGGAATGTTTCAATTCATTTCGGAGAAAAGGTGCTATCATCTAGGGGCAGAAAGGAGAAGTAAAATCTCTCCATCTTGTTATGCATTTATATCGATGATGAGCATTTTTAGGTGCGTTCGTAATTATGTAAATACGTAGCACCTATAGTTGTCCGTCTGTCCGCATAAAACAACTCAAAAACTACCAAACCAGATCGTTTTAAACTTAAAATATATAATTATTACATAATTTTGTCGAGTCATTTCAAATTTGAACTATTATTCAAAAGTTGATATAGTATTGAATTAAAATTATTAAAGCATTAAAATGAGTAACTATTTTTTTAAATATTAAAATGTACGTATGTGATAGAAGAAAGTTTTGGGATTGGCACGTCCAACTAGTTTAATAAATGTAGAAAGTATTGCAAAAAATGCTGCCAAAGTTGGCAATTTGAACAAAAAAAAAAAAAAAAAAAAAAAAAAAAAAAAAAAATCGAACCTGGAGATTTGATAACGAAAAAAAAGATGGAACTGAGAAAATAATTGATTATCAATCCAATTCTAATAAATGGAGTACAAAATTCTTCCAAAATCACCCCAGCCAGTTTCATGTTCCTGATTTTAAAAAATGAGTCTGAAAATTTTAAGCTGTTGAAGGTGCAAAAACCATTTTTTCGAATACACCCTAAAATTTAGTTTCAGGCTTGTTCTCGTCTTAACAAGTATCAAAATTCCTTTATTAAAAATTATGTACTAAAAGGTACATTAATAAATAGTAAATAAAACCGAAGTCAACAGCAAATTTAAAATTATTTGAGGGCTTTCTATCTTTTAATATATTCTAGGCCTCATTTTGGAGCATACATGACATTTTTAATATTTAAGCATGCCTGGGTATAACCGAAACTTGGCTGAAATTGTTATTTCGTGGTCTCTACAAAAGAAAGGTTTTTAAGGTTACTAGTAGATCGAACCCGGGCTTCCCGGGTTACATAGCAAAGATAAAAAAAAATTTTTAATTGAAAACTTTAATGAATTTTCTGCATGTAATATGCGTTTTAGATTGCTAACTAACTCCAAAAAAGCATTTTAACTCTTAAACGCCTTGAAGGGGGTGGGATAAAATTTATCCCACTTAATTTTAATTTCAAAACGCCATATTGACGCCAATAATTTGAAATAGCAGTTTTATTTTTCTGAAATACGTGAAGAAATGCTTTTAAATATTTTGAAACAAATTTGCTTTTAAACTCTTGTGTCAATCAATCATTTCAGCATTTTAAGAATTGAAGTGCTTTTTCCCTCAAAGGGTTAAGTGTCTTGCGTATTTTTTCATTCATGTTTTATTCATAAAATAATAGTGTGGAAAATATTGGTATGAAGATTTATATTTGATATTTTACATATTTTTGTATTGTATTGTACTTTACATATTTTTTTATCTTATAAAATTCAAAAAATTAACATTAATCTCAATATTATATTAAATCAATCTCTGAATTAAAATATTACATAGCGGAAAAACATGATTAGGCTAACGTAATTAGGTTAAAGTGTTAAATGAAAAATATTAATTATGGAATCAAATAAAGCTATGAAGTTTTTCAAAAGTCACATTTCCGTATTAGACGCATGCCAGAAATCATTAGCAAAGATTTCATTACGGCAGCAGTTTTGTTTCTGGTCATTTCAGTGTTTCGAGCACGTAATTTAATTACATGTCTGTTAAATTTGTATTTATTTTATTTTATTATTTATAAAGGAAATTTTAATTTTGTTATAGTATATTAGCCGGAAACAAATCCCGAACTCTTTATATTTTTCTAAGGACAAATATTCTATCGTAATCTAGTTTCCCTCGGTAGAGATATATTTAAAAATAACTCGCACCTGATTTTTTTTAAACCACAGCCAATCAGTAAATTGAAATACAGTTTTCAAACAAATTCAAAGCATTTTCAAAGTATTTTTTTTTTTTCTTATTTGGCACCGAAAAATTTTACGTTGTTTTATTACATGTTGAACTTGTAATTTTTAGTGATTTAATCTGCGTTTTAAAACATTCTTCTATTTTATTACTCATGCAATTTTAATTTTTTAATGGGAAATTATCAGGAACAATATTTATAGATTTATGAGTAAATTGTGTATCATTATTTCTTAATGGAGATACGCAATAGAGATTTAAAAAAAAAAAAAAAAAAAAAAAAAAAAAAATGCTTGAAAATATAAGTTTGTAATAAATGAGTCAAATGAGATACAGTCTTCAATGAAATTGCATTTGAAAGTAGATTTCTTTTCCTATATGACGAAATGAAAATTAAAAATGTGCAACGTTTAGAAAGTTAAAAAATTGCAGTAACAAAAATTCCAAAAAATCATTTTATCCTGAAATGTTGTCATTTGCAAAATAACATGAGTGCTACATACGGACACATTTGTTCGTTACAATATAGATTTTGCTCATATGAAAAATCGGTACTACTTGTTTATCCCGTCGACCATTTTCGCCAAATTAAAAAAAAAAGGCCAAACTAATAGCCATGTTACGTATGTTGACATAATTTTTATTTTAAATAACGAGAAAACAAATAAATTATTAAAACATGAATAAAAATACAAATAAAAAGTAGCATTAAAACTTTGATGACATTTTAAACATGTGTATCGTGTTTGATATCATTCAATATGACATTCACAATCATCCATTATTGGCATATAATCTTATAATTTGGCGATAGTTTTTTGATCGACGGGATAACCAAGTAGTACCGAAAAATCTTACGCGCATATTAAAATGTTAAAAGCAAAGACATGACTGCACGTACATTTTTTCGAAAAAGTCTGCTTCAAAGTTAACTCTATGACAAATTTAAAATTCGTTTTATAAATTAAAATACACGACACAAACTAAAAGAATAAACATTAAAATACACAAACATTGCACTCCGTCACTTCAACGTGCAAAGAAGATGCCGTATTTTCCATGAAATACGCAAACCTTGATTTTTACAAATCATGCCAAACCAAATTTTCAGTTACATTTTAAACATTGGATATTAGCGAATTATGAAATCTCATTTCGTCATTTACACCGTTCTTTTTCTATTTCAAATCAATTTTCTACGTGAAAAATGTACTTTTTTTTCTTTTCTGAAAATATATTTGGAAAATAAAAATGGTTCTAAAAATAAAGTAAAAAATAAATAACATAAAAAATAGAATTATTCCAAAAGGGAAAAAAAAGTTAAATAATTTTGATAAAATGACAGGTAACAAAAAGGTACTAAAAAATCGTCTGCTGTAGCAACTTTAACTGAAATTTATAAAAAATTACATTAAGCGAATAATGTTATTTTAATATGATTATAATTGAATGTTTTAAACTATTGGGCAAAAATTTGGGGAACCGGACATTACTTTAAACCTGAAATTATTGCCAAGACCATCTTTGTTTGCTTGTCTAACTCGGCAAAAAAAAATTCAACCCGGAAGGAAATTAAGAATCACATTGAACTGGTACTAAATTCTTTGACAGCAGTCGTGCATTTTTTCTCCGAATAAAAATGATCTGCTTAAATTTACGCATTCTAAAGTAGCATTTTATTTTATTATAAACTAAAACTGTAGTACTAAAAGTTTCCTCAGACTTGTCATTGAAAGTTTTTTTTTTTTTTTTTGTGAAAACACGCGATTGTGTTTGGGCTTAATGTAGCAGATTTCTCATGGTTACATTTTTTGTACCATTCCCAGCCACCACACATAAGTCCTCTCTATTTCTTCTTTTTACTTTATGGTTATTTTTCCTTTACTTTGCACCATGGCCAACTATATCTATAAGGCCCATTTATTTGAGATTAATGTATGAAATCTCCCGCCAGAAGACTCTGATACTTTGCCCAAGTTACTCTGATCAATCGTGCAAACTCTAAACCAAAACAATGATCATGTGCTCAGAACAGAAATCAGCTCATAAAATGCTAATTTGGGCAGGGTTTGTGCCACGTGATCCAATGAAATGGCTCAGAGTTTGAAGCTGGATCCAGCTTCACTTTTTCGGCGGTTTTTAGTTAAATGCGCATGCCGTTATATCTAGTTGGTAATGCTTTGCACAGAAATGGAATACTCAAGTTGCCACTTCCAGAAAAATTAAATTAAAAACTACAAAAACATTAATATCTCAAAAACAAATTAAGATACGGTTTTCAAACAAATCGCATTTAAAAGTACATATTTTTCCCTACACAACGGTGTAAAGATTGAAAATGTACGATGTCTAGGAGTTAAAAAATTTGCAGTAATGGAAATTGCAAAAGTGAAATTTCATCAGAAAGTGTTGCCATTCGAAAAATGACGTATGCGTTACGCACAGATACGTTTGGCCTTTATAATATAGATAAATAAAATAAATCGGGAAAAAGGCATATTGAATCGAAAGATTCAATTCACTTTTTCCCGATTTATTTTCAAATTCATTTTACCTGTCAAACGTGTACAACTGGCAAACTGTCTTATTTTGAAGTACTGTCAGTAGAAAAAGGACAAATTAAACTTGATATTTTCTACAAATTTTGCAGCCTACCCCCTGAATACGCCACTGATCCGCCACATTGCTACCTTTTTTGATAAAAATGAAATGAATATTGAAAAAACAACTTCTGAACATCTATCTAGAGGTCACAAGTTGCTTCAACCTGCTTCCTAATTATCTCCCTAATTTTTCTGTAATTACGTTTATAACTTATAGGACTGAATTATCTTTTTTCAATGAATAAAAAAATAAATTAACATTTTAAATATTTTTGCAATGTCTCTCAAAATGCTTGCAACATCCTCAAATTGTTCAGTCGAACAGACTTATCAATAAACTCTTTCTTTTTAAACTGTTATTTTATCATTTTTAAACTGTTCTCAGATTTTACAAATAAATGAAATTGCTATTAAGACTTTAGCCTACAGAGCCACGAGATAGGGCAGTTCAAGTAATGATTTTGAAAAAGAAAACAATAAAATTTATCATGATTTGGTTAATAATAACTTATAAATGTGCTAAACCAAATTCTTTCATCTCCATCCCTTGGTATAAGGATATTTCTGATAAAATTTCTGCCATTTTTAAGATCATTGAATGTTGATGTTTCTTTTAAACCAATTAATAAAGTTTGTTCTTTCTTTAATGAGCATACATTTCAATACCATAAGTCTAAATTACCCGGTGTTGTCTATGTCACTCCCTGTGGAGATTGTGAAAGTGTATACATTGGTGAAACAGGCAGATCTTTAGAAATTTGCCTGAAGGAACATTACCGGTGCTCTGAAAAGTGGTCATTTAAGGGTGTATTCGAAAAAACGCTTTTCCACCTTCAACAACTCGAAATTTTCCGATACAATTTCAGACACATTTATAAAAATTGAAACAGGAAATTTGCTGAGGGTATTCTTAAAGGGACGTATGAGATGCCGTGTGAGGTCATTTTACGCCCAATCCATTAGAATTTGATTTATAAACAATTAACTTATCAGTATGACCCTTTTTTTTGTTCCCAGATCTCTTGCTTCGGGAAAATCGGTTCGAAATGCCGTTTTTGATTGCTTTTTTTTTTTTTTTACAATATTTTCTGCATTTATCCAAGAATCAACCATCACGGCACCTCGTGTACTTTCCAAATAAGTATATAAATGGGTTTTTCATGCAGAATTGTCAGATTTCGTTCAAATCTCGGAATAGTTTTGGAAGTTTAATGGTTAAGTATAAAAGAGGGTGATAGCTCCTCTTAAATTATACGAATGTGTTTTTATTAAGAATTTTCCGATTTGCTTTGAATTTTGGATATAGATTTTTATATGATAACGCATTTAATGATTAAGTGTAAAAATAGAAAATGGGGAGAGCTGTCTCCCCTGCTTGATTTGTTTTTTGAATGGAATTAACCCTTGAAAATATAAGGCTGCAATGTAGAATTAGCATGCATAGCCTGTGAGCTTAATGCCACCAGTTTAATTGGGCAATACCGTTTTATTTTAATTCAGACTTTAATTGTACGTGTATTGTAAATAATACTTGTTTTATAACACCCACAACAAATATTTATATTCAATTGTTATTATTACAGATTGCTTTTTCAAGTATTTCCCTCTTTTTTATGTCCCTTTTGATGAAATGTTTTAATGGTAAAGAAAGAAGACTAAAGGCACTTTTTCTAGCAGAAATAATTTATTATTATTTGAAATCCTAGAAATAAATAAACAAAATTGTGCTACACAGAGAGAAATAGAGAGAGATTGACATACAAACACATGGACACACATTTTTTTTTTTTTTCATTACACAAAATACACTAGTTCTGTAAAATAGTCTTTTTGTTGCAACTGAAATCGCTTTTCATCGCATACATCCTTCCCAATCTGATTTTAAATGAAGAAAACAAAAAACAATGGGATTGTTTTTTAAAGGAGGACATTTAAAAAAAAATCACTGCGAAATAAGTATCTTAAATTAAAATGGAAGAATTTGTGGATGGTAAAAGTCTTTCAGGCAAAAATAAAACAACATAAACATATACTGGACAATTGCACCATAAAATTTAACTACTAAGAATGTATTTGCTAAAAAATACAAAACTTTGCTTATTGGTGCACATAAACAAGAACTTTAATAAGAACTTGTACAATTAAAAATAAAATATAAAATCAACGCTTTGAGATAACTAAATTTGTAATGATAATTTACCCTATAATATACCAAAATAACACATAAAATCTTAAATTTGTATCTTTGCAGTGTTTTGATATTTTTGCAGTGTTATTTTTTTCTGACACGTAGACGGCAACCTATTCAAACTTCTGATTGATTTTGATTTTATGTTATTGTTCTCGCTCAGGAAGCAAACTCTTAGTCATTTCATTATCGTATTTTCCAAAAGACAGCTCAAAATGTTGATTTTAGATTTTATTTTAACTGCATAAGTTCTTATTTTTGTGCACCAATGAGCAAGGCTATGTATTTTTAACAAATACATTCTTAGTAGCCAAATAACACAGGCATGAATTTTAGGGCCCTTGTCTGTTAAAGTGATTACCACAAGCGCATTGCCTTCATTTCAACACACTTGCAACGAAATTGAATGAAATCCATTGCACAACCTGAGCGAAACAGTTTCAGTGTAAAATAAGTACTAAATGATTTATTCATCTTATCCAAGAACTCATGCAGGAGATACTGTCGAACCCCATTATAGTGAACCCGATATATAACAAACGAAAATTTTGGCAATGCCATTTTCTCATTGCGTTTAATGCTACTTTGTCCTTTTACAGTAAACCTCCGAAATCTTAAGAATTGGTTATAGCGAACATTTTTTTTCTAGTCGACTCATGATTTTTTTTTTGCTTTTCCGCAGTTGTGAAAATAGGATTTCGACTCTAAATTAACAAGAAAATGCATGCCGGCTAGTGAAATAGGGCACAAACTAGATTTTAGTCAATTTAATTCATTAATGATCATATTTAATAGATTTTACGTTTTTCTCTTAAGGGTGTTCTTAACTGCTTTGCTCAGCAAGTGAAAAACGTTTTGACACATTTACAAATTCATTTTTTAACAGAAAGATATAAAATTGGAATGCCTGAATAGGGAATAGATTTCGAATCGAACGTATTTTTCCATTTTCCGATAATTAAATAACCTATCCATTTCTAAGCTATTTCGATCACTTGATCACCCGTTTTTCTCCTACTTTTCCACCGGTTTTTCTGCTTTCGTCGGGAAATGTGCTCATAAGTGTCAACTTTGAAAACTTGTTACAAAAAAAAAAAAAAAAAAAAAAAAAGAAAATTGAATGCAATGAGACAGTTTTTGAATAATAACACCTGCTATTTTCATGCATTTCCGAACAAAAATAAATTAAAGCATGTGTCACAAAGTTGCCCCTTTTTGATTTAAGAACACCCTTAATACATCATTATATAATATATGGGTAGCAGTTAATAATGTGCATATTTTGGGAGTGCTAACATTATTTTTTTAACGGTATGGATAAAGCGTACAGAACTTTCGTTCCCTTGAAGTTCGTTATAACGGAGTTCGACTGTACCTCACTAAATCCTTCTGGGTCTCACTAAATCCTTCACGAAATAAAACAAGTCTTTTTTTTTTTTTTTTTTTTTTTTTCAACTAAAAAAAAAAAAAAAAAAAAACTTTTGAAGAATTTTTAGAATACAGGGTGTTTTCAGAAAGGAAGGTAACATTGTAACAGGTCATTCTGAAAAGGACCCTTTTTTTGGATCACCTTTTTTTAGAAATAATGAAATTCAATGAATGAATTCTAAAAAGAAAAATATGGAATGGAACTTGGCTATTCCATGTTCTACCCTATTATTAAAGTAACTTTTAATAGCTGCATTCTGAAGTTGAGAAAAAAAGGGAATGAGTTCCAATCAAAGTATTCTGCAGAAACATACATGGGAACCTCATGACCCCATGATTTTCTTTGGTGTTAAAAATACATAAAATCAATAAAATGAGATATAGAACAAAACTATGTTACATTAAATATAAAGAATTCTTTTGTTGTTATTTTCAAGCTTTTACAGGCACAATAAACAAATACTCTGAGCGAATTAAGTTTAAAAAGAAAAAAAAGCTTGAAAGAAAAAAAGTTTATCATGTGAAAGGAGAAACTCAAAATTTTCTAAACCCTTAAATGCCGATGGTTTTAAAATGTTTTCAATTACCATTTCTTAAATAAATCTTGAGATGAATATTTAAAAAAAATCATACTTCATTTTTTAAGTATGATTTACAGCTAAAAAACAATTTTTTGCTCATTAGCAACATTTAGCTTTAACTGAAAAAAAAAAAAAAAAAAATTATTTTGATAAAAATCTATAATTATTGAGAATTTTAGACTTGTCAGAATGGACAATTTCCTATAGAATTTTAAGAATGAATTTTAGTGGCTCCCTGCATAACAAAACTGAGTATTTCAAAAGCTTCCAAACAAAACTAAAAACACATGTAGCAACCACTGAATAAATTATCTCTTTATACTTAAACAGTACTCATGCTGCCATCGACATGTTGAAATTGGATTTAAGGGTGTAATTGAAAAAATGCTTTTTCACCTTCAACAGCTCGACATTTTCTGATACAATTTCAGACACATTTTAAAAAGTAGAAACATGGAACTTGCTGAGGGGATTCTTGAAGAGGCGTATAAGGTGCTGTGTGACTTTTTTTATGCTCAATTCATTAGAATTTGATTTATAAACATTTACCTTCTCGGCATGATCCTTTTTTCTGTTCTCAGATCTCTCGCTTCGGGAAAATCGGTTCAAAATGCCGTTTTTGATCGCTTTTTTTACAATGTTTTTTACATTTATCAAAGAATTGACCATCATGGCACCTTGTGCGCTTTCTAAAGAGAATCTGCGAGTTGGATGCGTTTGAGAGCAAAAGTGCATTCAAAAATAAATCGGAAAATAAGCAGTTTGAATCGAAATACACCCTTAATAATATTTTCAGCATGTATTTTATTGGCAACATGAGGCATGAGAGCTTCAATGTTGTTCTAACAGATTATTTCAGAAGACCAAATTGGATCTGTTGCCAAAAGGCACTTAAGGGTTCATTTTCCTTGAATTTCAACTTAAATTTTATTCAACTTCCTTTTTCAAAGTCTACCCCTTACTTAGAAGAGATGCTTTCCCTAGGACTCTGTAACAGCTACTGAAACATGAGAAAATTTTCTAGCTTCCATTACTTTGCATGCATCCCTAGAATCTTTAGTATTATATTTAATCCAAATTTGACTAAACTGTTGAAGGAATAAAATACATCAAGCACCCGATGCGGAATTTCTTTCTTTTTTTTGAGCTAAAAATATTTTTTGCTGTTTTCAATGAATAAAATACAGAACTTCTATAAGTGACTGGATTCATTTTAATGGTGTGCAACCATCAAATCCATGAACAGATCCAAGAACCGAAAAAATACTACCTTATTTTAGTAGTGTGAGATGAATTAAGTTAAAGTTAGTGGAGAGAAATTATCAAACAAAACATTTAAAATAAACAAAATTGGAATAACTGCAGAAACGCTCATTAATATTGTTAATAATAAACAACAGGGAGTCTACTCAGATATAACTAAAATAGGGTGGTGGTTTTTAAAATAAATACAAATTATGTTCTCAGAAGAAGGTTTATTTTCTATTTTTATTGAACCAGTGCCATAATATATAAAGAAATAAACAGGCCATCTTTTTATTAGCTTATTTTTAAAACCAATAAAAAGATTTCTTTCTTTATTTATTATGACATGTGTTCAATAAAAATAGGAAATAAACCTTCTTCTGAGAACATAATTTGTATTTATTTCAAAAACCAGATCTTATATCACTGCCCTATTTTAACTGTATCCGATTTGAAAGTTATAGTAGCAAAAGATTAAAACACAGTTCAATATTAACACAATTACAAAGTCTAGAATGCATTATTTTGTGTATTTTTTTAATGCAAAAGATTTATCACATACAGTTTCATCACACATTGTGAAATTTTGTCATCACTCTAAACTTATTAATAAAAATCTCAGAATTTATAATTTAATACAGTTGTTCATTCAGTAAAGAGGAATTTATTAGAAAAGATTTTGAGATTTATTATTTAAAGATTTATATGAAAAAAATCTTTTTTGTACCAAAGTTTTTTAAATCTTTGAGAACCTGTGAAAATCACAAAATTTCTTCATCTCTTAAGAAACACAGCAGGTCATAAAATCTTAGTGTGTGGATAAAAAGTTAGTGTGTGGCTCTTTTTAAACTTAAATTTAAAATTCAAAAGTTTAAAGTCCCAATTAATATTTTTTTAACTTTAATTCTGAAGCTTAGAGTTGTTTTGTCCTTGATAACTTTCTTTCCCAGCCTAACATTTATAACTTTCAGATATCATTTTTGGATGTTCTTTAAGATTAAAATTGATGATCTAAATGCCTTTTGCTTGCAGGCATCTGTGGCTAGGGCCTCATACACTACCAGTCTGTGAATTGTACAGGCTTTGACCACATATCAGTCAGAAGCTAATGAACCAATTAAATTAAATGTTTCTCTCAAATTCACAACTGTAGCCTCTGCTGGAAAATATCACATGCAAAAAAAACAAGAGATTATTGCACATTTGAGATGCGTATAAAACCTACAGCCATTTAATTCTTCAAAATAAATATAAATGGCTGAGGGACCTCTGATCGTACTCGCGAATCCATCTGTATGATGAGCAGTTAAATAAACAAGTTAGATCCAACAAGATATTCCCATATTCATGACACTTTAAAACGATGTTAAATGTATTTGTTTATTTATAGTTCACAATTCGGTTACTTCAATGATAACTCCTAAAATTTGCAATTTTCTAAGTTACTAAGTCTGAAAATGCATTTTCTCTTAAAATACCCCTTCTCCCTCCTGCTGCCCCTTTGTTAAACACCAAGTGTCATTTTTTATGAGCCAGTAGCCTGTCCCCCCCCCCTTTTTTTTCAAGAAAGAATACTATCTATGGAAGTAAAGAAGCAAAATTAAAATAATAAAGATAATTTTACATTTTATTGACAGTGTTTTCAAGAATAAATAAATAGATTAAAAAAATTACAAATCTGTGTCTGTTAAAATGAAACAGAACTTGATTTCTGTCTGTGTTTACAATTTCTTTAGTTGCAAGCCATTAAAACAAATCCAGTGTTTGTGAGACGGCAAAATTATTAAAAAAGGACTATCAAAAGATGCAATAAAAATATTACCAGTTCATTTCATACTATATTTTGACACTCAATTCTTAAAAAATAGGAAATAAATCTACCGAGTGGGAGAAGATTGGGGGGAGGGGAGGGAAAAGAAAAGGGGTGAGCTGAGATGATGATGATGACTATCTCTGATAAAAATAATCTATCCTGATGACTATGAAGATGAGAGTCTGTCACAATAAAGAACACAGACTAGCAGCCCTCGAGAGAAAACTAAGTACGATCACTCGCTCCCATGAGCTATGTCTCATTAAAAAAATGTCAACTATCACTGGCACTGGAGTTTTTTTTTTTTTCGTTAGTGGTCTGCACACACCACCATGGAGGTGAAAACAATCACCATATATATCCCTCGGAAAGTAGAGGCTTTGTCTTCGACACGTGGTCCCATCACAACAGAAGAAGAAATGTGGTTAACCACACTTTTGTCACAAAAATAATGTCATTTTGTCCGAGAGAGCAGATCAGAGTAGTAGGGTAGAAAAGAGAGTTGTGGTGTCAGAGGAGCTGGTCGATGACTGGGTACAGCAGGGACATGTGTTCTGCGCCCTTGATGGGCAGCTTGTTGACGGAGTAGTGCTGGATCATCTCGGGTATGGAGGAGAAAGGGTTGCTGAACTGGCCGAGGATGAAGCGACCCTCACTCGTCGGAACAATCTTCATGTGCATGAAGCCACGGGCACTCCTACGAAGAAAAGAAAAAACCAGATTATAAAACACTTTATCAAAATTGAAAAAGGATGTTCAAATGTACTGTGACATTTTGATTGCATCCTATTTAAATTTAACACATGGCCATTGAAACTCTTAATAAACACTATTAACTTTAATTGGCCTCCACAGCTGCAACCAGGGGTGTAGTGGAGGATAGAGGGAGTATATGCCGTATATCCTCAGGATTTTTTAAAAGAACACTGCATACCTTCTGTTTCTCAAGATAGCTTTAATATCAACAGTCTCTCTACCTTGAGCGTATACCCTCAGGTTTATTTACGACTACACCATTGGCTGCATCTGGACTTATTTATCAAATGACAAGATTGAAAGACTCCAGATGACTATAAACCTTTTTAATGAGATACTACATCTTAGAGAAAAACGGAGGGATGATGTTTTTATAAATAAAAAATAATGAATGCTGAGATATAATCACATGGTCATTTTTGAAGAAATGAACTCATCTGAGAATTGAGTGAGATGCTTTTCCGTAATCAGAGAGCTTGGTCAAGTGGACCAGCTCTGCCTGTCCAGCGCGAAAACCTATTACTGCCAAGTGTGTCTTATCTATGTTCTTAGTAACATACAATAAAGGAAAAAAAAACAAAGTCCACAGACTTGTTCCTGCAGTATCGTCTCTTCATTTTTTATGTACAGTACCACTTGTACAATGCATAATAATTTAAAAACACCATCTCATAATGACAAAACTACACTCATTTGGAAAATGTCTGAATTTTTTGGTGTAGCCCTGTAAAAGGTTTATCCTAGGCAGGGCCATAGCTAAGGAGGTGCTAGGGATGGCTCAGCATCTCCTCCCCTGGAAAAGATTTCAAGATCACTCAATAAAATTCTTCTCAAAAATCTAATTGAGTTTTGAGGCCCTTTCACAGTTTTGCAGAAATACTATATTGTAACTAAAATAAGTGTTTCAGCACTCGCACATCCTATTTGAACATAGGAAGCTAACAGGGTCAGGTTTAATCTTGTACTCAAATTTTTCATCATCGTATTCTTTTTTTAGCATAAAATGAAATTATGACATCAGTTCAATAGGAAACATAAAACCGACAGTGTAAATAGGCACTAATTTATCTTTCTGCATCAGAGAGTGATTCAAATGTATGATTTATAAAATGCTGAATAATTTTGTTGGCTATTTAATTTATGGACCCAGCAGAATGTGCAGTGGATGTGAGGAAGACTTAATTCATCACAACAGCTCCACTCAACAGAGATTTATTAAAGACTTTATGAGATTAAATTTACAATGCATAAAACGACGTTACTTTGACATAAACTAAAGCAATAGGATGAATAATGCAGCTACATAACATTGATGAAGTAAACATGCATATAAGCAGGGAGAATGATCCTGCCTATTGCAAACCTTTTACACACAACCTGAATAGATGTTTTGCATAAATCCGTTGCCAATGTCAATACAAACTTTCACCTGAAATACACATCCAAAATGCCACTGGCTACGAAGTATGACATCAAAAGATCAGCTGATCTCAGTGATTGACACAATATCAAAATCACAGCTACTAGCAACACACACAAGCCACGTCAACGGACTTGCTCGAGAGAAGGTGAAAAATGATAAGCATCGATAAAAGTAAATACATTTAATTTTAACTTTAAATTTAACTTTATGAAAGCTTTTAAATATTTATTTAAGCTTGATGGAGATTCATTCAAAAATTAAACATCTCCATAGAATCTCATTGTAGAGGAAATGTAATTGTGGAAGACTTCAGAGATAAGATGTGGATTAACGAGAAAAACAGTTTTAAGGATGAAACATTATTTAGAAATTATATTTCAGCAAACAAAATAAAAATAAAAACATGAACAATTCAAAAGCTTAAGATGTGAGCAGCATCATACTTTAACAGTAGCCTAAGCTACAACACCTTCATGATATGGCAAAACAAACAAACTGCTGCTTTCAAGCAAGTGATGATTCTATTCAGTAAGCATAGCAAAGAGGAAGCCCATACTTCCATGTTATAAACCAGTCTGTTTTAAAAAATCTACATATACAAATTGCCATTATTCAAAGTGCAAAACTTATCTGAAAATATGTATGCAAAAACTAGGTACATGAAGCGTCATTAGCTCACAGACTATTGGCAAAAGCCGTGAACGGTGAATCACAGTGATCTAAAATCACAGCAGATGACAGGATCGCTTATTTACTTAAAAAACGATGTGTGAAGTAATGGCACTGACCGTAAAAAAATCAAAATTTATAAAAGAAAAATGAAAGCCTATGTTAATTAGTTAATCAAAACTAACAGTCTATGTTTTGAAATGTGATAAAAGAAGATACCCACATTCTTTTTTTTTTTATTTTTAAAAAAATTATTTTTTTTATCATTTTTAAAATTAGAATATTTACTAGAATCTGTATTAGTCACAGTAAGTCAAAAAGTTGGCTTTATAATCCCAATTTGATGTCTTTCGTTTATGGAAGTTTTTTTAGTGCCATTCTTTCTCATGCATGTTATAGCGATTCCATAAGAAATTAGCGTAAATTCTCAACAAGGATAGAAACTAATTATATCTTTCTTTTGTAATCTAAAGTCCAGATAGGAGCAAAAAAAATTGAAAGGATATACAGATTAGAGATGAGACACACTCAACCCAAGCCCAGGCCCAGGCCCGACACGTCCTTTTTTCTGAAGCTGGAAAACTTTATTTATTCATGTGTAGAAAAGATTGAAAGAATTTTTTTCACTTAAAATTGCATACTTATTCCTTTTCAAGTCATTTTAATTCTTTTTTATCAAAATGACGGGGAAACTGAATGCTTGTTTATTTATTTTAGTATTTCATTGTTGTTTCAAATGAAAATTTTTGATAATTACAGATTTATGTTTATGGAATTTCCGGCGACGATCTATTTATATAGCACCAATCAAAACAAACACAACAATGAATTTGCTTTTACTTGGCTTTTCATTAACAGAAGATATTTTTTAATGGGATCGTTTATTTATTTATTATTTAGTTACATAACGCGAAGATAATATCTTTGGTAGACCAAAATTAGCTGGAGGCTTGCAAATTATTTAATATTTGATTGTGCACGAATCATAGTTGTTTTTCTTATGAAAATAACTTTAGTGATTATTATATGCATATGTCATCATGAATTCTGTTCATGCTGAGGACGCTGTTCTTTTTTGAAGTCATTTTTTGCTGTAAGTAAATATGATTACCATGCTATTCCAATAGAAAGTAGTCGATAAGTGTTTCCCCTTTTCCTATAAAAGCATAGGACCTTTAAAATAATAATGGTATGAGAAAAAATTCCATTATAATGAAATATGTACACATTTTACAGAAAATTATAGAACGTTGTTTAATTCACCAGCTTACCAATAGTAATTTCTGCAAATTTCAAGCATTTATTCACTAAACACAAACGTGTCCATCAAATTTGCTTATTTAAAGAAGAAAAAATATGAGATTCCTTTTAAGTATCAAGTATATTTTTATTTTATACGGATTTTGAAAGGATTGAATTTAAATTTCCATTAAAAAATTATATCTATGTAAGAAGTTTTTAAAAATGTGATATTACTTTTGAAACAACTTTTAAATACCATACAATTTTATTTTGTATATTTTTGGCATCAGGCTCGCATTTAAAATCGTCGGGCTCCAGCGGGCCCGGAAGAACGAAAACAAGCCCGAACTCATCTCTAATGTGAATTGATAATTCCACCATGTGATTGGCCTGAGGCACGGAGGAGGGGGTAAGGGTTGTACAAATCTGCTTCCTTTGAAAATGAGAAATAATGTTACGCAAAATTCAAATTAAAATGGATGTTGGTTGGTTGGTTAAATTTCGTTTTATGTGGCCATATTTTGACATTCATAAAAAGAACATGTTAGAGATAAGATGGGCTCATTTTTTTTAAACCTGAAAATTTTATTTATTTATGTGCAGAAAAAACATTTTAAGAACTCTTGCACGTTAAATTGTGTATTTATTCCCTTTACAAGTTATTTTAATGCTATTTTGATCAAAATGATGGGGAAACTAAAGTCGTGTTTATTTATTTTAGTATTTCATTGCTGTTTGAAATGAAAATTTATGATAATTACAGATTTATGTTTATGGATATCTTGTTTCATATCTATAACGTTTTATCTATATTTATATATGTTTTTCTTATCCATTAGATTTAGTTTTGAGCAACTTCTCATCCTTCTCAGGCAATGAAAAATTGCATTTGAGTCCTTTTTAAAAGAAGTACACACAATTATACCAATCGCAAATAAAAGTAAGGACCTGATCTGAAACTAGTAAGGACCTGTCTAAAACGGAAATTCTATAGGTTTTATCCATTTTCGTTCTATTAGGTTTTACTACATAAGATATTGTTTGCTGACTGTAACTTTCCAGTAGTCATGGCAGAGACATAAAATGTTGGAGCAGTTACAACCCTTATTTAAAGGGTTTAATGTGGATGAGATAAAAGATGAATGGCTCACTTGAGTCTGCTGTCTTTGATATCATTTAGGCTTTATATCTCTTTCAACTTTTATGGTATACCCATTCATATTTTTCTAGTCTATTCAGCTTTACTTGCCATAGTTTATTACAAAGTGTTGTTATTCTTTTGGCAATGATTTTTTTATTTATCTATTTTTAAATAACACAGTTAATTCCTTTACGATCTTTGCTTAATCTTTAACCACCAGTTTTCCAAAACAGAAAAATTTCTGTGCTTAAATCTTGAAAAAGCTCGAATTAAATAAGGGAAAAAAAAAAAAAAATAATAACTGGTAGGAATAATGAAGAATTCTGAGAATCTTAAGATTCACCTACACCAGTCGCTCGTCCCCAAGGAGTAAAATAATACATATGTTTATTGTACGTAATCCTCTGAGCAAGAGTACTTATCTATTTATTTTGGCCAAATACAACTTCCCCTAGTTAGTGACTGTGGCAGAGACCTAACATGCAATTCGGTATTGTGAGCAGTTGCAGTGGTGGCTGAGACAAGAGATATAAGTCTTACTTGAGAGACAGCGAGTAGTCCTGCTTGGAGCTTTCACTGTTCCTGACGAGGTAGCTGCCTTCCTTGAGCACCCGAAGCTTGCTCTCCGCATCCAGGCGGCTGATCGAACCGTGGTACCACCTAGACAACATAATCAACTTGACTCTTAACTCATCATAAATCTCTGTCATAGCATTATGTTTTGAACACAAGCAATTTATTCAAGAACTTCATTCAATCCAACACTGAAAACTTTTCTGAGTACTAAGAATAATCAGGTAGGAAAGTTTCTAAAAATTGATATTTTACATCAAAGAAAAGTGATTAAATGTTCTAAATGGCAAAATTGGTATTATATAAATAAATAAAGTAGAATTTATGATCAATCAAAAATATCTTCAAGATTCAAATTAATCCTGAGACTGAAGGTCTTGCACCCATTAATTCATCCACAAACAAAAAAGAAATAAACATTTGTAAAGTGAAGCTACAAAATTAACCAAAGAACTATATTTTTTAAATGATTGGACTTAACAAGGAAAGAAGAACATTAATTTATGATTATAATGTTTGAATTTATTTTATTCTTTATCTAATCAAGGTTTTTTTTTTTTTTTTTTTTTGCATTAACTCACTGTTTAAACTAGTAAGGACCAAAACATATATTCCAAATATGTATCTTTCTACTGTTTTATGTATCTAGTAATACACAAACACACAACCGTTTAACACAACCTCCATTCAAATGCAAACAACACATTAAAAAGTAAAAAAAAAAAAAACAAATTAATGTAATTTAATAAATTACAACAACTATTTGGAAATTAATAGTTTTAAAGACTGCAATTTTAAAGACTTATGAATAAATTCTATAATTTAAATTAATAACAAATATTTTTATGATGATCATAATGTAGTTTATGTAATAACAGAGTCCTATTAATATGCCTGGACATTGAGAGTCACATTAATATTCCTCTGGAACCATCCTAAGCAAATATTAAATGAAATATTAGTTTAACAATTTTCAGTACTGTAACTTTTTTAATTTTTAAACCTTGCACATTTTCAATTTTTACACCATCATATATATATATATATATATACATATAAATTGCTTTTAAATGCAACTTGTTTGAAAGCTGTATCTCAATTTGTTTTTGAGTTATTACTTTTTTTTTTTTTTGTAGTTTTATTACTTTTTTTTGTCATTGTGACAACAGAAGTCTTCCATTTCTATACATTAAACATGAACCCATCAAGCATAGACCCATCAGAGAATGAAAAATAAGTTATTGAATTCAACCAATAGAAAGGTTGAGTTATATTTCAGAATTCTCAACTGAGGACAACTACTATTTTCCAAATAGTTAATAAATTCTCTTTAAAACCATTTAGAATTCAACTCTTCAGAAAACATTTATCATAAATCAACTCAATTATTTACATGACTACTTTTAATCTTTCAAATACAAATTGTTCACATCATCTAATTTACTCATTGTAAATCTATTTAGTCAGCTGTCATATTACTAAATTTTGAAGCAAGCAATTTATTTATATCATCTAATTCATCCAGAAACCAAAAAGAAATAAACATTTGTATTGTGAGGCTATAAAATTAATCAATGAACTATATTTTTAAAATGACTCAACTTAATAAGAGCATTAATTTATGATCATAATGTTTTAATTTATTTCATTTTTTTAATTTTTTATATAATCAAGGTTTTTTGTATTAACTCACTTTTCTCTCTGTTGCTTAAACTAATAATGTATCTTTTTATGCTTAAACTTATAGATAAAATAAATGAATATAAAACATGATACAATAATTCCACAGTCAACGCATCTTTAATACAGATTTTACAAGTTTCTTACAGGCATAACCTGGATGCTGCATAAATTTTTAAGCGAGATATGGTCCTGAAAAAAAAAAAGGTAAGCTTTATTCTCTTACCATTTTATCATGTGATTATTTTTAATAAGACTAATTCTAATAAGACACACATTTTTTAACACAACAAACATCCATTCTTCTGCTCAACAACACATTCAAAGAGTAAAAATAAATTTCTTTTAACCCTTTAAAGTTAACTGCAAGTCTATTTTTAAAAATTACTGAAATAATTTCAAAAAAGGCTTTCAGACATGTAGCTAATAATAAACAGGCATTCAAAAAAATTTTGAGAAATCTGTGGTTCTTGACGAAGACTCATGAAAGGTAAAGAAAGGTCTATTTATCTTTCCTAAATAAACCAATTCAAAAAGTATTTAAAATAAAAATAGATAATTTAGCGAAAACAAATGAAACAAATACACTGAAATGCTAATATAACTAAGAATTTGATTTATTATGTTTTTGTTTTTGACAGAAAATTTTACAAAATTACATTTTATTTTTCACTCCTTATTTAAAAAGGGAGTTACTTATTATTAGGAGTTTTTATACTTATACTTTTGCCAAGAAATGAACACACAAAAGAAATAAACCAATCTCAAAAAATCAAAAAGTTGCCATAGTAATAAACGCAATGATAAAAAAAGCAATATGTAAACATCTCATTTAGAGGTTAAAAAATTAATAGATATATATATATATATATAGAAGAGATGGGCATTATTTAACATAACAGGATAAATATTGGTAATATTACCAAAAACTTATTATTCAGTAACAAATTACCAAAAAGTCTCTGTTAATTTTGGAATGATAAGCATTTTAAAAAGAAAAAATAAATAGAAAGTTTTTTGCAGCAAACTTGGATGGGAAACATATAACAGAAAATTAATTAATGTTACATTATATCACAATAAATTGGTACATTTCAGATATAGGGACCTTGGCAAGAGAAGAAAATTTGACAACATAATTTATACAATTTATTTAATATAAAAAAAAGCCACTTATCTATTTTAAAACAGAAATTTCTGCCTTTTTAAATCGAAAAAATGCTCCAATTAAATAAGGCAAAATTTACAGTACAATTTTATTGGTGTGATAAACACAGATTCTTAAGCCTATTTGAGGCACTTATACGTGTTTCCCCAAGGGATTAAATCTTCATTTTCAACATTTTTGAAAGCCAGAAAATAATTGTGTGAAATAATTTATTTTTTATGTCTTTATTCTAGTGGAATTAAGATAATATTTTTTAGAGTTTTGTCAATAACATAATATTTTCTTACTAATAAGAATGTATTTATTAAAATACAACACATTGCTCAGTGGTGCACAAAACAAGAATTTTAATATACACTTGTACAATTCAAACAAAATAAAATATCAACGTTTTGCACCTTCTTCTGCAGGTGTCTTCAGGAAAATATGATAATGGAACGACTAAGTTTGCATCTTGATCAAGAGATAATATTTCTAATAAATTAAAATCGAAATGAATTAAAAGTTTAAAAATGTTGCCACTTACACGTGAGTAAAAATTAAAATATTACAATGAAATAAAATTTTAAGATTTTATGATTTTTTTGAAATTTATTAGAAATATTATCTCTTTATCAAGATGCAAACTTAGTCCTTCCATTATCATATTTTCCTGAAGATGCCCGCAGAAGACGGCGCGAAACGTTGATATTTTGTTTTAATTGTACAAGTGTATATTAAAATTCTTGTTTCGTGCACCACTGAGCAATGTGTTGTATTTTAATAAATACATTCTTATTAGTTAAATTTTATGGTGCAATTGTCCTATATATATTTATAATATTTTCTATTTTTCCCTACGCATCTGTTTATGGAATATTACAAGTGGTATGCACCAGGTGATGCTACATTCAGGACAAAGCCAGTTAATAAGTTGCCAATTATCAGGACATTTTCCCCCATACACTTTTTCCAGGTTGTCAAGTCTGTTTTTATGATAAGGGAGTTTTGATTTAAAATAGCAAAACCATAATATTGCAAACCATTTAAATAAAAAAATTATATTTAACTGAGATTTTTCTCATTTCTAATTGATCTTTTAACCTATTGTTGCCAATTCTAAGGCATTAGAAATTTAAAAAATATTTCCTTTCTAGCAATAAAAGTATCTTTACGTGAATATCAAAAAAAGAAAGAAAACTTTTAATAATAAATAAATTCATTGATCTGCATTAAAAGAAACTAAGTTGCATTTAAACTGACCAAGTAATATTGCAAAACAATTAAAAAAACAGGCAAGACGTTTAAATTATTGTTGTGAATTCTAAGATGACACAAACAATATTTCCTTTTCAAACAACAGAAGTATTTTCATGTTAATATTAAAAAGAGATTGAAAAAAATTAGTGAAAATTACACCAGTACAACTTTACATGTTAATCAATATAAATCAGCTGGTCAATCAATATATATCAGCTGATTAGATATTAAAATTCTTCAATGTATTATGGAAATGAATAGAAGCCTGTTTACAGAGAAATCGCCACTGATATAGGTCAATGTTTCACACTATTTAAAAAGCCAATTAAGTTAGCATATTTTTAGAATTTATGGAGTCCCAATGGGGGATGATGAGTGTAGTTTGTAGGGGGTAGAGCCCCCTAGCTTCTTAAAAAGCACAGTTGCTTTTTATTCTACATTTTAGCCTTTTGAAATGTCTGCCATTTCGAAGGTCTATTGGGCGCGAGCATTCTGTCCATTTGTTTTTTCGGCAACAGTTGCAGAGAGGGCTGGCTTAAAAATGCCTCCAGACTCATCGATCTCTTGATCCTTTTCTACCTTATCGCGAAAACAGAGCAGAACAATGAAAGAATGGGTCCTAAAGAGTAGTGCACATATAACATTATCATTTTAAGGGGGAGGGCAGATTTACTTTTTGATATAAATATCATTTTTGACCCAATCAAAATTGTTACTTTCTATTTGTAACTTGGTCTTTGGTTCAAAGTAGTATATTACCTTTTTAGGTGCGTTCGTAATTATGTAAATACGTAGCACCTATTGTTGTCGCTCAGTCCGTCCGTCTGTCCGCATATAACAACTCAAAAACTACCCAACCGAATCGTTTGAAATTTAAAATATATAATTATTACATAATTTTGTCGAGTCATTATAAATTTTATGAAAATCAGATGGATAGATCAATTACAGGGACAATCAAAAGGATTTCGTTACATTACGTCAATGGGGAAAAAAGTTTCAAATGCATTTTAATCATTTGAAATTTAAAACATATAATTATTACGTAATTTTGTCGAGTCATTTCAAATGTTATGAAAATCGGATGCATAGATCAGTTACAGGGACAATCAAAAGTATTCCATTACATTACAATCAATGGGGAAAAAAGTTTCAAATGCATTTTAATCGTTTGAAATTTAAAACGTTTAATTATTACATAATTTTGTCGAGTCATTTCAAATGTTATGAAAATCGGATGCATAGATCAGTTACAGGGACAATCAAAAGTATTCCGTTACATTACGATCAATGGGAAAAAATGTTTCAAATGCATTTTAATGGTATTACACTCATTTGAACATAATATAACTGACATGAATCTATGAAATATGTACTAAAATATACATTCTGTACAATCTGGGATGCAGAGAATATTTATTATTAAATTACAGGGCCACACAAATGTATTCCACTAAATAATGTTATACAGGAAAACATTGTTTGGGGCGTGTTTTAATTATATTAACCTACTTCACATTTTATGAATAAGATATATGTTAATGAAGTAGAATAAAAATTACTCCCTGCATATTTACAGGAACACAAAGATTTCGACCACTATACTGTATCCAAAGTACGCTTTACTATATCAGCAAGATCTGAATATTTTTAAAACTTATAGTACGAACAGACCTCATTTGCTATGCTTCATGTGCAATTTCCAACTTGTTTTAGTCTGTTATCTATTTTTATGAAAATACAAAGTTACTATTAAAAGATTATAAAATATACACCAACATTTGGCATTCCTATTCATCTTTTTATGTATGCATATATAATCATAGTTTGAGAAAACATAAATTAAGTATTTTTGAAATTAAGCTTCCTTGTGTTTACTAATTGTTGGCCATTTAATTTATGGAATGTGCAATGAGTGTGTGGAAGATTTGAGTTAAAGCAACAGTTCCATTTCAGACAGATTTATTAACGGCTGGACAAGATGAAAATTTATAATGAATAAAACAACATTCATGTGTTGTGAACTTAAAATAAAACTAAAGCAATGCAATGAATGCAGCTATATAATTATTATGATGAAAAAATGTACATACAAACAAGGTAAGGCAAAAATCCTGTACTTTGAAAACGTTTTATACATGACTTGAATACTTGTTTTGCATAAGTCTGTTGCCAATACAGATACAAATTTCCATCTGAAATACACATTTGAAATGCCACTGACTATGAAGTATGACGTCAAATGGTCAGCCGATCATGGCAAATGACACAACTCCAAATCACAGCTACTGGCAGTTACTCAGTAACTACTCTTTCACTGAAAGCCAGCTATTTCGGATATGTAAACAAATGTGCTCGAGAGATGGGGAAAAATAACATGCATCGATAAAAGTAAATATGTTTAATTCTAACAACATTTATTTATGCTTTAAAATGTATAGATGTGTAACACTAATAAATAAAAGAGAAAGAATGTTGTCCATTTGTTTTGTTGATAAAATTTTTTATCTGCCCCCCCCCCCCTTCTTCTGTACATAAGCAAATGCAACAAGACCTTATAACTGTTGAATGCATTATGTAACAAAAAGCTATTAATACTTTTAAATAGCAGCTATTTCTTTTAAGGGTTATTTGATATAAAGCAATACTTTTTTGACTTCTGTTTGTTTAAATCAAAAAAGCAAATTTAAACAATTTGGCATATTACTCATAAAAAAAAAAAGAAAAAAAATTCTAAAATAATAATAATAATAATAATTTCTAAAAAAAAAAATATATTTTGATAATGATATTATTACCTGGTGGAAAAAAATGAGGGGGGGGGGGAGTTCAAAGTTACTAAAAAGTTGATAACATTACATTTGCACAAGCCCCTAAACAAAATATAGAAGGAGTGGTGAAATAAAAAAAATCAATGTACCCTTGCTTCTCGAGCGTGAGCTGTGGGTCCACTTTCTCTCCGATGGCACCGAGTGCCGAGCAGCCGAAGTTGAGCGTCAGGTTTTTTTTGCGCAGCGGGGAATCCGAATTCAGGTTCAGGTTGAGGGCAGGACGAGAGGAAGGACCTACACAAAAGAAAAAAAACAAAAAGTTTACTTTCAGATATTTTCTTAAAATTTCTTTTAAATGAACAACATTACACAAAAAGAAAGATTTAGTAGAACATAAAAAAAGCATAACCAGTAGAGTTCACTTTTCTTTTTTTTTTTTTTTTTTTTTCATTTCTTTAGAATGAACAACATTAATTACTGAATAAAATAAGTTCATAAAACATCAGGGTTAGCAAAAAATCTGTTGAAAAAAAATTTTTTTTTAAATCAGGGTTTTTTTTTTTTTTGGTTTAAACTGTTTTTTTTTTTTTTTTTTTTTTTTTTTTTTTTTTTTTTTTTTTTTCATGCGTCTTTTTTTATCACATATATATGCATATTTATTGATAAAAATAGACATTGTTTGATTATAAGTAGTGTAACTTCATTTTAAAATAATTTAAATTAAATAATTACAGCAAATTTATGTAGAAAATTTTAAAAAATCATATTTCAATTTAAATAGTATTAGCAAACAGTTTTATGGTCAAAGAATAACAAAGAGCCCAACACAATGAAACATTGATACATAGAAAATCCTTATGAACAATCTTTTGATTACTAATAATAAACATTTAGATGTAGTTTGATAAATATAATATTCTTTTCCACAATTATTCAAATAAAATTTCAAATACTTCTTGGGATTTTGTTTTTTGTGTGAAAATTTGAAGTCAACATTTTTGGTCATCAGATTCAGAAAATAGAATAAAAAATAACAATAAGATCGTTATCATTAAAATGTCATAACTAGCACCCTATCTTTGAATACTGTGTTATTCAACTTCATATTTTGATTTTAATTCTTCAGGATAATCTCCCCAAACAAGAACAATTTCTTTTATAGTTTGAGCAAAATCTTATAGATCCTGTAATGTTATTAATTGAATTAAATAATTTGCATTTTTTAAAAAAATAAAATATTTTATATTAAATATTGAATATTTTAAATCTATTTTATCTTTGATCCATTCAAATGTTTGATGCTTTTTCTTCAGAGCAATGGAATATGATCATCAACACATACTGATTTTAATCTTATGCATTAAAAATGATTTAAATCCATTGCATCTAATGCTTAATGCTAAAATAAAGTGTTAAAAGTAGAAATTTATATCAAATAATCATTAATCCAATAATAATAATAAAAGAGAAAATGTCATTTGATTTCTTCTAAAAAAAAAAAACAATTGATTTGTTTGTGGAAAAAAAACAAAAAAAAAAAAAACAGTTGTTGACAATTATGGTTAAAACTAACTGGCTTAAACCATGCTAACTCTGTAAAATAGTTTGTGTGCAAAATAGTTTTGCGTACAAATCAGTTCCTCCCAAACAATCTTTAAGGCTGTTTGTTCTTAAATCAAAAAGGGCAACTTTGTGACACATGCATTCATTTATTTTTGTTCGGAAATGCATGAAAATAGCAGGGGTTGTTATTCAGAAACTGTCTAATGGCACTCGATCTTTTGTTTTTTAAAAAACACAATAGATTTTTCATAACAAGCCTTTAAAGTGGACGCTTCTGAGCCCATTTCCCGACGAAAGCAGGAAAACCGTTCGAAAAGGAGGAGAAAAACGGGTGATTGCGTCATCGAAATAGCTTATAATTCGATAAGTAATTTAATGATCATAAAATGGAAAAATAAGTTCAATTCGAAATCGCTTTCATAGTCATGCATTGCAATTTTATGTATTTCTGTTAAAAAATGAATGTGTAAATGTGTCAAAACATTTTGCGCTTGTTGAGCGGATCAGTTAAGAACACCCTTAACAGTTTGTGTAGCTCTTTAATATCCCAATAGGGTTCTGGTAAAATTTTGGCAGTAAACAATCCAAACATACCACAGGGTTCTTTAGGAGCAATTGGCTATCCCCATGCAATAGAACATTTTGGGTGTCCAATCAAATGTTTCATTTTTTTTAAAACAATGAAAGATATTTTAATGGATTTAAATGGATAAGAAAATTTCACTTTATGGAGCCGCTTCACTCAGATAAAAAGAGCCGTTCACTAATGCTAATCCTATGGAAGAAATTTATAAAAATATCTCGGTTGCATTTTTAATATTTTTAAATGATTCTTTTTGCATTGGATAGCTGAGATAAATCTAATGCAGACTGTTTTTAACTTTTTTGATTTCACTTACAGATATTTTTTACGGGAATGCTTTCATTTTCAGAACCAGTTTGGAAAGCGAAATCACCCTCATAAAAAATTTCTGTAAACAAAATCGAAAACGTAAAAAACGGCCTGTATTCAGATCCATCTCAGCTATCCAATACAAAAAGAATCATTTAAAAATATTGAAATGCAATTGAGATATCTTTATAAATTTCTTCCATAGGATTAGCATTAGCGAACGGCTCTTTTCATCTGAGTGAAGCGGCCCCATAAAGTACATACCCATAAAGTATATAAAATAAAAAAAAATATATTTTTTTTTTCTCTGTGAAATAAAACAACTAAAATAACTTTTTTTCTTTTTCTTAAAGTATAATCTCAATATAACTTCTATTCTTCTGCACAAACAACTTATTTTAATCACAAACAACTGACCAACCATTAAATTAACTTGTCTTTTAAATCTTATATTGGTGTAAAGATTCAATATTTCAACAATATTAATAATCACCCATTACTTATGATTCATATTTTAGTTTTATACATAAATGCAAGTTTATTTCATAAGTTAAATTAATTTGACCTCAATCAATTATTTGGAAACAAATTTGTAAAATCTTTAGATTATAGGAATGGGTTAAAAGAATTTTTTCTGTGTGACCCAAAATGTAAATTTCTCCAGAACATCGTGAAAAAAAGTTTTTCATTCTATTTTAATAGGCATTAAAAAAAAAAGTTATTCTTCCTAAGATACACATATATCATCTGCATGGAATTTTTTTTTTACTTAATTTTTTGCTAAATTTTCTTTTTTGTCTATTACAGATGACTTTGAAATAAATTAACATATCTGTATTAAAAATTCTAAAGCTCTTCTATTTTTTATTTTTTTAAGTATAAACAAATTCAGGGTTGCCACTCTAATCTTGAAAAAAAATTCCCTGTGTTTTCCCTGTACCGCAATGCATTTATTCTATGTTGAGTGTGCAAAAATATATGCATATATGTATGCTAATTAGACATCTTATAATTTACCATTACCCAATTTTTTGAACAAATGTAATACATTATATGGTATGAGCAAATGAAAAATCCTTTAAAGTTGTTACATTTATTATTGAATCCCACATTTTACATTAATAATAATAAAAATAGTAAAGCAACACTCAAACATTCTGCTAAAAAGTACTTTGAAATATTTGTAAATGAATGTTAAAATATATAAAAGCTTTGTATCTAATAATTTAAAGAATATAAAATTTTAAAGAATCTTACCTAAAAATCAGTTATCTTGAAAATAATATCACAAAAATTGCAGAAATAAAAAAGAAAAGAAAAAAGAGGAAAAGCTACTTACTTTATGCATTTAAATTAATATTTATATTATAATACAGGACACATAAAATATAGGATAACTTTGATACACAATGCTGGTTTAATTTTTATCTTAAAAATGTCATAAGATAATATTCGGCTTTTAAAATGAAAGCCGAAAATGAAAAATTTTTTATGTTTGGATATAGTAGGGAAAAAAATTCCCTGTGTTTTCCAGATTTTTTGGGGTTTTTTCAAATTTCCCTGGGTTTTTCCTGTTTTGGGAGGGGATTTTTAAATTCCCTGTGTTTTCCCGGTTCTCCAGGTTGTGTGGCAGCCCTGAAATTTATTTCTAAACATACAAAGCAATATAAAAAATGCAATCAAGATTCTAAATAATAATGAAAAAGTTAGAGAGGGCACAATAAGCATACACTGTACACATACACTGCATGTCCAAAGGTGACCGACCACTTGCGATTTTAGACGTGTTGTTAAATATCTTGAAAAATACACGAGGCATCATCCTGAAATCCTAAATGTATAAACATAATAGTACTGGTCATACATTTTTATGAAGATTTTTTCTTGAAATTTTATAGGGGACCATCCACAAGTCAAAACTAATGTAGCAAAGATGTTCAAATTGTAGATCATGATTAAGTAGCTTATTGTAATAAACTGTGTTCATGGATAGCATGTATACTCATAGAAAAATTAAGGTTTTGTAAAACAGTCCCAAAATTTGCCATTTGTAGAGAAATTAAGGTTTTTATAAAAAAGTCCCAAATTCTGCTACTTTTTTGCTTATATTTACAGAGTTCTTAACATAAAATAATGTTCTTTTCTGAAAATATGACAAATAATATTGTACGCAAAACCCTGTCATCAAATTTAGAAAATAAAAATTGTATGAAAAATGAGTAGGTTTACTAAAAAATTTTCATTGTGCATGTGTGGGTGCTTTCAAAATTTCATTTGCATATTGTGTTAGCTAAATGTATCGAGCAACTTTTGTGAAAGTCTGAAAATTCTGAAAATGATCGTCAGTAGAATAAGTTCCAAATTCATCGTTCTCAAAATGAAACAAAATAAATAAATAAATAAAAAAATGATTGGTTTTATCCAGATAGAGTAGTACGTGCCATACTGTGTATTCTACATTGACACAAATCAATGGATATATGGACACAGCCAGGAGTTTTTCCTGGAGGGCTTTTTGAAGCTTATAAAGCAGTATGGCGAATGTTTTAATGTACTTGGTAATTATGTGGCAACAAAAGCACTCTATTGGCACTCGAGGAAAACAATAAGTCTATATGTTAAGCCGTGTCCACACATTTATTCAAAACTTGCTCAGTTTAGAAATTTGTACCGAAGTTCACAAAATGGATTTGAAAATCGCAAAGGTCACAAATAAGTTTGCAAACAACAACAACAAAAAAAAATTGTAGTTACCAAAATTTACTTATTTGTCCAGAGATTGTGGTGTTCACAAATTTATTTGCAAAATACAAAGGTTCCCGCTGGCTTTTGAGCAATATTAGCGATTTAGTGAATAAGAAATAAAAAAACAGTAGCCAAATGAAAAGAAATTTAGCAAAGTAGATTAGGTATGAAATACTGAAAAATTTACCTATAATTCTATTCTTTTTTTTTCAACGTGTTCTAAAATATCATGATTTTGGTCATTGCTTATAAAATAGAAAATGCTACAAAAACTATTAAAAATAAGTACATTCTAAATGTTTCAAATATTCTTTGAGTGGTAAATTACTATGTGATTTTGACTATAACTGATAGAAAAAATTGACGATTGGCCAATGATACTTTGCAGTATGGTAAATGGAAAATTTAATGCTGGATTTCAGCAAAACTTTTCTCAGTTTGGTAATTAATGCGAGTCATTTTGGTTGTGATTTTATGGGTGCATAAGAAAGTGATAAATTGACATCAGAGAAATGCTTATGGTATAATCCTTTCTGTCTCTTTGGCTGTCGCTAAACTGAAATCGTGTTGAGTCAGTATCTCTATAAATATTAATGTAAATGGCATGGTGCAAGTGAAGATGACAAGTGACATCAATCATACGATAACATAATTAAAAATGTCAACTGCAACCATACACACAAAAAAGAGCGAAAATTGAGCAGTCTCAATTTGGTGTGTCTGATTGTTCATTCACTCGCCAAATGAAGCATTTCATCGCAATGGTGTGCGGCAGCAAGAACACTGACCTGTAGGCTTGTTGGCAGCTGCCTTATCCTTCCCTTCTTCGACAGCTTCCAGCTTATCGTGGGTGACAGACGTTGGCAGAGAATGGGGTACGAGTCCCCCAGCGACAGACAACCTCTCTGGCACGGACACAGAGCCCAGGGTGGGTCTCTTCCCCTTCACTACATCCCAGGGAGGGTCGTAATCCTCGCAGGAACGCACATCGTTATCGGGACTCTGGGGCAGGTTGTCGAGGGGCACAACTTCAGCCAAGAGACGGGAGTGCCTCGAGGATGCAGAGGACCTCCTGCCAACAGAAGTGGGCGGAGAGTTGTTCTCTTTGAGCTCGGTGTCTTTCTCGAAACGGGCCTCAACGGGTAGCACCTGCAAAAAGGAAGATACGTGTCATGGCTCACTTTAGAAACCATGTTAACACACTAGCATGGACACATTTTCTTTCACAACTTAGTTTGATCATTTGGCAACAGTCTAGCCATACAAAAAACATCACACAGGGTTAACACTCTATTTGAATAACAAAATTCCCTGACTTTTCTACGTTTTCCAGGCCATATTTCCCACAATTCCCTGACCAACAATTCCTGACATATTTAGAAATTCAAACATGCAAGCATGCACCAGTAGCACCTACAAAAGGAAGATATCATGTCACATACAGAAACATCATACCTGTTTAAGCAATAGGGTGAAGCCCTATATTCACATTATATTTTTATTAAAAATGAATCCATTTTCTAAATTTATTTCCTTTTCCTCAGCTATGTACTGGCATTCAGAAAAAATATTTTTAATTTAAGCACCATTATTATGCCCATATAAGTATTATTTAATGACATTTTATGAGATACACCATTATTTATTACAAATTTGTTTATGGAATCTAAAAAACACAGACATTAATTTAAACTATCTGGTGGTTATTATAATCATTAAGAAGCCCGGTGTCTTTCTTGAAACAGGCGTCAGCTGGTAGCACCTACAAAAAGGAAGGTACGTGTTACGGCTCACCTTAGAAACCATGATATTACAGATAACTTATAGATAATTGATTTGTTCAAGTCTATCTGTAACATTTCACTGCTCCTTTTAAGCACAAATAGCAGATTTTGATGAAAATTGACATAAAAAAACAAAAAACAAATGGTGTATATTGTGGGTAGAAAAAGGATGCTGTAAAACTGACATTCCTGAATAGAGGACATGACAATTTGGCAAAAACTTTTCTCAATTCAGAACAATCAAATATTTATATAGGTTCGTACTTGAAAAGCAGATCATTTCAAATGTCCTGAGGTAGGGAAGTACTGAATATTCAGAATCTTTTCGGTATTTTGCCTATTCAGCGATGTTACTGAATATTCGTTTAGGCCAAATCTATTCGGCTTGGCCGAATATCAAAGTATTTGGCCAAATCCAATACGTAATAAAGCCTTTCAAAACACATTTTTAAAAACTTTTCACAATTTTTACTTTTAACTGACAATTCATAAATATATTTAAAATATTATGAAAATAATCATATTTAAATAAAATAGAATGTTTTTACATTATTTATTGGCTGTTTGTAAAGTATAGGTTAAGAAAATTAACCATGAGAAGGATTGAAATGGTGATTGATTAGGATTCTCCTTAGGAATAAATGATGCGAGTGCAGATGCAAGTCCCTAAATTTTGTGTAGTAAAACATCTGTTTCTTGCTTTTCCCAAATAAAAGTCCTTAAACAAGAAAGAAAAACTTTTGAGATTAGTAATAGCTATCAAGGCAGACAATTTGTGTTCATTAAACCATAATCATAATCAATTTATTCAGTCTTAAGTACATTGTATTTCATATCACTCTAGGTCAAATTTGTGTTTTCATTTATTGCATTAGCAATAAATAAGATACTATATTTTCAACTCGCATGCTTTGATTTCTGTAAAATATGATATGATGGGAAGGATGGAAAATGCCACCATCCATAAGGAAAGAACTATGATGTAGACATTCCTTTTTTCAGAATTAAATTGAAAGTACTTATACTTTATATTGAAAAAAAATCTGCCATGAGTTATTTAAAAAGAACAATTATGAGACACTACAGTTTTTCTTCCACCATTTTTTCATTTTTTCTCTTTGATTTTAAAATGTTTGTTTCAATTCGTAGAAGAAATCATAAAATTTAAAATTTTATCAATTGAAGTCTCATAATTGTGCTTCGCTTCTTAAATAAAGGCAAAATTTTTTCAATATTAAATGTTATTATAAAAAGCTCTTGTTATCAAAGTATAAGTTTCTCTTATTAAATATTATGTAAAATTGTTTTAAAAAGTAACATTTTAATACCTTTAAACTTTGAAATATAAAAAGTATTTGGAAAGCTGAATATTCGGTATTCGGCTGAATAGTTACTACTCGACAGGCTGAATATTCGGTATTTGGCCCAACAATTACTATTCGGCTTGCCGAATATTTGGTATTCGGTTCAGCTGTCGGCCAAATATTTGGCGAAAATCACTATTTGGTGCGTCCCTATCCTGAGGTGTCTTCTCTTCGTCAGTTTTTTTTCTTTTTATTATTTCATTTTACTTTAAAAGTTTAAAATATCCATTACAATCAGTACAATGTTGAAAGAGATTTAAAATATCAGCATTACAAAAATTTTGGTTCCATAAAATTGGAAAGGGGGGAAGGTGTTCCATGGACCAGCCTGCCCATGCTTTACTCAAAATTTGCTTCTTAAACAAACCTAGTTTTGCTATATAATAAAATATTTTCCCATTTTATTGAAGAACATTTAGAATGTTCAAACATGGCAGCGAGGATTCAGCATGGTCAAATATAAATGCATATAATTAAAAAAAGGAGGGGGAGGGGGAATGTGGTCAAAGGTGGCCGCTACTCAGACATATCAAGTGTCTGAAATAAAACTGCAAAAAAGTGTCTGAAAAATTAAGACATTTTCAAGTGTGAGAAGATTGAACATTCCATTTAAGACACATAAAGGACTGAGTTTCAGATATTTTTATCTACAGTGTGCATCTTAAAAATTCATAATTTTTGGTGCCCCATGCAGTGGGACACAGAGTTTTTGAAGCCTCTGAAAATGAAGACACCTGGCATATAAATAGTGAAAAAAAAAGAGAGAAATACTTGGTTATCCCAAAATTCAATCGCCAAATAAGAAGATTAAAGGCCAATAATGGCTGATCATAAGTGACAGTTGAAATAACACATAACATGTATTTATTACTTCATCAATTTATGATGTTTTATTTTTCTTAATTTTATGCAAAATTATTTGTTCTTTCATTATTTAAGGTAAAAATTATGTCAATTTGTATAATTTGGCAAGAAGTTTGATGAATTATATAATTTGGCGAAATGGGTCGACAGGATAATCAAATAGTACAAAGGAAAAAAAAAGAAAGAGGCATTTTGGGTCACCTTCTTGGTTGCGTCTGTGGTGTCGAGTTTGGGTGTGGACAGCTCCTTCCAGTTGTTTGGGTAGTTGGAGCGCCGGTCTTCCCTCTGGAGGCTGTCCCGGCTCGCACTGCGTCCCAATGAACCAGTCTTCCTGATTGGCTGCTCGTTCATGGACTCTTCGTGGCTTGAACCACTCTTGTCGCTGGAACCGGAACACCGAGAGACGCTGTCCCACTGACTGCTGCTGAAGGATATCCTCCTCTCGAAATTCTGGTTCACCACCTGGTTCCTGGAACAGGGATAAAAGTTAACCAACTCCTTATATATATATGCATGTAATAATACATTTTTTTTGCCATTTTCCTGTTTCGATTTTGCACCAAATTCATTCTTATAAAAATTAAGATTTAATTATCAGCTAAATTCCCCCTTTTTTCTTAATTCGAAGTAATATACTATTATTTTCCTGATAAGAACTCAGATATTAATCTATTCTATTATTTCATCTCTCCTTTTTAGAATAAAAAACATTTTGTTGGAAGCTTTATTTTTAATATTTTATTAAAAAATCGTTTGAATAACCCATAATGCATTGCGATCTACAGACCTTTTGCCCCTGTTTAATTCTGTGAGTTTCCCTCAATGGTGAAAGAATTCTGTTGTGACGCTCCACTTACTAGTCAATAACGTAAGGTGAAATGATCTCTCTCCGCCCTCTGATTCCGTTCATTGAGTGTTGCATGCTTAGGTTCAACCTTACAAGGAAGGTCTCCATACGGGCATACTCAGAAAAATCTGAAAAAATTACAGAATGTTCTTCTCATATAGTTATATATGTTTATAAAAAATTTTTTGGCGGAACTTCCTTATAACGTCCGTAAAAAAATAATAAAAGTTTCGTTTATTTGGCGATTTATCTCCGGTTGGCGAAAAAACGAAATTTTGAAAAATACGCTTCTACGCTTCGAATACATTTTAAAGAAAAAACTTTCTATGTTCAATTTATTTAAATAAGTTTAGTTTAAGTAATTTTAGTTTTGCATTTTTACTTTACTTTAAGTGTAATTTTGTCATATACGTTTATATGTACTTATAACAAAATGAAATTAATATATTTTATCATTTAAAACACAATTTAAATTGATTAATTGTTCCAAATTGAAAAATACATTGTTAAAAATCTGCTGCATTTTGTTGCAACGCACTCATATACTTGTATAGAAAACGGTTACTTGGCCGTGAAATGGAGCTTTCTCATTGGTTGGAATAGAGATATTATATACAAGTGGTGGAGTGCGTTGCAACAAAATGCAGCAGATTTTTAACAGTGTATGACACGGTCAATTCACAGTGCTATGGAGCATTCTCATTGGTCAGAAGAGAGATATTCTATAAAAGTAGTGGAGTGACGTTGCAATAAATGCTGCAGATTTTTAACAGTGAAATCAATTAAAATCAATTTTCAGATTCGTTAAAATCGTCTGCTTTTGGCGAGGAAATGCACTGTTTGCCAAATCCCGCGTCGCTTTCAGCTTTCCATGCCAATTATTCCAAACTATTTTATTTTTTTACATATCTAATAATGTAATTCCGCCGCTAATTTTCACTGATCCTTTATTACCTACATGAGTAGTTTAATTCGTATTTTTTTCAAAAAGTTCTGAGTATGCCTCCAATGGAGACCTTCCTTGTTAGTTCGAACAAGATTGTATTATGCCGCGATTAAAACTCAAATACACAAGGTTAAAAATCAGAAATAAGCTGCCCTTTCAGCTTAAAAAAAAAAAAAAAAAAAAAAAGTGATTTGAACATTTGTTAGTTGTCATGTTATTCCAAGCTGCAGAGTTTCAAAGTTCCTTTTTTCCCTTAAAATTATCACGACACGGATTTAGAATCAAGAAGTCAGACTGTAATAATGAATTAATGACGGAAATAGTAGGATAAAGAACATTCTTGTATTTTACTCTCAGGTGGTGATTTGATTTGTTCCATTTCATGAGTGGTGTATTGCTAGAGAGTAGAATATTATGTGTAATAATCAAGTAAAGTTAGACAACAATAAAGATTTATGACATTTTATTTCTTGATACTTTGGAAGAAATCACTTAGCACTAAATCTCCATTCTGCCAGATTTCATCGGTCATGACATATATTGAGTTAATTTTTTTCAGCAATGATATAAGTTTACAGACTAATCATGGACAGCATGTGTATCATCATTTTTATTTCGTTATATCATCATCGTTCTATGATCACTTTCTTCTCTTATTACATGTACACAAAACTAATATAATGATGCATCTAAAATTCTGTACCTTGGAACAAAAAAGGCCAATGTCCATTTTTTTTTTAATGTCAGGAAACCCAAATTAAGTTAGAAGAATTTTAAGAATCTTGCAACAATTTCTGTACTATTATTTTTCAAAGTTGTATCTTTCAATTCAGTAATGTTTTTCTCATTACAATCTAATGTTACATTGAATTAGTTTTTTTTTTTTTTACTGTGACATTGGTCATTTTTACATTAAGAGTAAGTAACATTGGCCTCAGCAAAATATTTCGTTTTCAATGACCTAATATTGGGAGGACATTTTAACAATTATTTTATATTGCATTCGGAATTCATTTGTGCATTAATTCAAATTTCTCAATTTTGGACTTTGGCCCTTTTTGTTCCAAGGTACAGAATTAATTTAGAACTAATTTACAGACAAATTTATACACTCGGGATGCACACATCATTGGATACTCTCAATTTTAGACTTTTTTTTTTTTTTTTCAAATATCGATATTTTAAGAAATATTTAAGTCAATCAAAATCATTCCATTGAAAAAGTTTTACGAAACATAAACTAGAGATCTGCACATACTGGGCCGATTTCCATTAACGGCATTTAGGATGGACCGGGCCTAGTTACTAATATTTTCAGGCCGTACCTAGACACTAATCCTTTCAGGCAGAGCCCGGCTCGGGCTTTAATTTTTTTCTTGAAGTATCGGGCTGGGCCTAACATATTTTTCCCGTACAAAGCTGAGACTGATTTCATTCTTCCTAGTCTTCACGGACCAAAATAATCAGTTCCTGTTGAATCATCCCGTATGAAAGTCATTTACTTGACAAGGCCAAGTATGTTCATAAATCAGTAAAATTTGGCTTGGTCCAAAATTTTTTGCAAAAAAGGCATATACTTTTCAGTCGTCATTATTCTAGAATTAAAAATTAGAATTTATTCTTTTTAAAGAATTGTTGATTACCAGGCTTATTATTTAAAGCATGAAAAAAAAAAAAAAAAAAAAAAAAAAAAAAAAAAAAAAAAAAACTGCCTATGACGGAATATTTTTTTAAACTGAAAACTGGAAATTTCTTTTAAACTGTTCTTCCATGCAACATGAATGCAACAATACATGAAAAAAAATACATTAAACTTTTACATCTGATATGAAGGGAACATATTTTTTTCTTTCCAATGAGAGTCCGTCTTAGAAGATTTTACTTTTACCATATACCATTTTTTAGATTTTTATGTCTTCATTGCATGGAATATGGATTAATAATACTAATGATAACTGAAACATTTACATACAACAAACAAAGATTCATTAAAAGCATAAATATCACAGCCTATGGCACTTTTGAATAAATAGAGATTATATATATAAAAAGACTAAGATAAGTGTTTTTGGTTTGAACTCTTCAAGATCAATGTTCTGTGGAAATTCACTCAGGCTGTGCCAATATTTTTTTCGTTCGGGCCAGGCTGAATTTTTTTTTCTATGGATCGGGCCGGGAAATTTCGGCTTATGCAGACCTCTAAAATAAACTGGGAATTTAATAATTTTTTTTTACCTGTTTTTTGAGGATGTTTTTTCAATTTTTAACTCAAATTTTCATCTTTTCAAGAGGTACTTTTTCATATTTAGAAAAAGTCATTATTTTATATGGATGCCAGTTTGTAAAATGATTACATTTCCTCTCATACAGACTTACACATCATATAAAAAAACTGATGCAACCAGAGAGAAAAGTAGAGCTCGATCTAAAAAAATGTTAAAGTAAAAATTGGGAAGTATTTTCAATCTGAAAATGTGTGTAGAAAAGAAATGGAATCAAATCTGTAAAGCTCACGAAATTACCCAAATTTTTGATAGCTAAAAATGTAAACTTAGCTTTACTGGTGCCTTAAAATCAATCAGGGAAAAAGAGGCATTTTTAACTCACTTCGTATTTCAATCATCCACAACCAGTTGAAATATTTGGATTCATAACTATATGTTACAGGTATGAGAACAATTTCTTCAGTACAAAAGCAGTTTTGATAACTGGAAGATCAAAGCTCCAAGTAAACTCAAAACCTTGAACAGATACGATTCAACCCTACACTAAATATTTGTGTTCAGACACAATTATCTACATCATTTCCTCAACAACCTCATTATATTAATGTTATACTTTATTTAATACTTTATGGTTTATATTCATTTAGCGTTGTGGAGCTTAACTGATTTGAGACAACATAATAATATATTCTATTTACTACTTCGCTCAGTTATGATTTTGAATGGATAATAGAATATTTCTGAATAGGATTCTAAAATTAAACTGTGATAAAAAGTTATTAAATCCATTAATGGTTTATATTCATTTAGCGTTGTGGAGCTTAACTGATTTGAGACAACATAATAATATATTCTATTTACTACTTCGCTCAGTTATGATTTTGAATGGATAATAGAATATTTCTGAATAGGATTCTAAAATTAAACTGTGATAAAAAGTTATTAAATCCATTAGATTTTTAAATCACAAGATTTTAAGAATTTCACCTTTTATATAAACATTTGAATGAGCAATTTTACATTACTTGACAGAGATGTTACCAAAAAATAAAAAAAAATAAAAAAAATAATAATAAATAAATAAATAAAATAAAATAAAAACAAATAACACTGACATGTTTCAGCTCCATTCTAATTAAGAATCATAAACATGATAAAAATAAAATTACAAATCATCTCATCAGTCAATACAAATTACACACAGACAATGAGATATAAACAAAAATCACACTCTCTGTTGTAAAAAAAAAAAAAAAAAAAAAAAAAATTGTTAAAAAAAAAAAAAAATTGTTAAAAATAAACTGCAATCTAAAATTATTTTCTAACTTGGTTCATCCCATTCAAGCTTTCACGAGGAATCTATTCATAAATTCTAACCATAATTTAAGAATAATAAAAGAAACAGTATCATTGCAAAAGAAAACTTTTATGCATATAAATTTCAATGGACTCTCTTATAATAGACTTACGGTAAGAATTTGATATGAAACATAATTTGCTTTCATTAAAGAAAATTTTTATCCCCCCCCCCCTCCACATCTAAATATAATCTAAATAAAGCAGTGTTAGTATGACCCAACTTAATATCGGATTCATGTTTACCTTTTTAAACTGAAAGCTCTCTCTCAGTCATGTGTATGTAATAATTTAAGAAATATGAAATACCTTGTATTACAGAAAATGATGATTTTGTTGATTTTATCGATATGAACTTCATTGTTTAAATTTATCAGTTATGACTGACTCAAAATGCAAGTGTACATCATAAAGCAAGTAATTCCTATAGGACTGATCTTTGAAGTTGTTTTCCATGGGCTCATTAAAAGCAACAGAGTAGTAATTTTTTTTTTAAATTGAAATTGCAAAAGAGTCATGAAATACTCTGAGAAAATTTTAATGTAACAGAGAATCCTTTACACAAATGAATGTGTATATAGACCTAAAACATTTTTGAATGAGTTGTTAAATTCATACAGTTAAGAAATCATTCTGATGAATTCATAGCATTTTATTTTATAAGAAAATAAAAGTTTTAGCTGGAGGACAGAGAGCCAACATATAATTCATTAATAATTCTATATGTTTATGCATGCATTAATTATTTAAAAAAATATCTTTGGACATTTTCGTTTATTTAAGTAATTAGGAAAATTACTGAAATTTGGTTTTGGTCTGAAGGGTGTATCCAAACTGAAACTGCTTATTTTCTGACTCATTTTTGTTCTGAAATGCATTCCATTGCCAAATTCTCTTATTCAGTGCTGTATAAGATCAATTTTTTTATAAAAGCAGAGCCTATTTCAAAAAATGCTGTTAAAGTGGGCATTTTGAATCAAATTACCCAAAGTAATAATGGTGGAAATGAAAAAAGGGTCATACTGAGAAAATAATTCAATAATACAAATCAATAACAATAATACAAATCAAGTTCTTATGAAATGAATGAAAAAATAAAAACACAAGTAATTTATAAATCTATTCAAAAATCTTGTTAATAAGTTTAATGTTTTTTACTTTTAAAAATATTCCCAAAAAATTAAAATTTTTGAGTGTGGAAAAATATTTTTTTAATATTGCGTTAAAATTGTGTTTTTGTCAATCTTTACAAAAAATAAATAAATGAAAAAATCCATAGGTCTGTGAGGGTAAAAGTTGAAAAAATTTCTTTCATAGAGAATTGTGCAAGCAACCACTTTTGGCGATGCATGCCTGCAAAAACTAAGACGTGTTGCAGTAACTTCATTACTCAATCAACACACCTACTGAATTCTTCAATAACATTTTTGGCATAGAATTCATCGCAAAAATAGGCTTATGACAAAAACGAAATGAATTCTGATATGGGGAAAGAAAAAAAAATATTATTGTGTGTTTTGGGTACTTTTAAGATCGATGCCACAGGGTAATTTGTTTGTTTGTTTGTTTGTATGTCGGCCGATTATCTACGCTATGGGATATAGGCCCTATGGGGTGGGATGCCCTCCGTGGGGGTCTTTCTAAGGGAACCTAACCCGTATTTACACAAGGTTCGAAGAAAACCACGGAAAACTCCGAACGGTTAGGCCGACGGTCGCGACTGGGTTCGAACCCAGCACCTACCATCTACCAGTTTGAGGTCAGAACCTCTCGGCCACTGCCACAGGGTAAAAAATGCATCTATATACAATAAACAGTTCGACAAAAACACTAAGGAAATCAGGTAACAATCTCTTCTAGTTTAAACAAAATGCAGGTATCTTCAGTATAACACCAATGTTCAGGAATTCATCTAATAAAATCAGATATTCTTCCAATGAAATCAAAGCACAACAAATTTCCTGTCAGAACTATCGTTCAATACAGCGTCAAATCACAAAGACTTCAACTGCAGGACAGCCGTTAGGAAACTGAACCGGTGATCCAAAGAGAGCCCCCAATATATAGATTCAGGAGAGAAGGTTCTCAAAGCTACTCGTAACTTTGCGGGTGAGTTCAACTTACAGGTACAGGGGGAGGTGTCACCTCAAAAGTCGCCAAATATGTCACCAAATTTGGCAATGAAAATAAGTTGCCAAAACCATCGGCAACTTAGTGATAAACACATTTTTTGGCCATTGACATAATGTTAAACACAAGAACCGGTAAGGTTGCTTTCCCACAAAGCATTCGAGGTCCTTTCAAAGCATTTGGCATGAATTACACTGCAATTTTACCATAATAAAAGGGAAATATTTACAAACATACAAAATTTGTAACAATACAATGGTGGTTACATTAAATGAGGCGAAAATTTTTAAATGGGTATCGTTAAGTATGAAAGACGCCACAGAATTGAAGAATACAAGTGTGTATTGATAAGAGGCAAGAGATGTGTTGTTACCTGATGCCTGAATCCGTCCTGGCCCTAGGGGACATGGACCTCCCGTCCCGGACCAGGGACACTCTCCTTCTCTCGGTTGGGGGGTGCCTGGGGGAGTGGCGGGCAATCTCCATCGGCTGGTGGGTGGGGGTGCTCGATGCTGAACTGCCACTGGTGGAGCCGAACGAGGACCTGACAGACAAAAATACAGCGGTTAGGCAAGCAAATAACCCAGGTGCATTTGTTTTGCCAAAAGAAAGACAAGGAGAGGGCCAACATTGATAATCACAGATTCTGATTATTTTTATGTATGTTGTAGGCTAGAAGTCTCAGGCTCAAAGGATTTCATACGACGCTTCTTAGTTCTCGAGAAACTTAGAAGGGGGGGGGGGGTCTGATACTGTTTAGTATACAAATATAAACACAATTGTGTGTTTATATATTCAAAAGTATAAACATTATAAATGCAACTTAAGTATTTACTTTGTAGCAGCATTTCAGCAGTGATCATAGCTCGATCAGTATGATATCTGTTTTTTTTATTACGACTCAGGTTTGAATCCAGAACATACTGCATTTTATCTCCTAGGATTTTTTTTTTTTTTTTTTTTTTTTTTTAGTTTTATAAATATGTTCATAATTTATATTTTTAATTTAATTTGCAAATTGTGAATCAATTATTTTAAAAATCTTTAAAAACAATTTATTTACAAATTAAAAAAATAGGTGATTTTTTTTCATAATTAAATTGTACAAAGCATCATAAAACTTTTAATTCTTTTAAAATCACCTTTAAAATGTATTTTTTTATATACTTTTTATCGATGCAATGATATTGACTAATTGTGTTAGTTCGTGATTTTAAAATAGCATTTTGGTAATGCCTTAATAAAGGGGACGAAAAAAAAGGGATAGTACTGCATTGTTCTTGATGCGATTCAAATTTATGGAATTTTTTTGTTTTTGTTTTTATGATCAATATCATCCTTATAGTTGTTCGAGTGATGTTGATGCCAATAATGATTGATGTTTTACAATATATATATATATATGAAAGATTATAATTTATATTATTCTAATAATAAAATAAGATATGATTTTGTAACGATTTTTGAATTTTTACTTAGTCAGGTCTATTTTTATTTTATTATTTAATCTCATTAAATGATGAGAAATTTTTGATAATAGTTTAAAAATCAAAAATGCTAAATAAAAATTTTAAAATGTTAACAGTATAATTAATTTGTGATATTAAAAAATTTTACTGTGATCATTAAATTGTAAAGATATTTGTGAAAAAAAAAAGTGAAAAAATCAACCATAGCGCACCCTGGTATCGAACCTCGGTTACCAGGACAGCGAGCAGATATCATATTGATCAAGCTACAAGGACACACTTCGGTGTGCATTAAGCTAATATTTAAATTCTGCTATAATATTAGACCCTCTTATTTTTCAAGAACTAAGGGGTGTTGTATAAAATCCGTTAAACGTGAGACTAAGGGACTTCTACTCTACAACATATATTAAAATATTTGGTACTTCTAGGTTATCCCGTCAACCAAAAAACGATCGCCAAAAAATAAGATTAAATGCCAATAATGGAGGATCATGAATGTAACATTCAATGATATTAAATACGATACACGTATTTATAACAACATCAAGTGATTTTTATTTCGACTTTTTATTTATATTTTTATCAATATTCTACTAATTATTTGTTTTTTTTTTTATTATTAAAAAAAAAAAAAAAAATATCGATATGTATAATTTGGCTAATAGTTTGGCAATTTGTATAATTTGGCGAAATTGGTTGACGGAATAACCTAGAAATACCAAATATTCAAAATCTGTGATTATCAAAGTTGGCCCTCTCCTTGTTAGCCAATTAGCACTTACACATTAAATCAGCAAAAAATAAAACAATATACATTATTATGATATATATAAATGTCAAATAATTTAAATCCACTGTGAACAATTTTTTTAATGATAGGTTATCATGTAACACAATTCATTCTAATGTCCCTGTAAAATAAACGTAAATATTTGATATTCTGTTTTCAATAGTGAATATGCCATAGTAAACCCTAATAATGGCAATCTGTGCCTGGTGATATAGTATGGACAAATTGATTGAATATTAAACATTTTTCAACTACCTTGGAAAGAGTTAAAAAAAAAAAAAAAAGAAGAAAAATCCCTTCCCCCATAAGAAAAAGGGACTGTGGTATTCACCATCAATTTGTTGTGTTTGATATAAGCCTTAAATTACCTAAAATACTATTAATAGTAGTTATAGTTAATAGGAAAGAAATGAAATTGTGGGATGAATTTTTAAAACACTAAATAAAATGATTTAAAAAAAATGTTCGATGGCAATGTTAAAGATTCCAAGAAACATGTTTTTACAAAATGTCTGTCTGCTGTTATGTATGTATGTGACATAAATTTTGAAGGCACTCTATCTCAAGAACTAAAGCAAATAATTTAATAAAAAATTATATTCAGGTGGTTCCTGATATAGATTGATCAACCTCATTTTTGGTGTAAATCGTTCAACAAGTAGCGCTGCTCTGCTACCTTTTTTTATGAATTCCACTACAGCTCTATCTCGAGGATGGATGCACAGATTTACAACAAACTTCATATTCATTTAGTCCTAGACATGAATGGACATTTGATGTCCATCATTCAACAGGTAGCACTTCTGTACTGCCTCTTTCTCGATTTCTGCAACAGCTTGATTCTCAAAATTGAACACATGGATTTTCTTCAACAGACTTCAGATTCAGTTGATCCTTAGTGACTGTACAAGGGGGGAGTCCCCTGGCGACTGTGACAGAGAAAACATATAATGAAACATTAAAGATAAGATGTAACTTTACTTTTCTACATATGTGCCAAGTGAGTTGAGACATTTGCCATACCCCTTTATAAGCTGTAACAGGCAATCGCTTGAAACATATAAAAGATTACGTTTTATAAATATATTTTGTCTTTCATCAATATAAAGTACATTTTAGTCAGGGTGGTTAGAAATTGAAAATTTTAAGTAAGGCATCATATGATACCCTATATTTTTTTTTTTTTTTCTACACTACCTGGCCATTGATTATTGTTCACTTGCGATTTTAGACATTTTGTTAAATATCTAGAAAAATACATGAGGAATCATCTCGAAACTCTTAGTATATAAATATAATAGTATAAGTCATACATCTCTGTGAAGATTTTCCCCCGAAACTCCATAGGGGATCGTCAACAAATTAAAAAAGAATGAATATCTTTTGAATAACCCTGTCAAAAATAATGTAGCAAAAGCGCACAAACTCTAGATTATGATTGAGTGCCTTATTGTAATACACTGTGTTCATTTTTATGCAAATACCATGCATACTCACAGAGTAATTAAGGTTTTTATAAAAATGGTCCCAAATTTTTCCAAGTTTTTTCCTTATAATTTTCAGAGTTCTTAATATAAAATAATATTTTCTTCTGAAAACATGACAAACAATATTGCACACAATACTATATAATCAGATATAAAAAATATTAAAAATTGTATGAAAAATGAGTAGGTTTACTAAATAATTTTTTACTGCACATGCGTCAACGATATCAAAATTTCATTTGCATATTATGTTAGCTAAATGTATAGAGCAACTTTTGTGAAAGTCTCAAAATCATAGCTTGAAAATTCTGAAAGTAATCATCTATAGAAAAAGGACAAAATCTGTTGTTTCCAAAATGAAGCAAAATGAGGGAGTTAATCCAAATGTAGTAGTACATCCCGTATTGTGTATTCTATATTGACACTATTCAATGAATATATTGTTTTTGCTTCATTTTGAGAATAACGGATTTTCAACTTATTCAATTGACAATTATTTTGATAAATTTCAAGTTATGATTTTGCGACTTTCACAAAAGTTGCTCTATATATTTAGCTAACATAATATGCAAATGAAATTTTTCTCATGTATTTTTCTAGATATTTAACAAAATGTCTAAAATCGCAAATGAACAATAACACTGGTCGGCAAAAAAACAAAAATTTTTTTTTGTCCCTGCTACAAAAAGGGCTGAATTTTATCAATTTAACATTACTGATTCTAAATATCTCATCAAAATATCTCCATCATGTACAGTTTTTAAGAGAGACGGTTTTTAAATAATACAAATTACTGTATCGAATGAAAAAAATTGTATATTCTTCACAGTTTTAAAAAACAATGGAAACATAAAAAAATGAATAATTTTCATTACCTCAATTAAAAATGAATAAAAGTCTATCATAAAAATGTCATTTTGTTGTTTTTTTTTCTTTTGTATTGCTCTTTTGGGGTCTCCCGTATCAGTGTCCAGCAGTAATCTGCTAACATATTTTCATTCCATTTGTCGCTGTATCTTTTTTCCATTTCAGCTATATCCTGATGGAATCTTTCTCCATGTTCGTCCGAACTGCTCCCATATTATCCGGAAAAAAGTCCAAGTGCGAATGTAGAAAATGTAACTTCAACGACATACTGCATCCCATTGCTTTAAATGAAGAGATTAGATCTTTGACAATTTCTTCATAGTTTTGACACTTTGTTTCTGTTTCCTAAAAAGTTTTCACATTTTTAAAAGCGTCCCATGCTGTTTTCTCCAAATCATTCAGTTTAGTTTTGAAAATAAGATCATGAAATAGTTGCTTTATTTGAGGTCCAACAAAAATTCCTTCTTTTATTTTGGCCTGGATTATGCGTGGAAATTTATGTATCAGGTATTTAAATCCTTCACTGTCTTTATCCATAGCTTTAACAAATTGTTTGATAAGTCCAAGTTTTATGTGGAGGGATGGTAAATATATTTTTTCCTTATCAACTAATGCATGGTGTGCAATACTTTTCATGCCAGGAATATTTGTTGCTTGCAGTGGCCAGTTTTTTACGCAGAAGTGTTTATCTCTAGCCCGGCTGTCCCATTCACATAAGAAGCAATTGAATTTAATGAAACCTTGTTGAAATCCAGTTAGCAATGCTATAACTTTTAAATCGGCACATATATTCCATTGGTGGTCTTCATATTGTATTTTCTGCAATACATTTTGAATGTTTAAGTATGTTTCTTTCATTTGACTTGCATAAGCAATAGATATTGAAGGTTCCACATTTCCATTGTGAAGCAAAACAGCTTTTAAACTAATCTTAGAAGAATCGATGAAAAGCCTCCATTGTTCTGGTTTTTATTCAATATGCAACTCTTCCATTAATCCTTGAATATTATTGCAGTATACCAATTCGCCATCCATCGAGAAATAGTATGAAAGAGCTCCTTGCCTCTTTCTATAAAAGGAAATGTTCACATCTTTTGACAATAAATTCCATTGTTGAAGCCTAGAATCAAGTAGCTGAGCCTTTGTTTTGGGCAGATCTAAGTCACGAACAAGGTCGTTTAATTCAGCCTGAGAAATAAAGTGTAGTCCTGAAGAGCTGGGCAAAGAAAAGTCGTCATCCTCCTGCATACTTGCATTTGCATCTGGCGAAGCTACTTCTGATGTGGTTTCAGAGTCCAAAGTAAATGTATCTGGTGGTTTTGGCACTGGCATACTATCATCATGAGGAACAGGTCTTAATGCTGAAGGTATGTTAGGATATATAATTTTATGTTTATTTTTATTTGAGAAGCTGGCGATTTTTGTTATACAAAAATAACAGTCATCCAAGTAATTCTGAGATTCACACCATACCATTGGAACAGCAAAAGGCATTGACTTACGAGTACTTTTTAACCAAACACTAAGTGTCCTTGAACATGATGTACAGCAAAATTTTGGAGCCCAGATTTTATCTTGATCACCAATCTTGCAACCAAAGTAAAGTTCGTAAGCTTTCTGTATTAGCTGTGACAATGGCTTCCTTTGGTCTTTAAATGTCACCTCACCACATATGTAACAAAATGCATTTGGACTGTTTTTACAAAAACATGACATTTTCAGTTAATAATGGTGCTATACAAAACTGGTTTTACTTAATATTAATGCATTAAAAGCGAGATATTATTATTGCGAGATAAAATAAGTAAACTTAAACAAAGCAAAGCACTGCATGTTTTTGTCAGCAGAGACGCTACAAATGATATTCTTTCTCTGAGTAGAATACGGAGCTGTCATTTGAGATTGCGCATGTTCCAAGGTCATTAACTTTCAGAAAAGGGCGAAAACAATTTTCAGAAGAGGGCGAAAACAATTTTCAGAAGAGGGTAGAAAACCCTTTTAGAAGAGAGTGGAGAAAATGAAGTGCATCTTAATCTGCAAATAAAATACTAGCATGCTTTTAGCGCTAATATATTTGCAGGGGAAAAATATTTTTAATTTAAAGATGACCCCCACCAAAATAAATTGCAGATGTGATGGAACAATTTTATTGTGATATTTGGATTTAGTACCTGAAAATCTGTCAGGAGAAATCATTAATAATGATTTTGATGCCGACCAGTGTAATCAATGGCCAGGTAGTGTAGATGTCAAACAGCATTTCATGGTTGCAATTTTATGTTACATCCTATTTTGTCACTTCTTTTCGCAACTATATTAAGAACTGTTGGTCACCCATTTTCCAAATTCCCCTCCATCATTTTAAGTCTATAATCATTGGATGTATTTTTATATTCAAAATACCTACTTGGGAAATTAACATTTTTAATTTCTTTTTTTCAGTATTCTCAAAATATTTCTAAAATCTATGCTTCATTTAACCTTTTTAGTTCTGATAAAAATTGTTAATGGATTGACACATTTTATGGGTCAGAAATTCCAAAAAAAAAAAAAAAAAAAAACATGTTTTTACAAAATATCTGTCTGTGGGTCTGTGACTCTGTCTGTATGTGACAAATTCTGTGGGCGCTCTATCGTAAGAACTAATGCACAGGATTTAATAAAAAATCATATTCAGGTAGTCCCTGATATAAATGATTGTTGATTAATTTTTTACTGTAAATTTATCAGCAGGTGGCGCTGCTATGCTGCATTTTTTGCAATTTATGCAGCAGATCGCAGTCAATAACTAATGCATGGATTTCAACCAAACTTCAGATTCAGTTAGTCCTTGACATGAGTTGACACTATTTACATTTTGCTGTAAATTGCTCAACAGGAGGTGCTGCTATGCTGCATTTTTTTTACAATCTTTGCAATTAGCAGCTATCTCAAGACCTAATACACAGAATTTAATAAAAAGTTACATTCAGGTAGTCCCTGGTATAGATTGATGCTGATTAGTTTTGGGTATCAATTGCTCAACATGTGTCACTGCTATGCTCAATTTCCACAACAGCTCAATCTCAAAAAGAAATGCATGGATTTTCAAAAAGTTTCAGTTCAGGCAGTCATTGACATGAATGGATGTTGTTTATATTTTGGTGTAAATAACTCAACAAGTGGCACCATTATGTTGTCTATTTTACGTTTTCTGTAGTAATTCTATTTCAAGAATTAACTTACGGATTATCATCACACTAGGGATTCAGTATATTGGTCATATGAACTAGCTCTGTTTATGTTCTGGCATCAGTAGCCCAACAGGTGGCGGTGCTAAGTTGAATTTTTTTTTCTATTCTTGCAATAGCTATATCTCAAGAACTAATGCACAAGTTTTTTCATCAAACTTGAGATTCTGTTATACTTTGATAAATATTATTGGTGTCTATGTTTTGGTATTAATTGCCATTTATGTTGCATTTCCCCCAAAATCTGCAATAATTCTATTTCAAGAACAAATGCACAGAATTTCATGCATTTTGATGAGCATAGATTGTCATTTAATTTCTATCACTGTGGTAAGACTTTTGAAGTATTAACACGCGTGAGAGAGAAGAAAATTTTGGGATTGCACATCTGATTAGTTTTTCATAATGGCACCAAACCATTACATGGTGACATCATAGTTACAACTACAACCCATGACACCATACTTTTTTTTTATATTGGGAGTTCAGACACTTTTCTCTGGGAGGGATTTTTATGGAGAAATCTTTCAAATTTTTCACTTTTCCAGGGGAATTTTCCCCTGGACCACCCCTTGAAAATGGCACTGGGTTTAATCTGACCCATGCAGGACTCTACCACTTAACCTAAAGAGTTGTCATTTGGCAGGGGGGGCCCGAGAATCTGCATGATGGAGCAAGAAATGCGAGTGGATCAGACCCATTCTCAAGTTACCCCTGTTTCGTAGTTCCTTTACTCACAGCAAACGACTTTTCCTATTTTTTTTTTTTTTTGGGTCATACCAAAGACAATCTTGGGCTTGGCTCAAAAATTTGAAAAATTTTAAGGTTCCCAGCTGGGAAAACCTAAAAACTTATGAAATGTGTAGGTTCCCAGAAAAATTTATGTGAAAGTATTTTGATGAAATTTGCCGTTTTATAGCAATTTTTTGACAAAATCTGCCGCTTTATTGCTATGTTTAATGAAACCTGCCGTTTTATCGCGATGTTTTAACGAAACCTGTCGTTTTTTCAATACTTTTTTTTAACGATATTTGCCGTTTTTTGCGATTTTTTGACGAAATTTGCTGTTTTTTTCGGGATTTTAAGGAAATTTGCTTTGTTTCCGACGATTTTTTTATGACATTCAAGCCTTTTTTTCGCGATCTTTTGACGAAATCTGTTGTTTTTTGGTATCTCTTGACGAAATTTGCTGTTTTTTCGCAAACCTTTTGACGAAATTTGCAGTTTTATCGACATTTTTTTAAAATGAAATTTGGCGTTTTTTCGCGATTCTTTGATAAAATTTGCGTTTCTCCTCGCGATTCTTCGACGAAATTCGAGCTTTTTCTGTAATATTTTTGGCGAAATTACGCATCCCACGGGCCGCTTAAGAGCTATGTTTTTGCATCCTGTCTCCGATTTTTGACTAATTTGCCAGTTCTAATGTGTCCGCGGCATCGACTAGCGGTCACAGCGACGACTTGTTAGGTTCACGGCCGGGAACCAGTGTGAAAAAATATACGTTTCCAGAGATGATTTCAAAGTTCCCCGGGATTCCGAGAATGCGATTTTTCGCGGTCTGATCTTGTGATCGCAATCATCGTAATGGTAAGAGGTAAGGATGTAGTGGAGGGTATACGGGGGTATACGTAGTTCTGGATTTTTTAAAGGAACACCATATACTCTGTTTCTCAAGAAAACTAATAGTATCCATACTCCAAGGTATACCCTCTGTATTTTTTATGACTACATCACTGGTAAGGGGTCGTTATAAACCCAAAAGTAACAGATTTTGTACCTGGAAGCAGCCCTGGCGACGGACGAGGATTCTGTATTGCTGGCCGTGTTGGGTTTGAGGAAGAGTGGGCTGGTCTGCATCATCCTGTCCAGGTCCTCCGTGTCCCGCTTCACGCGGCTGTCGAACGCCGTCTCGTACACGAGGCGACGCCGAGAGGCCATCTCCTCCTCCTGATCAGAGGCTAGGTCCTCCTCGTCTAGCGACTGTGCGGGGGAAACCTGGAGAGAGCTGGTGAGTCGGGCGCCCACGCTCCATTCCCAGGGCTCGTCGTACTCGTCCTCCTTTCGGGGTCGGGCGGGTGAGGACGCGTCCTCTCTCTCATCCTCCTCTTCGTCACTGTTTACGTCCGGAACGACGTCATAAGTACTGTCCTCGCGGATGCCGTCTCCTGTCCGGTTCTCATCGGAACCACCTGCGTGCAAAAAAGTAAAACATAAGCCATAAAAACTAACTACAACTAACATAAAAGTTAAATTTGAGTGGCAAAGATTGGATGTCGAAATCGTTTAATAAAAATCAATGTAAAACTAACCAAAATTAATGAGATATACATTTAAAACTAGTCGTTGGGGGCCATCGTAATACTTACCCACCATCGATATGCATAATATCTATATTATAAAGGAAAAACGCATCTGTGCGTAGCGCATACGTCATTTTGCGCATGGCAACACTTTCAAATTTTAAATGAAATTTCGGTATTGCAATTTTTGCTACTAAAAGTTTTTAAACTTCTTAATGTCGCATATTTTCAATTTTTACACCATCGTGTATGAAAAAAAATGTACTTTTAAATGAAATTTGTTTGAAAGCTGTATCTTAATTTGTTTTTGAAATATAAATTTTTTTGTAGCTTTTAATACCTCTTTTCTAATCGTGGCAACAGGAGTACATCATTTCTATTTAAAGCAAAGGAAAAAAAAGGGAAAAAAATGAGTGCTGAATCTGTATGTTGCCATTTTTTCATTAAAAGGAAAAAAATCGAAATTTAAATATCTTCTGTTATAAAACCCGGTGATTTTTGACTTCATTTACAAAACTTGATTTACACGTAAAAGAATATCAACAGTTTAATATACATTTCATCTAATAGCATTGAGACTTCAAGTTTTGAATCAAAATTATCAAATTAAAATGCCAATTTTTTTGAAACGTGAATACAGATGTGAAATGTACATTTGTAAAATTTGATATGGTGAAAATTATGCCGGGTATAGATTTCACAAAAAATTCCATGACTAAGGTTGGGTAAATTTTGCTTTTTATCATTTTGGAATACTAGCATCAGAACCTTAATTGATAACTTTATCATAATAACATATCTTTATTATTTTTTACTGCTTATATATACAATTAAAGTTTAATTTTAACAATTTCTACAACTGCGTTTTATAGGAATAGTATTTTGTTAATTTGAGGATAAATATCGTTTGTTAAGAGTTAGACGTACCAATATAAAATGCACTTTTTACTGTAACTAATTTTATAGGTTTATTATAAGTTAATGAAACAGTTCCTTCTTAAACATTTTCTTTCGTCAAAATTTGACGGGTTCTACCTTGTAATATATAAAAATAAAAAATGTGGAAACTTTTTATACAATGCATTGCAATTTCAAAACAAAATTTAAGCGTATATAATAGAACGTATGTACTAAATATTGTTAATATACATAGTAATGCTCAATTAAGGAATGGCTGATGAGTCCATTTCGACAAACTATATAAAATGCGAAACTACTCCAGTAGTACCGAACTGCATAAAAGAAATATCCTTATAAATCCAAAAGTAATAATCCTATTAACTAACAGATTACTGCATCGGATGAAGCGTCTCATTTCAAATTAAAGTACATATCTGAATTGAAATTTTAATGAAATACAGGGTCATGAAAAATCGAATAATGTGGAACACAGGATTACAAATGTCTCGGTAATTCATGATCCGATCGACTTCATTCTTTATGGTAAATTTGTGTTATTTTATTGCCTTTTACTTTCACTCCTTAAAATAAAAAATTTCGAAAATTTTTATATACCTTTCATCAGAACGAATTTTTCGAGAGTCCGAAAATAATCGAAGTTATTGATATTAAACAGGCTTTGTCCCATTCTTACATACAAAGTACATACACAATTTCAAGTCTCTCTCTTTCTCAATTTGTTCGGGAGATTTCGTTTACAGACACACACACACAGACAGACAGACGGACGGCATTTTTTTTAAAAATATGTTTTTATGGAATCTCCGTTATCTGAAACGTGTAAATCCGTCAAAAAATGTTTTTTGATTTTGAAAACGATTGCAAGACTTACCCTATACTACGTATGATGGGTAAGTAAAAAAACAGCAGGTTACTCAATTTAGTTTTCCTAATGAATTTAAATGTTTTTCATTAATCTGTTTAGCAAATTGTAACAAGTTGCCTTATTAGTTAGTTTGTGAAAAGATATGGAAATTGAATTGGTTTTTTAGTTCTTTTTGAATGGTTAAAGGGGAGCTGCTCCCTTATGGAACTGGTGAGTTAAAGGCCCACCGTCCCTCATAGCTTTTGATATTTAATTAATATTTTTTTTCTCCGATTTTGAAAAACATAACAAAGTTCATTCGTTTAGAGTAACGAAAAATAAAGGAACTAAGAATTTTCCTTTGTAAGCGGGAGGCCCTTTTCACTGCCCCTGGATTTTGAAATATAATTATGTGAAATTCAATTTTTTCTAGGGGCCGTCCATAAATGTCACATTTGTTTTCATTTTTTTTTTGGGGGGGGGGAGGGGGCATCCATAAATGATTTTTTTTTCCAAATTTTTTTCAAATTTAATTTAAAAAAAAAAAATTTTTTTTCTTCCCCCATTTTTTTTTTTGTCACACTTCACCGTACACCCCCCCCCCCCCTTGTCACCAGGGTTGGCGAGTTTTTGCCGAAGGTGGTAAAAACCGTCCCGGCAAAAATAGGTTTTTGCCAAAAAGGTGGCAAAAATAGACTGTCCATTTAATTTTTTCCCCGGAAAGAGAAAAAATATTTCACGAAAGAAAAAATAAACTGCATACTTAATTGAAGAATCAATATTAGTCTAAATTTATTTTTGTATTTTTGTACTTTAGTATTTTTGTACTTGGAGATTGCACTATAAACTAGTTGGATGTGCCAATCCCAAAACCTTCTTCTATCTCATACGTACATTTTAATATTTTAAAATGCACGAGCCGATGGACAATAGAATGATAGGCAGATATTTTTTCAAATTCAGGAAGAACCTACTTGCCATACCAAAAAATAATCATATATAAAAAACTTAGTTCAGTTCTAGAACTAACTTCATACACTTTTATGTTGTGCAATATTGAAAATGGCATAAAATTCGCTATTACAGCGCCCCCTTCAAGCGGATTTTTTTCAGATTCAGGGCGATGCAACTAGCCATAGTAATACACTTACACAAAAAATTTCGTTCAATTCGATGCATAACTTCATGTACTTTTGGTCAGTACAATATTGAAAATGGTACAAAAATCGCGATTGCAGCGCCCCCTTCCGACGGATTTTTTTCAAATTCAGGGAGGACCAACTAGCCATACTCATACACATACACAAAAAATTTGGTTTAATTCTATGCATAACTTCATATACTTTTGGTCGGTACAATATTGAAAATGGCACAAAAATCACGATTGCAGCGGCCCCTTCCGGCGGATTATTTTGAAATTCAGGGAGGACCAACTAGCCATAGTCATACACTTACACAAAAAGTTTAGTTAAATTCGATGCATAACTTCATATACTTTTGGTCGGTAACAATATTAAAAATGGCACAAAAATCGCGATTGCAGCGTCCCCTTTCGGCGGAATATTTCAAAACTGAAGGAGGACCTGCTTGCCACAACCAAAAACATTCACAAAAAATTTGGTTCAATTTTATGCATAACTTCATACACTTTTTGATGGTAGAATGGCGACATACAGACAGACATTTTGTAAAAACTTGTTTTATGGAATCTCTGCCCCCTAAAACGTGTAAATCCGTCGAAAACCGGAAGTCGAAAAAAATTTCGATTACAATACCTTCTTCTATTGAAGATAGAAGAAAGTAAAAATGTACATTTGACGTTAGAAAAACCTCAAAAATACTTTACTTCTACAAAACAAACTGCAGTTTATTACTTACCCGTCATACGTAGTATAGGGTAAGTCTTGCAATCGTTTTGAAAATCGAAAAATTTTTTTTGACGGATTTACACGTTTTAGATAGTGGAGATTCCGAAAAACATATTTTTAGAAAAAAAAATTTGCCGTCCGTCTGTCTGTCTGTCTGTCAACGCTCTATCTCCCGAACAAATTGAGACAGAGACTTGAAATTTAGTATGTAGTTAGTATGTAAGAAGGGGACGAACCCTATTTAATATCAGCAACCTCGATTATTATCCGGAATTATTTTTTTCGGACTCTCGAAAAATTCGTTCTGATGAAAGGTATATAAAAATTTTCGAATTTTTTTGTTCTAAGGAATGGACGTAAAAGGCAATAAAATAACACACATTTTGCATATAGAACGAAGTCGATCGGATTATGAGTTGCCGAGATATTTGTAATCTTCTTTTCCACATTCTTTGATTTTTCATGACCCTGTATTTCATACAAATTTCAATTCAGAGGTATATTTTAATTGGAAATGAAACGTTTAATCCGACGCAGTTAATTGTTAGTTAATAGAATTATTATTTTTGGAGTTATAAGGATGTTTCTTTTACGCAGTTCGGTACTACTTGAGTAGTTTGGCGTTTTATATAATTTGTCGAAATTGGTACATCAGCAGTTCTTTAATAGAACATTACTACAGGTATATTAACACTATTTAAATTTTTGTTTTATGAATTGCAATGCATTGTATAAATAGTTTTCACATGTTTTTTTTTCATATACATATCCATGATGGGTAAGTATTACGGTGGCCCCCAACGACTAGTTTTTAGATGGGTACGACAAAATGAAAATAAGAAATGTTTCCTAATATTCTAAATTCTACACTACATTAATTGCTTAGAGATATTTTTGAGAGCCTCTATTGTGCCGAAATTTATCTTTTGACTGCACATAGCTTAAGATTTATGTTATATACAGTATATTCCATCAAATCCGCAACTCTCTAAAACCAGCACTTAATTTGTAGATGTAAACAATGAAACTTTCAGTTCAGATAAAGGGTCAAAATTGTTTTTTATTTTTTTATAATTTATTTATTTTTTTTATATACCTATTCCATACATTTTTTAAAATATGTAATTTTCGTTAATATTACTGAATATGCTGCTTTCTCATGAAGGAAGAATAAATTCATTTCTGAAAATATATTCAAGATATTGCTGATATCCACTGGTCATCACAATCTTTTTAGCAAATATATTAATCAAGCTTTTTGGTCATTAATTCTGGCTAAACCTAAAATAAAACTTCCATATTTAATGATTTTCATGTGAATTAGTATAGTGTACCTTTATGAGGCCAATGTAATTGAATAATTTTGCGAAAATGTATCCGATCCCTATAATGAATATTTAACTATGCATTATTGCTTGTTTTTATTTGACTTTTGCTTTTAGTATTTTAAAAAATAACGTAATTTTAATTATTTTAAATAAAAAATAAGGAAACTTAAGGAAAAATAAATTTATTCCTGAAAAAATTCAAGATACTGCGGATATCATTGTTAATCACAATCTTACCAAATTATTTATATATCAATCAAGCTTTTTTAGTTATTAAGGGTGTATTCGAAGAAACGCTTTTCCATTTTCAACAGCTCGAAATTTTCCGATACAATTTCAGACACATTTTTAAAAGTAGAACACATGAAACTTGCTGAGGGGATTCTTGAAGTGACGTACGAGGTGCCGTGTGATGTCTTTTTTCGCTGATTTAATTAGAATTTGATTTATAAGCAATTATTTTCTCAGAGTGACCCTTTTTTTCGTTCGCAGGCCTCCCGCTTCGGAAAATTGGGTCCAAAACGCCGTTTTTGACAGCAATTTTTGCAACATTTTCTGCATTTATCAAGGAATTGACAATCACGGTCAACAAGTGCCGTGTGATGTCTTTTTATGCTCAATTCGTTAGAATTTGATTTATAAACAATTACCTTTTCAGTATGACCCTTTTTTCCAAATCTCCCGCTTCGGAAAAATCGGTTCAAAATGCCGTTTTTGATTGCTTTTTTTGCCATATTTTCTGCATTTATCGAAGAATTGACAATCACGGCACCTTGTGTACTTTATGAATAAGGCAATTTGCCAGTTTAATGCATTTGAGAGCAAAAATGAATGCAAAAATAAATCGGAAAATAAGCAGTTTGAATCGAAATGCATCCTTAAGCTTGGCTAAACCTGAAATAAAGCTTCGTTATTCTATGATTCTGATGTGAATGAGTATTGTACCTTTATTTGGCAAGTTTCACTGAATAATTCAGGAAAAATACATTTCATCTTTATAATGAATATTTAATTGTACATCATTTATTATTTACTTGACCTTTGTTTTGAATACATTAATCATTTAAAACATTATCTGAATTTTTATTATTTTAGTTTATTACTTATTTTAATACTTTATTATATTGTAAGCATTCATTGTAATTTCGATTGCATTCTTAATTTACATTCAAATGGCTGATTAAAAAATGTAAACAAAGCAATGACCAGAAATCCGCAAAACTTCTGGTCTCAAGCTGGGCAGATTTGAGGGAGCCTACTGTACTTAATTTCTATTCAAATTCTTCTTGTTATTTTGGAAACATTTCTTCTCGCGTTCATTCTCCATTCTAAATCCCCGTTTTTAATTAACGAAGCAATCAATGCGTGTGTCGCTCGATTCACAGAATCCTTTTGTTTTTGTAATGAACATCCAGAAAAGAAAGGGAACTATTCTTTTGTTCCTTGGCCCTCGAGAATGAAAGGGGCAGATCTCCTTTTCAGTTTTTTTAATGACTCGACCCCTGCCACCCACAAACCACCTTTTTTTTAATGAAGTGGGTGAGAAAAAAAGATTTTCCTTTTTGCTTCATCGAACGTTCGTTCAAACAAAATGGCTACTGATCGCTTAACTAATAATAATAATTAAAACAAGCCAGAAAATCTTTTTTTTTTTTTCCTGAATGGTGTATCGTCCCGATAAAAAAAAAAAAAAAAGACAAAAATGTATACGGTAAAATCCCGATCTATCGTTCCCGCATTGTTCGTTTTATTTCTATGGTCCCTGCACAAATTACACTTGTTAAGGGTGTATTCCGATCCAAACTGCCTTTTTTCAGATTTATTTTTAGATTCATTTTTGCTCTCAAATGCACCAAACTTTCGAATTCTCTTATTTAGAAACTATACAAGGGGCCGTGATTGTCAATTCCTTGATAAATGCAGAAAATGGTGCAAGAAATGCTGTCAAAAACGGCGTTTTGGACCCAATTTTCCGAAGCGGGAGACCTGTGAACGAAAAAAAGGGTCACGCTGAGAAAATAATTGCTTATAAATCAAATTCTAATTAAATCGGCGAAAAATGACATCACACGGCACCTTGTACGTCACTTCCGAAATCCCCTCACCAAGTTTTATGTGTGTCTACTTTTAAAAATGTGTCCAAAATTGTATCTGAAAATTTCGAGCTGTTGAAGGTGGAAAATCATTTTTTCGAATGCACCCTTAACGAAACCCGCAAGCATCGTTCTTCAAAAAGTCGTTTTCTCGCATTCATCGTTATAAAATTTTCTCCTCATCGGAATGAAATTGAAAGTCAAGCGAATCCATATTATATACAAACTGGAATTACTTTTTTTTTTTAACGTAACGCACATTTGTTCTGTTTGTGTTGATGATAACGACAATAATGCAGACGAAGAATGGCTGTACATAGCAGAGGATATGCAATTATGTTTCCATTGATCAAGATGTTGTGACAGGTGATGTCCTAAACATAGGAGAAGTGTGTGATAATGCCAAAAAATAATATGATGGCGAAGAAGCAGAGGATAACGTTCATGCCGAGGAAGCTGAGCCGCTAGTGCCAACGCTGCTTGGTGCAAGTACGGCATTTGGAAATGTATGCATTTTTATGAAATTACAGAAAATGAGCAGAAAAATGCTGTATAACTTTAAAATTTATCTTTTGATTAAAAAGAAAAGAACGAAAAACCAGACAAAATTATTATTGATGTTTTAAAATAAACATCAATTTTCTATAACTTCGATTTGTTTCTTTTACAGTTTAGTAAGCAAGAATTTAGTATTATTAGAATCAAGCATGAAAGTGGAAAAGAGGGAAAAAGGTGGAATTCCCCCCCCCCCCTCATCTATACAATAGGGCGAAGGTCTTATAATTTAGATATATTTTAAAAATTCATATAATAAAATAAAATATAACCGTACAAATGATTATTGTTTGCTTTTTGTAACTCGGAAATTATTATAAACAAACAAAAATTTTAAGTAATAAATAATAATAAATATATTGATTAATAAAATCAAAAAAGAAAATTGAAGAAGTTCTGCTAAAGATATAAATCTAAAGTAATGAAGACTTATGTAAAATAGAGAGATTAATTTTTTAAAAGAAATATTGGGTAATTTGACTGTTTAAGATGTAACCCCCCTTTTTTTATTCTCCATGCTTTGTAATGATCTTTATTCTAGAAATACATCTCCCGAAGTGCCACACTAGAATTACTCAAAAGTATTGTATAAATAGAAAAAAAATCTGTTCCAAAAAGAAACTTCTTTTCCCTTTTAAAATATTTTAAAGAACTTCAATTACATGAATTTTAGATGCTTCTAATAAAAACTCGCGTTTGATTTGATGGCAATTTAGAAACAATCTCCAAAGATTTTGATAGACAAGATGTTTTATTGTTATTAAATTTTTCAGACCTCCATTAACCTTCAAAAGTTTTCTTTGCATTCTAGCATCAATCCAGAAAATGTCCAAAATTACTTTTAAAAAGGTGGAAATCCTCCTTTAGAAAGAATTCTTTCATGCCTGTAGAATATACTGTACACATTGCATGCATTAGTAATGCATAATTTGAAATTAATCTGCATTTAACGTTTTCCCGCATTCATCTTTTTATTACTACTACTATTATTATTTTTTTTCCTGCACCCCTTGAAAAACGATGGATTGAGGTTCTACTGTATAGATATATATTTCAGTTTTAAGACCTAAAATACAACACGCTTCTATTTTAAATAAAATGAGGTCACGTGGATTCATCCGCTGAAAAATTCCACACGGATTTTTAAAACAACGACTCTTAAACCTTATCGCGGAATACACAAAACCATCTGTAGGCACCAAAATGTCACCCATACAAAGTGAATAGGATGAAATTTTCATAAAATTTCCCTACTCTTAAAAAAGATGCCTTTTAGGAGATGCTTTAATTTGATTTACAAATATAATCATCTTGACATTTATTTATATTTTGATGGAGGGGGGGGGGGGGGGAGATGCATGTCACACTAATAAATATTTAAATATAAATTCTAAATAGTGAGCATAATATTTTTTTTAATTCTATAATTTTCACTTTTAAATAATTATTTATTTACATGATTTAATGTGTAACATTAGTATGTATACATATTAATTAACATCTTCCTTCATTCATGTTCTCACCTTTTGTTTATTTATTTAGTTATTTTTCTTGTGTTTGTGTGTGTAATGCTTATCGAATGTTATTTCAGAAAACAGAGCGTTTGCAAGAAGATAAAAGTAGGGCACAAGTAAGCCATTTTTATATTTCTGACTATTTCTCAAAATCGAAACACACAAAAACACACAATTCACAAAATTTGATTTTTATGAATATTATCACTTTGTTTATACTTTTAGTAAAAACGTTTTGAATGCATTTATCAAAAGAACTTGTAACAATCAACATTCTAAAAATCGGCTAAATGGGTTCACATGTACCCCAGTGGAGGGTTATGTGAACGGGGCACTTGTGAACATAAATAGGACAAAAATAATTTTTTGTGAATAAAAACTGTTATAAAAATTAATTTGATGTGTGAATAAACCAATAAATCTTTATATATATAATTCTTCTGTGCATGTGTATGCAACTGAACTCCTCCTAAACGACTGGACCGATTTTAATGAAATTTTTTGAATGTGTTCCAGTAGATTCTAGAATTTTTTAGATTCACATTTCATCGAAATTGATTCAGTAGTCTGTTAGTAATTAATAATAAAATTAGTGATTTTTCGCTAATTAAAATTGTTGAATAAGTTCGCTGGATAGAGTGCGAACAGAATGGCCGAGCGGTCTAAGGCGCCATATTTAAACTCTGGTTCTCAAAGAAAGAGTTCGTGTGTTCGAACCCCACTCCTCACATACGTGTATGATTTACAATATTTTTTCCCGCATGATAATTTTAATTAACCGAATTCAGAAAATCGTTAACTTTTAACTAAAAAGAGAAAAATAAACTTTTCTATCAAAAATTGAACCGACTTCAAAAACTACTGCAAAGTGAAAAATAATTTCCTTACATACTTGTAATAAGAAATTAAATTAAGAGCGTAGTATTTATCATGCGTATTATTATATTTATGTACATTTATTTGATGTTTTGGAGTCGGTGCCAGGACAACGTCTGTCGGGTCCGCTAGTGTTTTAATATAAATACAAGAAATTATTTGTAAAATTACACACCAATATACCTCCTCCTTTTGAGTCAAGCGGAGCAAAACTATTATTTTTAAATAAGTTTAGAAAATTTTTTGTTACTGTGTTTTCCCTTTTTCCTAAATGTTAAGCAACGTGCATCACAAAATGCTTCAAACGGAAATCATTAAGATTAACAAACAAACAGATTTGGTTACCACTTTTAAGGATGTAGAAATTTAAGTAATTATCTAAGTGAAATGCATGGAAATGGATGCATAGATCAATTTATTGAAATAAATACCTTTCAATGCATAGTATATATTCAATTAAAATTATATATTTAACAACGAATTGGAAAATTAAAAGTATCTTTTATGTGTGTAAATGCATTTTAACACACACACACACACAAAAAAAAAAAAATAATAATACTCTTTTTCTTTATTTGTTTCCTCTTATAAGGAAAGGGCAGCAGATTTTAATAGACAAGATGTTTTATTGTTATTAAATTTTTCAGACCTGCCCCCCCCCCCTCCCACGTCACTGTGGGTTAAATTATTGTGCTGTGGCAAGAAACACCTGTTCTTTATGACTCCTATAGTGTACATATGAGTTTTGGACAATTAGATTGGCCTCCATTTAACAAGTCTATAATATTGGTCTACGTCGCCAGGACAGCTTTTGCAATGATCGCTAGCATTTTTGTCGATCCCACCGAAGTTAGCATAGGGAAGAAAATATAGGTTTCTGATTGGTTAAGTAATTTAAAGAGCAATTTTTTTTTTCTTTTGCAAATGCGTATATGGGTATATCACGTTAAAATAATAATAATAAGAAGAAACGGCAATTAAAAAAAAAAAGCAATATAGAATAATTAGGTTTATAAATATCGCGTAATTGACGCCGTCAAAAGAAAATGTAATTATTGTTTGGAAATAAATTGTTCTGAATGTACAGATGTACGTATTAGAGGTACATATGCACATATCATGTGAAAATAATAATAAGCAGTGGCGCAGCCAGAATTCGACTCTGGGGGGGGGGGGGGATAGAGTTGCTTCAGGGGTGATTCTGGATGAAATTTTTTTTCCGGAAAATGGCGGGGTGGGGGGTCCGCGAGTTACTCCCCCCCCGCGTGGGGGGTTTATCCGCGATCTTCAGACGAAATGGGCGTTTTCCTGCGACCTTCAGACGAAATCAGCGATTTATTTGCGATATTTTAGCAAACTCGACGGTTTTTCCGCGATCTTTTGACGAAATCGGCGTTTTTCCGCGACCTCTAAACGAAATCAGCAATTTATCTGCGATATTTTAGCAAAATCGGTGATTTATTGCGATCTTTTGTGGAAATCGGCGGTTTTTCCGCGATTTTTTGACGAAATCGGTGTTTTTTTCATGAAATCAGCGTTCTTTTCGACGATCTTTAGACAAATTTTGCAATTTTACGTGATGTTTTCTTGAAAACGGCGCTTTATCCCCGCGGTTTTTCGACGAAATCGGCGTTTTTTCCGTGATCTTTTGTTGAAAGCAGCCTTTTCTTTCAATGATCTTTTGACAAAATATTTTTAAGCAATCTTTTATCGAAAACGGCGATTTTTTCCCGATTTTTTAACGAAATCGGCATTATATCAGAAATCTTTAGACCAAATCGACGTTTTCCCGCGTCTTCAGACGAAATCAGCGTTTTATCTGCGATATTTGGTGAAATTGCCGTTTTCTCCGCGATCCGCACAGGAAATTCGCGTTTTTCGAAGATTTTTTGACAAAGTTCGTTGACAAAAACATTGACGAAATTGTCTTATTTTTCACGAAACATTGACGAAATGTGTGCTTTTTCGGCGATCCTTTCACGGAATTTTCATTTCTCTGCGATTGTTTTATCCGCGCTCAAACCGTACAAGTTGGCAATATGCGGAACTGATAACCCAATTTCAAATTTTCGGAAGAGATTGCCTTAAATTTTCGGACGAGAATCACCCCTGAGTTGCTTATAGATAAACAAAATCGCCATTTTTTTTTTTTCTTTTTTTAAATAAATTAGTTAATGAGTTATAAGCAATTTTGATCGCATGGCAACCATTTTTTCTCCTTTTTGTTGCTACTACGTCGTAAATTCGTTTCAAATCATCCACTGTGAGAATCGTCTTCTGAAAGATCTTATCAAAGAATGAAGAACATTTCTCAGTTACAGCTTTTTAGGTGCGTTCGTAATTATATAATACGTAGCACCTATAGTGGTCGTTCAGTCCGTCCGTCTGTCCGTCCGCATATAACAACGCAAAAACTACCCAACCGAATCGTTTGAAATTTAAAATACGTATTTATTACATAATTTTGTCGAGTCATTTCAAATTTTATGAAAATCGGATGCATAGATCAATTACAGGGGCAATCAAAAGTATTCCATTACATTACGGTTAATGGGGAAAAAGTTTCAAATGCATTTTAATCATTTGAAATTTAAAATACGCAATTATTACGTAATTCTGTCGAGTTATTTCAAATTTTTTGATAATCGTGTGCATAGATCAATTACAGGGGCAATCAAAAGTATTCAATTACATTATGGTCAATGGGGAAAAAGTTTCAAATATATTCTATACGTTTGAAATTTAAAATACATAATTATTACATAATTTTGTAGAGTTATTTCAAATTTTATGAAAATCGGATGCATAGATCAATTACAGGGGCAATCAAAAGTATTCCATTACATTACGGTTAATGGGGAAAAAGTTTCAAATGCATTTTAATCATTTGAAATTTAAAATACGCAATTATTACATAATTCTGTCGAGTTATTTCAAATTTTTTGATAATCGTGTGCATAGATCAATTACAGGGGCAATCAAAAGTATTCAATTACATTATGGTCAATGGGGAAAAAGTTTCAAATATATTCTATACGTTTGAAATTTAAATTACATAATTATTACATAATTTTGTAGAGTTATTTCAAATTTTATGAAAATCGGATGCATAGATCAATTATAGGGACAATCAAAAGTATTCCGTTACATTACGGTCAATAGGAAAAAAATGTTTCAAATGCATTTTAATCGTGTTACACTCATGCGAACTTAATAAAATTTATATGCAACTATAAAGTACATATTATAATATACATCTTACATAATTTGTGGTGCAAAGAACATTTGTTATTGATTTACAAGGCCACACAAAAGTATTCCATTACATAATGGTATAGGGAGAACATTGTTTGATGAGCCTTTTTATTGTAATTCATTATTTACAATTTTATGAGATTGATACATGAAAGTAATATTTTTAAAACTTCGTTATCGTACGAACGCACCTAATTTGCTACGCTTCACGTGCAATTTCCAACTTGTTAATAATGATATCTACTTGCCTGAATCTAGGAAAAAGTGTTATCGGAAAAAAGTGACAAACTACAAAAGCGGAAAAAATGACACGGAAAAAAGGGACAAGATAAACATGTTACTGGGAAAAAAAGTGACAAGGAATTGATTTTGGGGATATATTTTTGATTTTGGGGATTTATTGGCAAAGTATGAAAAGGGGAGGGGGGAGGGGGTCGACTCTTAATTTAAGTGAATGATTTCTTCATGCTGAATTAAATGTTTTGGTTCAATTTTTAGGTATACGTTCATACTGAAAAGACGCTTGCCTGATTAGTTTTGGGAACGGACGATTACCCCCCCCCCCTCCGACCTAAATAAGATGAATGGTTAAGCAGAATTATCCAACGTGTGTCAAATTTTGGATATAGGTTCTTTCTGATAAGGCTTACATATACACTGTCAGAAAAATTCGTCAATATACACTAAGTTATCGTTATTTTTTCACAAATAATTTCTGTTCTCCCAGAAAACGTATTTGTTCTGTGAGTTCATTCCGAGCGTCGAAAAATGAGGAAAAGTTTCCGTTTCTATCCAGCACGCATGCGCATTGGGTCTGTTAGTAATAAGTTCGAATTTATTTTTAAAATGAAAAACAAAAATATTCTATTGATTAAAATGTCTAATTTAGTTTTAAAAGACAAAAATGTTTTCGAATTTAAAAATAAATAACAATTACTTTCTTTATTCGTTCAAAAATTCTCACAAATAGAACATCCATGTTTTTTCTCTAACATTCTACGTAATATATTTAAAATTCACATTTTTATACTATATTAATACTAAACGTAAAAAAAACCCAGCCACAGTTTCATTAAAGATGAAATCTTTCCGAGATTAACTGCATAATTAAAAGCTTTTTAACGAAATACACCAACCCACACCATATGAAATGAAGAGTTCTATTTTAACGCACAATCATCATGAGCAGCCGTAGCGCCGTGGATTAGCGTTGGTCTGGTAATCCTGGGGTCCTTGGTTCGATCCCCGCCTCTTCCGCATTGATTTTTTCCAAACTTTTTTCAAGTGACGGATATTTTTCCTCTTTTGACAGAGAAAAAAATAAACAGAAAATCGTCAATATACAGACAATTTCTGGCAGCAGTGCTGCCAGTGCATTTTCTGTGAAAAGACGGAAGTTTTTTTGAGAGTGTAGTATTGTGGTGTCGCGCCCTGAGTTTCTCTTTACTAAGTTGGTTTATTTGTTAAGTTCATCAATAACACATTTTTAATTCCTCAAGTTCTTTATTAGAATCATAGATCAATTATTAAAAAAAATAAATAAAACGACATTACAACTACATAGGAGCCACACTCAAATATTACATTTCGCTTAGAACGTCTAAGCCATCTTACATCAATGTACTTTCTTGTACATTACCAACACATGTCTCTCTTCCAACTACCTTCCTTCCCTCTCGGTGCTCAATAATCCCAGTGTCCCCCTCAGCTCATTGCCACTAGACCAGTGCAATTATTTTCTAGTTATGTCCCTTGAGGTCAATAGAACCTGTTCTTAACAGCTTTTGAATGAAGATACTTTCAACTATGCATATTTTTTCAGAATAAGACTTCGCTATCTATTTTCTGCTACGATTAAAGTTGTCATTACGTCGTCACAGTATATAATTCCTGAAGAATTTTGGGAGTTTAATGGTTAAGTATAGAGGGTGCATGGGGGGATAACCTCTCTTAAATTAAATAAATGGCTTTTTACGCAGAATTATCCGATTTGCTTCAAATTTTGAATGAGGCTCATTAAGATAAGGGGTATCCCTGATTAGTTTTGGGGTTCTTTTGCCAATAAAAAGGGGGCCGCGATTATTCCCCCTTTAAATTAGATAAATTGTTTTTGTGCACAATTATCCGATGTATTTCAAATTTTGGCTATAGTTTCTTTCTCATAAAGTGAATCCCTGAATAGTTTTAAGGATTTTTTTATATATCCTCAATAGCTGTTTGCATTTAAAACTGTGTTTTGTGTTTCTGCGTAGCATTTTTCAGTATTCTATAAACATCATAACAAAGAAAAAATATCCTGTTTTTCTTAAAATCGTTTTTTTTTATATTTAAATCCGTTTATTTTTTTAAGCGTTCAAACCTGAAGATCTATCAAGAACTACAGGTTTTTGAACAATTAACTTTCTAATTACTAACATAAGCTAGTAATAAAAAACTATTTTTATTACTACAAATTAATGAATTCACTAGTTCATTCGTTCGTGACTTACAACATAGTTTGTACATTAAAATTTTCTAACATATATTTTTTTAATGTTTTATATTATATTTTGTGATGTGTAACATGGGACATTAATTAGTAAAAATCCAGTTTTAAATGATAAATATTTGGCGTAAATTAAAATGACAATTACAGCAAATAATTTAGTATATTACTTTTATCACAAATAAAAAAAATAAATAAATAAACCAGTTTTAAATGCAAAATGAATGGAAATTAATCATTATCAGAAAAAAGGTAAAATGTATTCGACAAATTTCCTAAGAGACTAGCCGCTCCCGATATCTACCGGACATCCCCCTCCGTCGAATGGGGAAAGCAAGCTTCTTTCCCCAAAAAGGTTTCCTGAATGGACTGCTGCATCCCTCCCTATTTTAACTATATTCTTTAGCTTATACGCCTTACCATAATGGAACTACATCTAAAATTTGAAGCAAATCGGATAATTCTGCGTAAAAAGCCATTTATGTAATTTAAGTGGGGTTATCCCCATTTTCCCCCTCTATACTTAGCCATTAAGCCCTTAAAATTATTTAGGGATCCACTTTATGAGAAAAAAAAACTATATAAAAAATTTGAAATACATCGGATAATTATGCCTAAACAATTTATCTAATTTAAGGGGGGGGGGATAATTGTGCGTTTCCCTATTTATACTTAGCAAAAAAACCTCATAACTAATCTGGGATACACCTTATCATAAAGAACCTACATCCAAAATTTAAATAATAATTCTTTAAATCGAATAATTCGGCATAAAAAGCTATTTATTTAATTTAAAGTGGGGGGGGGGGGGGGCGGGTTATCCTCTGTTTTTGCCTTTATACTTAGCCATTAAACCCTTAAAACTATTCAGGGATTCACCTTATCAGATAGAACCTATATTTAAAATTTGAAATACATCAGATAATTCTGAATAAAAACCGATTTATCTAATTTGAGGGGGAAATAATTGCTTGTTCCCCTCCCCCTTTATAATAAGGAAAAGAACCCCGTAACTAATCAGAGATACCTTTTATCATAATGAACCTATGTCCAAAATTCGAAGCAAATCGGATAATTCTGCGTAAAAAGCCATCTATTTAATTTAAGAGGGATTATCCCCCACCCCCCCTCCTTTATACTTAGTCATTAAACTCTTAAAAATATTCAGGGATTCACCTTATCAGAGAGAATCTATATCTAAAATTTGAAATACATCGGATAATTTTGATCCGATCTTAAAAACCGATCTATCTAATTTGTGTGTGTGTGTGGGGGGGGGGGGGAAGTAATTGACCATCCTCCCTTTATAATAAGCAAAAGAACTCTATAACTAATCAGAGATAAGTCTTATCATAATGAACTTATGTCTGAAATTCCAACCGAATCGGATAAATCTGCTTAAAAAAACTATTAATTTAATTTGAGAAGTTACGGATGGGGGGAGGGGGTTATATGTCCAAAAACTGAACCAAAACAGTTAATTCAGCACGAAAAACCCATTTACTTAAATTAAAGCCTCCCCCTGATACCCCCTAAATACTTAATCAATGAATCCTCAAAATCAATTATGAATTCCCAAAATCAATTCCTTGTCCCTTTTTTTTTTTCGGTAACTTCTTTTCCGCTTTTGTAGTTTATGTCACTTTTTTTCCGATAACTGTTTTTCCGGTAACTTTTTTTCCGTTTATTCATTTCCCTATTTCGGGCGTTTTTAAAAAAAGAATTAAAAAAAATGTCTGAAAGTAGTCCCTTTAAAATAGTAGTAAGTAGAAAGTAGTTAGAAATTTTGCACCCCTTAAAACTCTGCGCCCGGTGCGACCGCCCTCTCCCCTTCCCCTTTCGCACGGAGCTGTTAATATCTTTCCAGAAACATAAATATAAACGTATTATATACTTTCCAAATATACCTGGATTTTAAGAATGCTTGAAGGAATTCGAAAGATTTTAAAAAATGATCTCTTATATCCATCTTTTTCATAATTTTCTTCTCTGAAGAGGATTTAATATCCATAGCGAAACGCACAATAAAGGAATCCTTAGCATTACAACAACTAACAGCAGAATGTTTGCCTATTCTTCAAAGCAAGCGTTTTTGTGTTTTTCCTGGAATTCGAGAGTCCAGTCCCGTTTCCAAACGCTGCCGCTTAAACGAGTCAAATTTTTAAATAAAATTTGATTCAATAAAGCGGCAGATTTCGAGAACAAAAAAAATAAAATTCTAACTTTAGTTTTGTTTTTTATGATTCGGTTCATAAAAATGGAAATTTCTGTATTTTTGTCATGGCTCTGGGGGGGGGGAGGGGGTTTAACCCCCCCCCTTGCTGCGCCACTGTAATAAGAAATGTCAATTTTATTTTTATTATTTTATAAAAGCAATACAGAACAATTGAGAAACATGATAATTAACTTCTTTAATGATAAATTCCAGAAAATATTTCTTTATCTATTAATAAGTATAAAATCAGAAGGGAATTTATCAAAATCCATCTTTTAAAAAGTTTTAAAACATAAACTGATGATTAAATGAACGTAAACTCAAAAATGAATCGAAGCAAAATGCTCTTTTAAATTATTCAACCCATCAGAAGCCCGTATTTTCTTCTTTATGCTAGCTTTGGTGGGATTGGCAAAAATGTAAAGGTAGATTGGTTGATGGAAGTGTTTGTTTGTAAACATGTTGTCCTTTCTATTTACTGAATATTTTCTGATTGTTTCTCCACAAATCAAAAGGAAGAAGGGTCAGTCCTCATCAAACCAACCAATGGACAAAATTTCAGGTCTTTGGATTTTGTTAATTTATGGCTCAGACGTTGTACAAGAATAGTAGATAAAAAATACAAATTTGCAATTTTTTTAACCATTTTTTTTTGAGTTATTAATTTTTGAATATTTAAAAATTTAATGAAATTTGTATTGTTTGATAATCTTTAATCTGCTGTAATTTGAGAACTATTTGACCTAAAGAGTTGAAATTTAAGTCTTTTTTTTCAGTTTTTTATGAAGGATATATAACATGGCTAAATTATTCCAAAATCTATTTTTTCTGTAAAAAAATTATGTAAAATTTTTAAAAATTCAAAATCGGAATTTTTGATTTCGTTTTAAAAAAAATTATATTTAACAACCTTTTAACAACTTTTATGCCAAATTTCAAGATGGTACTCTTATGGTATCATAAAGAAAAAAAAAATTCTATATCAATGATCGGCCAATTTCTGAAAAAAAAAAAAAAATCTCATCATATTATGTTAAAGAGCAAATTGACTATAAAAAGTAGTCTATTTTTGTTTCCAATGTTCATATTTTTCATTCATGCAGGTCAAGTTCAATATATCAAATAAAATTTTAGTATATAATTCGCTAGGTTTTATTATTTTGTTTAACACATAACAGTCAAAATTAAAGGTAATCAAGATAATTAATATTTTGTATAATTGACAAGCTAAATATTTTTTTAAAAATTTATTTTTTGGAATTTAAATAGAATTTTCTCTACAAAATTATCCATAGGCTAAAAGGAACGGGATAAATTTGCACCCATAAACATTTTACCATCCCTGAATTCCTCACAGTATGAGGAGTTTAGGCAAATAGGTTACTAGACTGGCAAAATTCCAGGAATACATTTACACTTAAGGGTGTTCTTAAATCAAGGGCCACTTTGTGACATAAGTTTTAATTCATTTTTGTTCGGAAATGAATGAAACAAGCTGGTGTTGTTATTCATAAATTATCGAATCGCACTCATTTTTCTGCAAACGCAATAAATATTTCAGAACAACAAGCCGTCTGAAAAACGATGTTTTGAAGCGCATTTTCCGACGAAAGGTAGAAAATCGCGTGATCAAAACAGCTTATAAACTCGGTAGATAATGGAATGATATCCTAAAATGAAAAACTGAGTTTGATTCGAAAGTGCTTCCACAGCCAGATCGTCCAATTTTCTATCTTCTCTGTTAAAAAATGAATTGGTTAATGTGTCAAAACGTTTTCCGCTTGAGAACAGGGAGTATGGAGAAATTAAGAGAAGCTTTTCAAGGTTTTGTTTGGAGCAAGATTTCTTTAAACAGTAAATTCGGATTAATTGGGACCTTGGGAGAATTACATACTTACAGCACCGAATAGTGATTTTAGCTGAATACCGAATGCCGAATATTCGGCTTTCCAAATACTTTTTATATTTCAAAATTTAAAGGTGTTAAAATGTTATAATATTCAATAAAAGAAATTTAAATTTTGATAAACAAGAGCTTTTTATAAGAACATTTAGTATTGAAAAAAATCTGCCTTGAGTTATTTAAGAAGCGCAATTATGAAATTTTAATTAATAAAATTTTCTACGAATCAAAACAAACATCTTAAAATTAAATAATGAAAAAATGGCCGAAGAAAAATTTTACAATCTGATATTGTCCTTTTTAAATAACTCAAGGCAGATTATTTTCAATATAAAGTACAAATACTTTCAACTTAATTCTGAATAAAAGCATGTTTGGCTCATAGTTCTTTTATTATGAATGGTGGTATTTTCCACCCTTCCCATCATATCATATTTCCCAGAAATCAAAGCATGTGAGTTGAAAATATGTTATCTTATTTATTGTTAATGTAATAAGCGAACACACAAGTTTTGACCTAGAGTGAGATGAAATACAATGTACTTATGACTCAATAAGTTGATTATGATTATGGTTTCATGAACAAAAATTGTCTGCCTTGATAGCTATTACTAACCTCAAAAGTTTTTCTTTTTTTATTTTTTTATTTTAAAGAACTTTTATTTGGGGGAAAAGCAAGAAACAGATTATTTACTAAACAAAATTTAGAAACTTGTATCTGCACATAATTTATTATTAAGGAGAATCCTAATCAATCACCATTTTAATCCTTCTCATGGTTAATTTTCTTAAGTTATACTTTACAAACAGCGAATAAATAATGTAAAAACATTCTTTTTTATTTAAATATGATTTTGCTTCTAATTATTTTAAATATAAATTGAAAAATTGACAGTTAAAAGTAGAAATAATGAAAAGTTTTTAAAAGGTTTTATTAAGTATTGGATTCAGCCATACCGAATATTCGGCCGGCCGAATAGTTTCATATTCGGCCAAGCCGAATAGTTTAATATTCGGCCTAACCGAATATTCGGTAATATGGCCGAATACCGAATAGATACCGAATATTCGGTGCATCCCTACAGAAAATCACCTTTATTTTTAGTTTATTGATTATTTACAGACAGTAAAAATGTTTATTTTGTAATAAAAAAGCTTGTAATTTTTTGCTGTACGTTTTGCGAGCCGTATGGTCACGCATCCGCTTGAGCACAAATAGTTCGTTGGGTGTAGTTCAAATAAGAAAGGTATTCTTCCAAAAAGATTTCAGAAGAAGTTTTTTTATTCAGTATATGATGATAAAACAAGTTGATGTTATGGAAATTAGCCAAATCGCCTGTCAAACTTGAAAAAATTGAACAAACTGATCCGGATTAACGGGGTCCAAATTCGTGGGGTTCTACTGTAAGTTAATTCTTTATTTAGATATTAGAGTATTTTGATACGTTTGAGTTGTTAAATTCACACAAAAAAAGTAAGGGGAAAAAAAAATTTTTTTTATTAAATTAAGGTCCTTAAAAATCAGAACTGGCGGAGCTAAAAATTTTTTTTCATTTGAAATCCAAGGAGCAAAAACATTGTTCCATGCACTGCACATAGGACTGGTCATCTGTTATATTTGAATAATGTTCCAATTCGAATGCCCTCCCCCCCCCCCCCATTTATCTTTGCCCATCCCATTAATCATGATTGGGCCTTACCTGTGGCGTTTTTAGGTATTTTATAAATTTTGACTTATGATAATCATGATTTTTGTATTAAGCAATAAAGAGCTGCTAAACTTCATATGAAGCAAAATAAAGGATGAGAACAGTTTTCTAAAATGTTTACTGAGGCAATACCTACCAACTTTGGAGAAGTTTTTTTTTTATTTAATTATTCATAAGAACACGAGATCCAATCGTTTATGCAACTCATAAACAAAGTCTTTTTAATGAATATAGTTTATGGGCAGTATAAAGATTGTTTTGATGAGAGACGAATATGAAAAACGTTATAAAATTCATCTCATTTTAAAGACGCACATGGATTTATTATTATTCCTTTTATAGATTCAGCTTCCGAAATTTTTTTTAACGCATGACTTTTTACATGCCATGAAAATGGATAGGTTAACCTCTGCTGGTATGACAACGGAACCTTTGTACATCCAGAATTTTGTCATTATTAAAGAAAGAAATTCACAATTTTCGTGAAGAAAAGAAAAACTTAGGAAAAACTACCCAAAAAAGTGTAAAAATAAGTATTCCAAGTGTAAAAAAAAACAATAGTCAAAAAGTGTTAAATTTTTCACCTAAAGTGTAAAAGTTGGCAAGTATGTATAAAATAGAATATGTATAAAATTAATTTTTCCATTGTTATTCTTAAATATTGTTGGTATAATGGAAAATTTTCAAATCAACAATGTTAGATTTCAAGAAAATCTTTGATAATCAGTTTCTTCAACAATCAGATTTCAAGGAAATTTGTTATGTTTGAGAAAGGCTCACATGTGATAGATACCCTGGTTCCAAAACTATATGATAAATTTTCTCATAGATTGTACTTCTCTATCCAAAATTTTAAAAGCTGATTTATTTACATTAGGACCATTTGATCCAAAAATGAGCAAATGATTTAGATCCAATTTTGAGGCTTTCATTACATTCATTTTGCAGTTACATTATCAAAGCTCACTTCCAATATATTTTTAGGTAATACCAATTTCCTCACTCCAATACCTAGCGAAAATGTTTAATTGTTTTGAGTTCTGGTCATTTAATGTCTCATCACACATGAGAGTGAAAAAAAGGAAATTCTTTGTTGAAATCATCACTAATTTGTTTTAAAATATATGAGCCAAGGCCATGAGATATGGCACATGACATTTTCTTTGAATTTAACTGTATACCTTGTGGCAAAGAGGAAACTGCATATATTTCGACATATAAATTTTGTATTTCACCTGATGACTGAAGTAAATAATTAATTAGGGTCATGTGAATTATCCACAGAATCTTGGAACAGCAGATCTTCTCTTCCTCATTTGAAGTCCAAATACTCAATCCACTTTTTTTTTTATCATTATTATTTGATATTCAAACTCAAGCTTTTTCTGCCAGTAGAATCCACAAAACAAGATTGAAACTAGTCGCTTTGTTTTTCTGAATTATTGTGCTTTGTTGTTTTGGGATGTTGCATTAATTGCAAATAACCACTGCTACTAATGGGAACTAGACATGGTAATGATCTTTACCCTTCACACACAATTCGGCAATTTTTTTTCCATGCCTGCCAAACTGATCTATCCAAGCATTACAGAATTTCATCAATCTATGTTCACATTGTGTCATTGTATTAATTTAATGCTTTAAATATGCCTTTTCTACATTAAAAAATAAAATTAAAAACGATGTATTGCAGCTGAATACACAATAAGAGAAACTAAAATAGTTGCAATGAAATACACACAAACTCCACATTGAACGAAAGACTAACTCAGCAAGCAAAGCGATGATATTAGTACCAAATATATAAGAAAGTAGAGAAATATAGGACATTTAGAAAAATATGGGACAATATAGGACATTTTTGAAGGTTATTTTATAAATATAGGATATATAGGAAATATAGGACAACTCTGACCCCTGTATAATTTGTCGAAATTGTTACATCAATAGTTCTTTAATAGAGCACTACTAAGTATATATTAACAACATTTAAATTTTGTTTTTGGAAGTTGCAATGCGTTGTATAAATAGTTTTCACATGTTTTATTTTCATATGAATATCCAACATTTTCAGACTAGTTTTTAAAAGTAGAAACATGAAACTGGCTGGGATGATTTTGGGAAAGACATAGAAGGTGCCGTGGGATGTCAGTTTACGTTCCATTCGTTAGAATTGGATTTATAAACAATTACCTTCTCAGTAGGAATCCCTTTTTTTTCGTTTCCCAGATCTCCCGCTTCGGAAAATACGCGCCAAAACGCCGTTTTTGACAGCACTTGTTTGCAACATTTTCTACATTTATCAAAGAATCGACCCTCACGACACCTTGAGTAGTTTCTAAAAATGAGAATTTGCGAGTTGGATGCATTCGAGAGCCAAAATGAATTTAAAAATAAATCTGAAAATAAGCAGTCTGGATCAAAATACACCCTAAACGAGGTTCGACTGTAGTACGTACACTCTAGGACAGGATATACTCTCAGCTTGGAGCGTATACCCTCTGGTTTTTCCACCACTACCACATCGGTGTAATTTATAAACGAATATGTAAAAGAATAAAAAAAAAACAATCGAAACTCACCTGTTTTGTGAAAGACACTAGATTTGGAATTCTAGCAATGGACGAAGCAGGCACACATATCCGCACACGTAATCGATCCCCCGAGGAGCAAATGGGGGAGGGGGGGGGTTGAAGCCCACAACAACACGTGTCCACACAGAGAGAAGATGGCAAAAACACACAGACTAATTTCCGAAGGGTCAAGCAAGGCGTACGTAAAAAACGTCGTCGTTTAATGAGAGGGGGGTAAGGGGGTGAGAGACAGACAAAAGCGGGGGTGGAATATATCCGTGTAGGGAACGGAAGGATCCGTTCTTCTCTCACCCGGTCCTACGCAACACACCACTGATGCTAGAGCTAGGACGATGCCGAATCTTGGCCCGAGATCGTTGGACGTTGGCCGCCGAGAAACCCGGCTCGTCGAATCGCGCCAAGCGTCTCTCGCCAATGCCGGATAGAAGATACCGTGGCTATCTAGACTTACCATTTCGGTGGGGGCTGATATACATTAAAAGTTTCTAAGAGGGAATCAAGGAACATAGAACTTTTCCTCTTTAAACAGTATTTTTTTATCATAGCAGGCATTGCATTATACACAGCTTGCTAAGACTGAATCACATGGGACGGCAAAAAATTTCGTTTTAGGTAGGTTTTCGTCTTAATGAGTATAATTTTTATGGCGTGTAAAGAGGAGCTGTGTATAATGGAAACTTGGCTGAAATAGTTATTTTGTGGTCTCTACGAAAGAATCTTTTTAATGAAAACCTTTCTAAAACTGAATATTGTAGTACTTCTCTTATATTCTACCTTAGCAGATTTCATTACGTTTTGATAAACTTTCGCAGTTACATTTTATGTTTTTTACAAATTTCGGAGGGAGCTATAGCCCTATCAGCCCACCCCCCTGAATACGCCACTGCCGGCCGTGGCTTGTGGTTCAGGAAGGTCAGGGACTGAAGATGAATTTTAGTGCAAATTTAGCCCTGTTCTAAATTATTTTTTACTGTAGTTATTGGTAAGTGAATGTATCTTCAGCTTTTAGTATTGTTTGCACTGCTCTCTAATTATTTTAGCATTTTGAGATGTTTTTGCTATGTTCTGTTTGTCAGAATTTATTTCTCAGCAACTTTTCTTAGTAATTTGCCATTTTTAATTTTTTTTATTGTGTGTTCCATATTTGTTGGATTGGAGGTTGACTTTTTTGTTTAACTAAGTAATTTCTTGACATCTTTAAACTCTTCAAGTAATTGGAACAAACAGAATACTGTTAGAATACATATTTATACGTATGTTTCCAACGATGATATGAAACTATTACTGTATAGAAAAAAAAATCATGAGAGAAAACGTGTTCCGATTCACCCCGTAAATCTTAAACCTCTGATGTTACAAACTATTTTTTAGTTTTTCATAATGTAGTTTAGAAATAAATAGAATTCAATACAGCATATTGTTTACAGGTCTATCATTAATTAGAAATACCTACTCTTAGGTTTAGAATATGAAAAATAAAGAAGTTACATACAAAGCTTTGAAGACGTTGAAAAAAATGAGGTTTTTGAGGATCCACTAACAGTTTTTTTACATACCCCAGTAGTGGTGCCAACATGGCAAAATTGAATTTTCCAGTTATTACCTTCTTATAAAAAAATTGGCAACTAAAAATATCATCACATATATTTATAATGAATTTATTTGTATGACTGGGAAGTTTCGTTCCTATTCATCCCATTTTACGGTATATTACGTACGCCACGCTGCAATAAATATTTCTTTTATCTCGCAGGCTAATAATTAGAGATTATTTAATTAAACTTAGTTATAACCTTTTTCAAAGTAATAATAATAATAATAATAATAAAGAAAATAAAATAAAGAAAAAACGAATAATAAAAAAAAACGAATCTATCACAAAATTTAGCAAAACTTTTTATGCTACTGCCTTACTATAAAGATTTCTTTTTATCGTCTGCTACATAGCAACAGGATAAATTTCATTTAAAAATGCGCAGTAGTAGAAAATACTTTTTAAAAATCGAATAGCTATTGAACAACTCAGCACTTTAACAGAAAATTCGTATTTCTTATTTTGATAATTCAAAGTTGTTTGCTGTCATTGCATTTTATGCTGATTTTCTATTATGTCTATTTAAAATTAAGTTCACGAATTCCCGTGCATAGAACGTATAGTTTAGAATTAAAAAACGTTTTTCCCACAGAAATAAGCAACATTTTTTTAAACTTAAACTTTCTGAGTCTAAACAGGTGAGTCCGGTCGAAAGGAGGGCACTTCTACCGATCCAGAGTGACAGAAATTGGTGGAACGAACCCTTCTCACGTTAGTTGGCGAACCTTTGGCGAGAGCGGACTCGGATAGGCGGCTCGCCGGCCGGGCTTCTCAGCCGCTAAGGTCGAATTCCCCGGATCGTTGGAGGATGCGCAAGATCGCGTTGCTAGGGGCGACGCCGCATCCGCCTACTCTTTCCCCTCTCGCACCTAACTTGTCTTCGAGTTTGTGTGTGTTGTGTTCGTTTTTTGAAGAACAAATAGGAGAAGAAAGGAAAAAGGAAAAAAAAAAAAAAACAGATAAAAGAGAAGAATGGTTGGAAGGTGGTGAGGGGGGGGGGGGTGAAGGAATGAGTGCTTGAAAATTTCACGACGCGTTCTAAATAAATGGGGTGAGGTGGCAGGCTTTGACGAGGGACCCGATTCTTGGGATGTCATCGGGTTCGGTAATTTTTTAGGGGTCGACCCCGCTTTATTCGACAGGACGAGAAAAGAAATCTCCCCCCCCCTTCCCCTACGAGCACAGCACGTTCGTCGTCGTCCTCCTTTTCAGACACCTTCACATTCTAAAAGCATGCTCGTTTCACTGGCTTTAAAAATATTGAATTATAATTTAAAACAGGTTTTCATTCATTTTCCTTTGATTGCAGATTTTTTTTTTTTTTTTTTTTTTTTTTAATTTCCAAATCAGCCTCTGTTAAAAGTTTCGTCTGTTTCCGTCAAAAAAAAAAAAAAAAAAGTAAACAAGTTGAATGTAGATTCTGCCATTGCAGAATTCAGTTTCGCCTCCGATTAGAAAAAAAAAAAAAAAAAAAAAAAAAAATTATAGAGGTTTTCTAGAAGGGCGACACCGTTTAGAATGCAATGAACTAACTTCATTTTTCTTGTGTTTATCAATATAATAGCAAACAGAACGGCGTGAAATACTCAATTGTTTAGCAATTTCTCTCAGAGACATTGGAATTGCGAAATAATAAAGAGATACAATTTGACGTGCTACTTCTTCATCGACTAGATTCATCAAAAACGGATTTTTTTCTTCAGTTTAAACGCTTTTTTATAGACTCTGAGAAAAAGGAAATGCATTTTAACAATAAAATTGTATGAATGTCTCGTTTTAACGGCCAGATTACGAAACTAGTCGTTGGGGGTCACCGTAATACTTACCCACTATGGATATGCATTATATAATATGTGAAAATAAAATGTGTGAAAACTATTTATAAAATGCATTGCAATTCCAAAACAAAATTTAAACGTATATTTAAATATTCTTAATATACATAGTGATGATCCATTAATGAATGGCTGATGAACCCATTTCGACAAATTATGTAAAATACCAAACTACACAAGTAGTACCGGATTGCGTAAAAGAAACATCCTTATAACTTCAAAAACAATAATTATATTGACTAACGGTTTACTGCGTCAGATGAAGCGTCTCATTTACAATTAAAACATATCTTTGAATTGAAATTTGAAGAAAATACAGGGTCATGAAAAATCGAAGAATGTGAAAAACAGGATTACAAATATCTCGGCAACTATTAATCCGACCGACTTCGTTCTTGATGCAAAATTTGTGTTATTCTATTGCCTTTTACGTCTTTTCCTTAAAATAAAAAAAATCGAAAATTTTTATACACATTTCATCAGAACGAATTTTTTGAGAGTCCGAAAAAAATAGTTCCGGATCATCGAGGTTATTGATATTAAATAGGCTTCGTACTATTCTTACTTACTAAGTACATACAAAAATTTTAAGTCTCTATCTCTATTTGTTCGTGAGATAGAGCGTTGACAGACAGACAGACGGACGGCAATTTTTTTTTTTTCTAAAAATATGTTTTTCGGAATCTCCAGTATCTGAAATGTGTCAATCTGTCAATTTTTTTTTTTTTTTTTTTTTTTTTTTTTTCGATTTTCAAAACGATTGCAAGACTTACCCTATACTACGTAATGATGGGTAAGTAAAAGTGGGCCATCTTTGCATCACAGATTGTACGGAATGCATATTTTAGTATATACTTCATAGATTCATGAAAATTCTATTATGTTCGAATGAGTGTAACTTCATTAAAATGCATTTGAAACATTTGTCCCCATTGACCGTAATGTAACGGAATCCTTCTGATTATCCCTGTAATTGATCTATGCATCCGATTTTCATAACATTTGAAATGACTCGACAAAATTATGTAATAAATATACGTTTTAAATTTCAAACGATTAAAATGCATTTGAAACTTTTTTTCCCCCCACTGACCGTCATGTAACGGAATCCTTTTGATTGTCCCTGTAATTGATCTATCCATCCGATTTTCATAAAATTTGAAATGACTCGACAAAATTATGTAATAATTATGTATTTTAAATTTCAAACGATTCGGTTGGGTAGTTTTTGCGTTGTTATATGCGGACGGACAGACAGACGGACGGACTGGGCGACAATTATAGGTGCTACGTATTTACATAATTACGAACGCACCTAAAAATAGCATCGGAGGCTAAAAAAAATCAATAATTTAAAAATAAGTTAATGGATATGAATTAAGTAAAAACAGTATCCTTGTTTCTTGAATTTTTTTTTAACAAAGAAGTTATTTTAAAAGATACTTGAAAGGTATTGTTTTAAATCTAACATCATTTTCGCTCAATCAATAATTGCAGTCTGCACACTAGGGACTTCTCATAAATAAAATGATCTAAGCATATTTAAATATCTATGTAATAATTTTTGCTCCTATAAAACTTTTTTAAGGGGATGATTTTGACCCGCTTTAACATTTAATATCTTTGAAAATAAATATTCGACTTAAAAACATCAGCGGGTTTATCAACCATTTTCATAATTTTATGTGCAGTATTTTCTTAATATTAACGAAGAAGTACCCTAGGTCACAAAAAAAAAAAAAAAAAAAAAAAAAAAAAATGCATTGCAAGCGGCGGTGTCAGCGTCAGTTACTTTTTTTTTTTTTAAATATATATAATAGAAAGAACAGAAAGCAGGTCCTCCTTCAGTTTTGAAATATTCCGTCGGAGGAGGGCGCTGCAATCGCGATTTTTGTGCCCATTTTCAATATCGTACCGACCAAAAGTATATGAAGTTATGCATCGAATTGAACCAATTTTTTTGTGTAAGTGTATGACTACGGCTAGTTAGTCCTCCCTGAATTTGAAAAAAAAAAAAAAAAAAAAAAAAAAATCCGTCGGAAGGGGGCGCTGCAATCGCGATTTTTGTGTATTTTCAATATTGTACCGACCAAAAGTATATGAAGTTATGCATCGAATTGAACCAATTTTTTTGTGTAAGTGTATGACTATGGCTAGTTGGTTCTCCCTGAATTTGAAAAAAATTCGCAGGAAAGGGGCGCTGCAATCGCGATTTTTGTGCCATTTTCAATATTGTATCGACCAAAAGTATATATGAAGTTATGCATCGAAAGTTGGACCAAATTTTTTGTGTATGTGTACGGCTATGGCTAGTCGGTCCTCCATGAGTTTGAAAAAAAATCCGCTGGAAAGGGGCGCTGCAATCGCGATTTTTATGTCATTTTCAATATTGTATCGACCAAAAGTATATATGAAGTTATGCATCGAGTTGGACCAAATTTTTTGTGTACGTGTATGGTTATGGCTAGTTGGTACTCCCTGAATTTGAAAAAAATCCGGCGGAAGGGGGCGCTGCAATAGCAAATTTTATGCCATTTCCAATATTGCACCACCTAAACGGGTATGAAGTTAGTTCTATAACTGAACTAAATTTTTTGTATATGATTATTTTTTGGCAAGGCAAGTAGGATCTCCTCTAATTTGAAAAAAAAAAAAAAAAAAAAAAAAAAAATAAAATTAAAAAATCTGCGTATTATTCTACTATCTATCGGCTCATGCAGAGACGGAAATTAGTTTTTACTCCTACTAATTGACTGAAGGAGAAATCTAAGATGAAAATCAAAGTTGGTATGATATTCAATTAAAATTATTAACTCATTAAAATGAGTAACTATTTTTTTTTTTTTTTTTTTTTTTTTTTTTAAATATTAAAATGTACGTATAAGACAGAAGAAAGTTTCGGGATTGGCACATCCAACTAGTTTTAAAATGTACATTTTCCCATAAAAACAGCTTTTAAATCTATAGACACATACTTAAAACCTGTATTTTGTTTCACAAGTTGTTTTGATTGTAACTTTTTGTCCTTTTCTTGTGGTGTAAGAGGGAGGAAAATAAGTTCTAGTTTCCCAACAAGACATTTACAAGATTTTTTTTTATACATATAATTTTTAATTCAATTTTATTAGTTTTCAATAGACTTGTGATCCAATTTTATCCAGAATATTTCATGAAAGAAAAATTCTAAATTTATTTCTGAATTCTTAAATTAAATAAGTATAATTATACATTTTAAAAAATGTAATGAATGTAACTTTTTGTCCTTTTCTTGTGGTGTAAGAGGGAGGAAAATAAATTCTAGTTTCCCAACAAGACATTTACAGGATTTTTTTATATATATATATATAATTTTTAATTCAATTTTATTACTTTTTTTTAAAATCTTAATAGACTTGTTTCACCAGATAAATAATTATAAATTGGTACCACAGACTTAAATATTTACATATTTTTAAGACTAATTACTTAAACAAAAGTAGCTAAGTTATATAAAATCTTTTCATAATGAAAAAATATATACATATTAATGGCAGACAAATTACTTAAAAAAAAAGTCTTAAATTCTTAACTATTAGACTGAATACCATCTATTTTATAAGGATTTAAAATATGTAAAAATATTTAATTATATTTACTATCAATTTAAATAAAAAATATTAAATATGTTAGTAAATTTTATTGTTTATACCATTATTATTCTTATTAGCTTATAGATGTTGTTACAGATTGAAGACTAATAAGAATTTGTCATTTTTGCACTGGTTTTTCCCAGTTTTTGCCACTGTCCTGGCAAAAAACGCAAACTCTGCATTTAATCTTTTTTTTTTTTTTTTACTGCGATACTTGGATGAATTTTGCATTTTTTTTACCACGATCTTTTGACGAAATTCGTATTTTTCCCCCGTGATTTTTCGATTAAATTTGCGCTTTTTCCTGCAATATTTTGACGAAATTCGTGTTTTCTTACCGCGATATTTTGACGAAATTCTTCTTTCTTATCACAGTCCTTCGACGAAAATTCTTTTCTTCTGTTCACATTTATAAAACAAATATAACATTCTTCTTTATAGTTTAAAATGGTTGTCCATTTAATTAATTAATTATCTTACTTAATTATTTGTTCATGCAATAGTGGATGGAAAATGCATTATATTGAAACAATGATTATTGTCATTTAAGGAATGTGCCTACTTTCGAAAAGCTCTTAAAAAAAGTGAAATTTTTACGACACACGTGTGTTTTTAATTAAAACAGGAAACAACACTATGGATTCAAGTAAATTTTCAATGGTATTTTAACTAACTTATCTAATTTAGGCTATATTAAGTAAAATTTTAGCAAAGGTTCTAGAATGAAATCTATTCAATCTATTTCAGCTTCTTTTCAATACTCTATTAGGAAACCACTTGCCTGTTTTATGAAGCAAAATGTTTGCAGTACCTCTTCCCTTGTACCCAATTTTGTATATAAAACTTGATTTTTACTTTCTTCTATCTTCAATAGAAGAAAGTATTGTAATCGAAATTTTTTCGACTTCCGGTTTTCGACGGATTTACACGTTTCAGGGGGTCAGAGATTCCAAAAAGCATGTTTTTACAAAATGTCTGTCTGTCCGTGTGTGTGTATGTCGCCATTCTACCATAAAAAAAATATATGAAGTTATGCATAGAATTGAACCAAATTTTTTGTGTATGTTTTTGGCTGTGGCAAGGAGGTCCTCCTTCAATTTTGAAATATTCCGCCGGAAGGGGGCGCTGCAATCGCGATTTTTGTGCCATTTTCAATATTGTATCGACCAAAAGTACATGAAGTTATGCATCGAATTGAACGAAATTTGTGTAAGTGTATGGCCCTGAACCTGAAAAAAATCCGCCGGAAGGGGGCGCTGCACTAGCGAATTTTATGCCATTTTCAATATTGCACCACATAAAAGTGTATGAAGTTAGTTCTAGAACTGAACTAAATTTTTTGTACATGATTATTTTTTGGTAAGGCAAATAGGTTCTCCCTGAATTTGAAAAAAAAATCTGTCTACCATTCTATTGTCCATCGGCTCGTGTAGAGACGGAAATTCGTTTTTACTTCAATTCATTGACTGAAGCAGAAATTTAAGATGAAAATCAAAGTTGGTATGGTATTGAATTAAAATTATTAAAGCATTAAAATGAGTAACTTTTTTTTAAAAATATTAAAATATATGTATGAGATAGAAGAAAGTTTTGGGATTGGCACATCCAATTAGTTTTAAAATGTACATTTTCGCATAAAAACAGCTTTTAAATCTACAGACACATACTTAAAACCTGTATTTTATTTCACAACTTGATCCAACAGACTTGTGATCCAATTTTATTTCAATATCCTAAAAACTTTAAGAAACGGAGTTTCTTGAACAATGAAAATCGCAATTTCGCAGAAAACACAAATTAAGATTTTTGATACAGCAACAAAACTTTAATGATCGCTGAACCAAAAATAATGCATTTTTGAAATCCTTAATGCTCAAAGTTTTATTTAAAATATCAAAAATAACAACGAAATTATTCGCAAAAACGGCGATTAGACACATACTTTCTGATTCATTACACTATTGATATTGAACTGTTGCGGAAATCGTAAAAAATGCAGCCTAGCAGCGCCACCTATTGAGCGATTGACACCAACAAATAATCAGTGTCCATTTATATTAAAGACTCCCTGAATATATATATATATATTTTTTTTTTTTTAAATCAAATTTTGTGCGTAGCGCTTGGGAGAGAGCACCCATAAAATTTGTCACGTTTATACAGATTAACATTTTGTAAAAAAAAAAAATAAAGAATTTACTGCCCCCCCAAATTTTGAAAATTTTCATGTATGCAATACTTTTCTCTCATAAAGACAGAAAGAAGTGCTATGAATATCTATTATTAACTCCAAAAGTTTTTCATCAGAAGAAGAAAAGTTTGTCTAAAGCAAGCAAAAAACAGATAATTTACTACCCTCAAACAAAAATGAAGGATTTGTACATCGTTTATTCCTAAGAGAATCCCAATTAATCACCCTTTTAATCCTTCTGGTGGTTCCACTTTGCAAACTTCAAATAAATAATGTAAAAAACATTCTATCCTATTTAAATAGGATTTTGGTTTCTGATTATTTTAAATATACTTATAAATGGACTGTTAAAAGTAGAAGTTGTGAAAAGTTTTTAAAAATGTGTTTTAAGTATTCGTTTCGGCTGAATTCTTTGATATTCGGCCTAACCGAATGGTTTGATAACATGGCTGAATACCGAATATTACGTGCATCCCTAGTTTCAAGTGCAGCCCTTATCCAATGCAAGCCTTCTTTCCACCTGTAAAAGTAGTTTCGCAACAGCGAAAGAGCCGAAAAGGAGAAACATCCGTGGAAGGAGTCTCCAAGGTCCAATCCCTGCCCGCGAAGACACTCGCGAGCTTATGCTATTCCTACGTGGGAGGCATTTTTCTAATAACTCTTTCGCAATTTCACATTTTTTAAATCATTTTTTTTTTCATTGGATAGCTGAGGTCCCTCTCAAGATCGCTCCTTGACTACTTTTTCAATTTCAATCAGAAGTTTTTTTTTTTTTTTTTAAATAAATTTGATTCTTTTGAAAGTTATTTTATAAATAAAAAGAATACTGCCCAGTTAAACTGATGGCATTGAGCTCACAGGCTACAAATACTAATTGTACATTGAAGCCTTATATTTTCAAGGGTTAATTCCGTTCGAAAAAAAAATTAAGAAGGGGAAACAGCTATCCCCTTTCCTCTTTTTTTATACTTAATCATTGAACCTCCTATACTATCAAAGACATGCTTTATCATATAAAAAATCTATATCCAAAATTCAGAGCAAATTAGATAATTCTTAATAAAAACCCATTTAGCATTTATATAATTTAAAAGGAGTTATCCCCCTCTTTTATACTTAACCATTAAACTTCCAAAACTATTCAGAGATTTGAACGAAATCTGAAAATTCTGCTTGAAAAACCCATTTATATAAATTATGGGGGGGGGGGCATTAGAACCCCCGTTCCCCATATTTATACTTATTCAATGAACATCTAATAACAGTCACGGAATCGCCCCATCAGAATGATCCTAATCTAAATTTTGAACGAAAACTTAATTCTGCATGAAAATCCCATTTATATCAACTAAGGGGAGGGGCATGAGCCCCCCGTTCCCCCTCTTATACATATAGAATGAACTCCAAAAACTAGTCAGGGAAGCGCCTTGTCAGGATATACCTACATACAAAATTTCCAGTGGATCGGATATTTTTATCATGAGTTATCGCGTTACGCACGAACGCAGGTACATACAGAACGGACGGGCACATAAGCTCTCAGGCTATGATAGCCTGTGAGCTGAAAATGAGACCGAAACTGAAAAACTGATCAAGGAGCGATCTTGAGAGGGACCTCAGCTATCCAATGCAATAAATAAATAAAAATATGAAAATGCAAAAGAGTTATTAGAAAAATGCCTCCCACGTAGGAATAGCATAAGCTCGCAAGTGCCTTCGCGGACAGGGACTGGACCCTTAAATTCGAAATACTATTTTATATAATTTTGGTGGGGTGGGCCCATTATTTTGTAGCACATAGTCTATCTTTAAAATAGCAGTCACAGAGTGCACAGTTGTTTTAATAACTATTTGGAAAATAGCTGTTGTTAATAAAAATTGACAGTACCGAAAATTTCATTAAATGATTGGTCCAGAGCATGAACGCATACCTGCCAATTTTTGAAAATGGTAAAGTGTAAAATGACGTTACACACAATTTTTTATTCATACGAATACGATTCATAAGAACAATTCATAAACAACGTTTATACATCTAAAAATGTGTACTAAAATAAATAGATTGCTAAATGGTACGCTTAAGAACAATGTACTTAAAATAGGCTTAAAAATTATCGTACCGCTTCTGCGAACATCGTCAGGATAAAATAGAATGATGTTAAGTTTAAGGGTGTATTTCAATTCAAACTGCTTATTTTCCGATTTATTTTTGAATTCATTTTGGCTCTCAAATACACCAAACTTTCAAACTCTCTTGTTTGGAAAGTACACAAGGTGCCGCGATTGCCGAATCTTTGATAAATGCAGAAAATATTGCAAAAAAAAAAAAAAAGCAATCAAAAACGTCATTTCAAACTGATTTTTCCCAAGCGGGAGTTTTGGGAACGAAAAGAAAAAGGTCCTACTGATAAGGTAATTGTTTATAACTCAAATTCTAATGAATGGAGCGTAAAAAGACATCACACGGCACCTCATACGTCCCTTCAAGAATCCCCTCAGCAACTTTCATGTTTCTACTTTTAAAAATGCCATCCATGAGTCCACGGCCATGATTGAGTTAAGAGTGCGTAAACCTGCTTTTTAATTAATTATAGCATATTATGCCAGATTCTATAATTGGTATATGACAAATGATCGTTACAAGCGTGTTGCTCGAGCTGAATGGAATCTAAAATTTTATTAAGATATGGATTCTTACATGGAATTATGATTTTAGCTTCACCATACACCTTTTTTATACATATTTTTAAAGTACACATTTATATTGTTGAATAATATAGTTATGACCATTATAAAGATTGTTTTGATGATAAAAAAAAAAAGTATGAAAAACATTATATACATACATACATTAAGAGATACATTGCTTTAAAAAAAAATATCTTCATATTTAAACTACACCTGAACAATATTTTAATGTATGACCAGGGGTGGAGAAATACATCATTTTGCTCGCCAGTGCTGAGTGATATTTCTGGCAAGGCGAGTGCATTTTTAGTTTTTGAAAAACTGTCATTATATGAGACACCTTTTTTTCAATCTAGACATTTTAACTTTCCAAATTATTACAGTGTAAATAGGGTATTAAGTTCTATCTTATATTAAGCTTACCTCTGTTGCATCTATTTCTTAATTTTATAGGAAAAAAAGAATTACGAAAATGCATTGGTCGTAATAGTAATTTTGTGTGCAGTTTTGTCATAACTATTTTCAACTGTGTTGCAGGCTGGTGAAATAAATCCTCGGCTGGTAAGATTTTTGAAAAAATTCCCCACCCCTGTGCATACAATGAGAATTAATAGACTAACCTCTCTCTGGTTTGACAATGAAACCTAAACTCATTTCTTTGACACTATCTTATTTGCATTCAGCTTTTGTTATTATTAAAGACAAGAAATTAATCCACAAATTGAGGCAAGAAAAATAAAACTTGAGAAAAAAGTGTAAAAATAAGTATCCTAAGTATAAAGTGTGGTGAAATGGTCAAAAAGTGTAATTTCTTTACCTAAAGTGTAAAAGTTGGCAAGTATGTTAACGTGACTTAGGACTCTGTTAATACGTTGATCATCATGAAAATGATGTTGTTATTGTTTTTTTAAATATAGAAATCACTAGCAGCCTTCGCCCGCTAAGCTGGTCAGAACTACGCTGACACCTCATGAACTACTGTAGGATTTAAAAGAATTTGCTTAGTACCATTCGATTCAGATTGAAAAAATACACTAAAATATGTTATCAGTTGAAAAATATCTGTAAATTCTGATTTTTAAGGAATTTTTTTTTAAGTTCGTTCTTTTTTTTTACCCGCCTTAAAGGTGGAATTTTCAAAAATCCCTTCTTAGCGGCACTCGATGGTATAAGAAGTATTTTTACCCCAATTTTCAAGATTTTTTTTGTGTTGTGATTAATACGAAATCCAGACTTTCTTTAATATATATATATATATATATATAAGGATTGAAAATTTCATTTTTTTTGCACCGAAGAAATTGCCAAATTAGGAAAATGTGAAGTATCTCACGAACTACTGAATTTAAAAGAATTTGCTTAGTACCAATCGATTCAGCATGAAAAAATACACTAAAATATGTTATCAGTTGAAAAATAACTGCAAAAGCCAATTTTTAAGGAATTTTTCGTTTTTTTTTTTTTTTTTTTCTCGCCTTAGGGGTGGAATTTTCCAAAATCCCTTCTTAGCGGCACTCGATGTTAGAAGAAGTATTTTTACTCCAATTTTCAATATTTTTTGTTCGGTAGAATTTTTGTGCTGTGATTAATACGAAATCCAGACTTTCTTTTATATATACAGATTGATGAGCTAAAATTATAGTCTTTGAAAATATTATTTTTCAAATAGTCGTTGAAATTTTTTAACTAGAATTTTTATTTTTTTTTTATTTGTATAAAGGCAGGTCGAAAATGTTAGGATAGGATTGTCTGACGCACGTCAAACGAGCAGTCACTATAACAATAACCGTAAAAAAAAAAAAAAAAAAAAAAAAAAAAAAAAAAAAAAAAAACTAATCGCCTTAGAAATTTCCATGTCTTGACGAGAAATTTTTTTGTCTTGAATTTGTCAGAAATTAGAGAATATCGAGATAAGAATTCCTTGTCCTGTGGCTGAGTGGTTAGAACATCACTTCGCTAATCGTTTACCAGCGTAGGAGGTTGAGGGTTCGAATCGCCAGAGCTCAATTCGTTGAGGGTTGAGGCTCCATTGCACACACTCTTTTGTGTGGAGCTCTTGGTTGTATTTTTCTTTTGATGTAAAATTTCTCTGCGCTATCTGGTTCCTGTATATTGACGATGACTTACAAGCAGGCTTTTATGTTGAGCACACAAGTCAGATGTATGTTGTTCAATAAATAAATAGATCACAGAGCTAAAATTCGAGTTAATGAGTCCTTTTTTACTTTCCCATCATACGTAGTACAGGGTAAGTCTTGCAATTGTTTTGATGACGAAAAAATTTTTTTTTTTGGACGGCTTGACATATGATCAGATGCTGAGAATTCCGAATAAAACATGCAAAATTAGCTAATTTCTGATGCTTTCAAGAAGTTAACTTCATCTGTAACAAAAGAGTTACATTCTTCAAGAGTTCAGGGATTCGTCTTGGCATCTGAATAAAACATATACATTTTATTCAGATGCCAAGAAATTGAACATTTTTCCGTTTTTATATAAAATCAAACAGTCATTCAAAAAATGAAGCATTTTATGCAAATTTTTAGGATTTGACAATTACAAAAAATTGGTTATGAGGGAGCAGTTGGCTGTGACGGTCTGAAACTCAGTTTGAAATTCTATAGTTTATGGAGATTTCGCGAAAGATTCTTTGCCTTTACTGAGAAATTGAAACCACCGTAAATCACATTTGCTCTGAACAAATGCATCTTGCATTTAAGATTTAAAACTACTTCATGGATATGTCAGAAATTACAGAATTTGGGTTTAAATGAGACTTTAAGAGTCAGAAAGATTTTGATTTTTAAGCAAAGGATAAATTTGAAAGAATTCAATATATATATTACAATTTCTAAATTTCTTTTAAAAATTTTCTCGTTCAGAGAGGGAGGGGAGGTCATGAGCCCACTGCCTGGACGGAACCTAGAGGTCACCCACCCCTCTCCCAAGAGAATATTTTTTATGCTAAAAAACCTCCTTTTGCCAGCTAAAATTATTATTGTTTGAAATAATGTTTATTACTTTAGGTATGTAAAAGAATCATACATATTATGGAATTTATTGGAGTGGCATTTGTCCACATTTTATTTAGCAACTGACTATGGTGTCAGTCCTGATTCATGATATGTAAATGTGTATATAAAGGAGCTGTTTTCTATTATAGACTTTTCGTATTAATTTATTTTTTTTACATTTATATTGATTTCGTTAGACATTACAGTTGATAATCGACATCAGATACCTATGCATAGGTTCCTAGAGAGAGAGAGAGTTCCTAGAGAAGGTCATACAAGAGACCATTTTCGTATCTTTTCTCCCTGGACCGTACCTGCCAACTTTTGAGAATAATAAAGTGTAAAATAACGTGCGATTAACATAAGAGCACGAGACCCATGTAGCCCAATCTTTCATACAACTTATGAACCGCATTTATACATCTTTTTAAAGTATATATTCACATTGTTGAATAATACAGTTATGACCATTATAAGGATTGTTTTGACGAGAGAAAAATACGAAAAACATTATAAAATCCATCTCATTTTAAAGACATACATTGCTTTATTATTATTATTATTATAGATTTAAAACTACACTTGAACAATTTTTTAACGCATGGAATTTTTTTTTTGCAATGGAAATTAATAGGTTAACCTCTGCTGGTTTGATAAGGAAACCTGAACTCATTTCTTCAGCTTTTGCCATTGTTAAAGATAAGAAAGAAATTAACAATTTTCGCGAAGAAAAATAAAACTTAGGAAAAACTTTACAAAGAAGTGTAAAAATAAGTATCCTAAGTGCAAAAAATGGTCAAAAAGTGTAAATTTTACACCTAGTGTGTAAAAAGTAGGCAAGTATGCAAGACGGAACCTAGAGGTCACCCACCCCTCTCCCGAGAGAGCACCCCTTTACAGGAAAATAGTGACGCACAAAAACAAAAAAGGATCCTTCCGTTTCTTCTAATTGCGAATCATCATCATCGCACGGTGGAGGAGCGAGGTGGGGGAGTGGAGTGAGTGGAACAATGCTAAGTGGCGGGTTGAAAGCGTCTCCCCCTTCTTCCGATGGGGGGATCGATATAACCTACCCTGAATGACATCCTCAAAACGCGCCGCACTGCGTCACGTGACTGCAGCACCCGATGACTCATACTCGATCGAACACTTCCCGAATCGAGGGGGGATTCTCCCACGTTCCAATACACCCAGAGCGATGCACCCCGTGTTACGCCGGGATGATTTTAAAACGCAGATGGCCTTGAATTTCCTTCCGCCCGCGCCCACCTTACCTTCGCTCCTTCTGGCGGAATTTTGTTTAAAACTGAAATAGAACAAGGTAGCTAACGATTCTCAAACTTTCTCGGAATGAGGGAAGGAAAAGAGGAGAAGCAGGGGATTCTCATTTTCGAAAGTGAAAACACTTCAATAGAACGATTGCAGTCTTTCGCCTATCACGCTATTGAACTTCAAAATTTGGGCAGATTTATTTTACTATTGTATTGACCTTACCTTCCGTCGTGATTATAATTGTCTGAGCGAAGCAAAGACTAATACACAGCGCAATATTACTTTCTGGAGCTAAACAGCAACGAAACGACAGTAAAAGTCGAGCATAATTCTTTCCTAAAACAAAACTAAAAAAAAAAAAAAAAAAAAAATATTTGTCGGATTTGGATTTTGATAGTACCTAAAGGTTCCTATGAGGGTAACCTACTGACTACACCTACTATGAAAAATAAATCAAAAATAATTTTAAAATAACGTTTAAAAAACTGTTAAAAATAGAGAAAAATATATCTGAATCCTTACGATGTCCGCATTTTTGGAAAACTGTTGCCACAATAACAAATAAAAAGAATATCGCCCAATTAAATTGATAGCATTGAGCTCACAGGCTATGCATACTAATGCTACATTACAGCCTTATATTTTCAAGGGTTAATTCCGTTAGAAAAACAAATTAAGGGGGGGGGGGACAGCTCCCCCATTTCCTCTTTTTATACTTAATCAGGGACATGCTTTATCATATAAAAAATGTATATTCAAAATTCACAGCAAATTGGAAAATTCTTAATAAAAATCCATTTACATAATTAAGGAGTTATCTCTCAATTTTATACTTAACCATTAAACTTACAAAACTATTCAGAGATTTGAACGAAATCTGATAATTCTGCATGAAAAACCTATTTATATAAAATAAAGGGAGTACAGAACCCCCGTTCCCTTATCTAATGAACACCTAATACCAATCACGGAGGCGCTTCATCAGAATAATCCTATATCAAAAATTTTAAACGAAAACTAATAATTCTGCATAAAAAAATCCATTTATATCAATTAAGAGGCGGGGCATGAGCCCCCCGTTCCCCTCTCATAAGCTCTCAGGCTGTGATAGCCTGTGAGCTAAAAAAGTATTAAAAACCACAAAAAAAAAATTAATAACTCAAAAGTAAATTAAGATTAACAAATTGCATTTAAAAGTATAGATATTTCCCTATACGAGGGTGCAAAAATGTAAAATGTACGATGTTACAAATTGGCAGTACCGAAAATTGTAAAACTGAAATCTCATTTAAAATTTGTTTATGATTGGTCCAGGAAAATTAATGTTTAATACATGGTTTACGTAATATACAGGGATATAGTGGAGAGTATATATACCCTTTGTATTTTTTTTAAAAGCTCCGTATGCCCTCTGTTTCTCAAATGAAGCATTGGCGTATCCATGAATGTTCATGACTCTACCGTATACTCTCTGGCTAAACGTATACCTATAACTTCTGATTTTTTTTTTACAACACTGATAATATATGATATATTACATGTATATATGATATATTACATACTATAATATATTACATGTAAATAACACTGGCACCAGGCTAACCAAAAATACCTAAATGCGATCCACTTTGCTCATTTTGGGCATTTAAATTTGTAGCAGTATACCGGACAATTAAAAAATAGCATCTCATTTTCTTACTCGTCACAAGTTACTATTAAATCTACGCTCTTACATTAGTAATATCGCTCATACTAATTTCTCAGAGGGAAGTCCTAGTCTTAAGGGTGTATTCGAAAAAACGCTTTTCCGCCTTCAACAGCTCGAAATTTTCCGATACAATTTCAGACACATTTTAAAGAGTAGAAACATGAAACTTGCTGAGGGGATTCTTGAAGAGGCGTATAAGGTGCCGTGGGATATTTTTTTACGCTCCATTCATTAGAATTTGATTTATAAACATTTACCTTCTCGGCATGACTCTTTTTTTCGTTCTCGGATCTCTCGCTTCGGGAAAATCGGTTCAAAATGCCGTTTTGGATCGCTTTTTTTTTACAATGTTTTTTACATTTATCAAAAAATCGACCATCACGGCACCTCGTGCACTTTCTAAATAAGAGAATCTGCGAGTTGGATGCGTTTGAGAACAAAAGTGCATTTAAAAATAAATCGGAAAATAAGCAGTTTGAATCGAAATACACCCTTAAAGGTTTCTTTTTACGGCTTTAAACCGATTTTGTATGAATGAGTACTTTTAAATTTGCGGAAGAAAAAAAAAGATTTGATATTTATTTTTATGAAACGATTGTAAAAACTTTTTTTGTTTTCTTGTTGTCATATAAATAAAAAAAATCAGAGCCTCGTGTGCATGAGGATTTGGACTCTCGTCCCATTTTCAGACATCTACGCAGAAAAACGTAGATTTTCTTTTTATAGTGGCAGGGTTCTTCTACAAGCTACGCTCGCTAGCCACCAGTCAATTATTCCTCCATACATTATTACTTCGAATGGAAACAAACATCACTTGGCCTATTTCAACTATTACGCGAGCAAAGCCGCCGGTTTTGCTAGTCATGAAATAAAGTCAAACTATGTCTTAGGTGGAAATTTTTGAATTATTCCCACTAGTATTTCTAATCTGACGTTCAAAGATCACTTGACTTATTTCAACAATTACGTGAGCGGGAGTTACTAGTTTTAAAATAAAAAGAGTAGAAATCTCGCCTTTAATTTGCATAGTGCTGCATCAGTATCTGTGGAATGTATCGGATTCCTTTTAACAGACCAGGCAGCCATTTTGGAACTTTTATGTTAGCCGGATGCAGGTGATAACACGTCCAAAAAAGGCCGTAGCCCATGGAGATCATTAGGGTTTGATCACCCCCTCCGATTTTTTTTACTTCAATGACTCTCAATAGTCGAAAAGGGGGGGGGGAGGGTAATAAAAAGAAGAAATAAATAAAGAATAATCTATATAATAAAAGCCTCAGCCATGTGACTTATCAACAATTCCGGTTTGACCACTTCACTTTTTATATGCCAGGCGATCATTTTGGTACTTCAATGTTAGACAGGCGCAGGTGATAAGCAGCCAAATATTGTTCTATCACCATAATTTCATCTATACTACAATAGTCCACGTCATGTGACAGTCATAATTAACTATGAGCGTATTCCATCGTTTTTCATATGCAAAATTTCCATATTGATTAAAAAATCAAAATTATTTTTTCGAATAAAACTACATACCCTCATAGCATGCATGGTCAGAGTGACGTCACTTTGGTCACACCGCATCTGTGACGAAAATGCCACCACTCAGTGACGTCCCATTGTGACTGAGATGTGACTTTCTTAAAATTTTTTAGAAAATTACAAATATTCTTCAAAACATGTTATTTACTTTAAAAAACATGTTTTTGGCAATTTAAATATTGTCGCTTTTGTCACAATTTCGTTACAATGTCAAAGTAGTCACAAATGACACACTTTTCACAAATTGGTCACATTGTAACGTCACAAAAAAGCTCTAAAACGGCCATAACGACTTCACATTTTAGTGACTGTGACTTCACAACGACGTTGCAGTGACGTCACCATGTCTTACGGGTAAAAGTTGCCATGATTGCTAAGTATTCTTGATACTTTTAAGTTAACTGGGTACCAATCTTGCCAATAGCACTTTTTAACTTGCCAGTTAGCATGTTTCTTTTATTTTTCGTGTGGTAAAAACAATTATTAAAAACAATTATTTGAAGTTGAAATTATATATCATGGATTGTGGCATTATTTATTTAGTTTTTCTTTCATTTTTTTTTTAAAGGAAAAAGATGTGAAAGCCGTGAATTTTAGATGATTCAATTTTAAATCGAAGTATCGTATTTTTAAATGAAATGAGTGAAATAATTGTATTTTGAATGAAGTATGAAAATATCAAATGAGAACATTGTTCGAAAATTTATCACCTGTGGTCTGGTAACGTTAAAATTAAAGAGCTCTTAATATCTCTTTCAATATTTTCTGCTTTCGTGAAAGACTGAGCAAGTAAATTGAATTATGAATAAAAGTAACGTAATGCATTGCTTATCATACATTTAAAGGCGACCAAACTGGTGTCCAAGATCGGCTAGTAAATAAATAAATAATAAAATGACTTTTTTTTTTAATATATAAAATCAAAATAGATAAGAGACGGGGGAAGGAAAGTACAAAAGCCATTTCCACGCAAGAGAGAGGGAAGGGGATGATGAAAGATCATTGACAAGATTATCAGAATCGGTCAATGATCTCTCATCAACCCCTCACCCACGCATTTAAGGGTGTATTCGAAAAAATGCTTTTCCATCTTCAACAACTCGAAATTTTCCGATTCAATTTCAGACACATTTTTAAAAGTAGAACACATGAAACTTGCTGAGTGGATTTTTCAAGGGATGTATGAGGTGCTGTGTGATGTCTTTTTACGCTCGATTCATTAGAATTTGGGTTATAAGCAATTACCTTATCAGTATGACCTTTTTTTCGTTCCCAGATCTCTCGCTTGGGAAAAGTCGGTTCGAAATGCCGTTTTTGATTGCCTTTTTTTCAATATTTTCTGCATTTATCAAAGAATCGACCATCACGGCACCTTGTGTACTTTCCAAATAAGAGATTTTGAAAGTTTGGTGTATTTGAGAGCAAAAATGAATTAAAAAATAAGTTGGAAAATAAGCAGTTTGAATCGAAATACACCCTTAAGGTCGGGAAAAGGAAGAGCACTTTCCTTTTGTCAAAAAATGACAGCTCGTCTGTTTTTTTTTTTTTTTTTTTTTTTTTTTTTTTTTTTAACGCATTGCAGGAAGACGAGATTTTATAAATTAGAATAGTAACGGAGGAATGAGGACTCCCATTTAAATAGATTGTAGAGAAAACGGTCCATAGACTGTTGGTACAAAAAAAGAGGGAGTTTCAACAAAAACGCCCTCTGTGGAAAACTTTCAGATTTTTTTTTTTTATAGGTGCTTTCAAAAACATTTCCATCCTAAAGCTGCTATCAGATTCACAAACTTTACAAGCAACAAACTTTTCAAAGACAGAAAAAGGTTACAATTGTGTTGGGAAAAAGTTGGATGAAAAGCAGTATTAGTAGTAGCAGCCGTTCATATTGATCGTCTATTCGTATCAATCGCTTACCCCTGATTCGTTGAAATGTTCGATGTTGGATGAAAAAGACATTTTTTGGGAAGGCGGAAAAAGATGGGGAGACATTGTTTGCTATCACACTGGGAAGTTGGAGGAAATCAAAAAAGTTGCTCGGTGAATCCGATAGCAGCTTTAACTCACCTGTAGGGACCCTGCAGGGCTGGGGCAGCAGAGGGGGCTCTTCTTGGTCATCGTAGGGTAGGCAGTACATGTCCTCCTCCAGGGGAGGGGCCGTGCCCCGGTCGTCCAGGGGAGACATGTAGAGGGGGTCCTCCTCCTCCTCACCCCCTTTCGGGAGGAGGGTGGCGGAGAGTTCTGTGCGCAGGTCGGCCGGCTCGCTGTAGTTGTCGAACACCAGCAAATCGGGAGGGTTCTGCGAAAGAAATAAAAAGAATATAGCTCAATTAACCCGTAAGCACACACATGGGGTATTTTTGACCCGATGCTCCCTAATAAACTCAGGATTTTCAGGAATTTTTCAAGACCTGGCACCTGCCACTTCCGGTATCTTACCGGGTGGTCTAAACGGTCCTAAAAGGAAATCCTGGGAACAGAAACTTGAAACACGAGATTTTTCTAGAGTGGCTAGTGTGAATGGATCAGTTTTACCCAACATACAAAGTATACAATGTGTTATACAAAATATTGCTTGTAATGCTATTTAAACATCTTTTTCCAATAAAAAAATCTTTAAAATTATGTACTAAATGTGTAAGTGTTTAAAAACGATAGAAAACTAATAAATGCCAAAAAAAGATTTTTTTTTTTTTTTTTTTTTTTTTTTTTGCTTTGAAATTTGATTTTTAAAACAAATAATATATCTTGTTACTTAAAAAACGATTCAAATAATACTTTTGACTTTATTTTATGTATAATGTCTATATATTTTACCGAGAAGTTCACGAAAAAGTTAGGGTCCTATTGACCCAGTGCGTGTGGTTACGTCATAGAAATGGGTGCGTGTGCTGAAGTGTTAAACTGATGGCATTGAGCTCACAGGCTATGCACACTGATTCTACATTACAACATTGTATTTTCAAGGATTAATTACGTTCGAAAAACAAATTAAGGAGCGGAAACAGCTCTTTCCATCTCCCCGTTTTATACTCAATCATTGACCTCCTAAAACTAATCAGGGAGATGCTTTATCATATAAAAAATCTATATCCAAAATTCAGAGCAAATCGGAAAATTCTTAATAAAAACTCATTTATGTAATTTAAGAGGAGTTATCCCCTCGTATAAATTTCTAAAAATAGTAAAACACTCCTTTGGTAATAGTGAGTAAGTAAAAAAGGAGGGAAAAAATAGCTTCTCCACAAGGAGTACAATTACTAATTTTGTCGATTAACCATTAAACTTCAAAAACTATTCAGAGATTCGCCTTATCGGAAAGAACCTACATCTAAAATTAAAAGCAAATCGGATAAATCCGCAGAAAAACCCATCTTTCAAATTTAAGGGGGAGGGGAGTTGGTAATCCCAAGTAACCCCTTTAAACTTAACAAAAGATCCCCCCAGCTAATTAAGGAAGTATCTTATTACTATGAACCTGTTATTACGTTATCCTTTATGCAAACGATAACTCTATTACGCTAGCAGCGTATCTGGAACAGCAGCAATTGAATAAGGCTAAAATAGATTTAAGAAACCATAACATTTAAAATAATTCTGGAGTCTGCAAACGAAAACATATCCAGCCGTTTAAAAAATCAAAAACACATTTATTTCACAGAAACAAGAACCCAAAAAAATTTTAACTAAAATTGCCAAAATACAATAACAAAACTTTTGCTTAATATTTACATCAAGTTACAGTTACAGCGTGCAGGTGTAGATGCCATGAAATAATCAAACAAAATCTCTGAAGACACGACACTTGTATCCATTCTGCAAGAAAAAAACATTTACCTAAATTAAGAGGGGTAATCTTACCGATCCCCCATTTATACTTATCCAATGAATTTTCAAAACCAATCAGAGAAGCGTGTTATCAGAATAAACCTATATGTAAAATTTGAAGCAAATCGGTAAATTCTGTATGAAAAACCCTTTAACCTAAATTAATGTTGGTGTTACCTCCCATTTCCTCCTCTTAGACTTATCCAATGATCTCTCAAATCTAATCATGGAGGTGCCCTCATCAGAATGATCCTACGTCTAAAATTTCAATAAAACTGCTTTAAAAAAAAAACCATTTATCTAAATAAAGGGTGGGGGATTAGCCCCTGTCCGCCTCTTTATACTTATCCAATGATTTCCCAAAACTAATCATGCCTTTTTATTCAGAGATATATTATATATTCAGAGATATTATGTTATATATTCAGAGAGGAGGGGGGGGGGAATGTGGATTTGGGTGAAGCTTAATAAAAGCAGTAATCTGCTAAAACATAGTATCAGACACGATAAAAGTGGGTTTGTTATATATTTTAACCATTTGAGGTTTAGCTTTTACAAACTAAAAAGTAAAACAGAAAAATTAAATTTTTTTACACTTAAATTTGAATTTTAATGGTATCATATGTATATTATATCCCAATGGATGAAATCACTTGTAAAATTTATCTCCAATTGTGACATTTGTATGCATATAAATAAAAAAACTAAAAATTAACTAGAAAAAAAATCAATGAAATATCTAAAACTAATCCAAATATACATTAATTTTTTTTTTTTTTAAATCGAAGTTATTAAAGAAAAAAAAATTGTATCAAATATATTTAAAAAAAGTATAAATTTCTAAAAATAGTAAAACACTCCTTTGGTAATAGTGAGTAAGTAAAAAAGGAGTGAAAAAACAGCTTCTCCACAAGGAGTACAATTACTAATTTTGTCGATTAATTTCGTCCAAAAAAGACTGAAAATAGCCTATCGAAAAGGAGTGAAATGGTTTATCAAAAAAGAATGAAATTAAACACTCCGCAAGATGAATGAAATTCACTCCTATAGGATAAGTGCATCTTCAATAGCGGAAAGGAGCGAAAAATAACTCCGTCTGAGATAAAAACGTTGGATTTTTTTAAAAGAGAGTATTGGAATACATATTTGACTATAGAGAGTAACACCTTATTACCAATAACAAAATTTTGATAAAGATTCAAGTTGGAAAGTGTTTCATAATCTATGCTTAATGCATGATTTTTCTCACTGGTTCATCTTCGAGTTCGGCGTGCACGCCGCATTAGAACGTTCATTTTTAGAATTGACGTGATTTCCCTGATGAATGCTTTAAAAAAAAAAAAGGGTATGCTTTTCATATTTATGCGTGATTGAGCTTTTGTCGTTGTCCGTCTATCTTCCACTCCCCTCAACCGTTGGATCCTTTAAATCGAAAAAAGGAACGTAATCATTTCTAAACAAGTCGCTGGGGACCATCGTAATACTTACCCATCATGGATAGGCATATGCATAATACAGTAAAACCTCCATAACTCCCGAATAGCGGACACCTCTATTTAACGGACAATTTTCAAATCCCAAAACTTAAATTTTTGACCTCTGAATAACGGACATTCCGAATAGCGGACAGTAATTTTGGCTAAAGAGCAGAATGAAAAATTTTTAACGAGGAAAAAAAAATAAAAATCCTCTAAATTTATCAGGGCAATGTGTCACATTTTGTGATCACAGATAAATGTGGGGGTGAGCTGAAGAAAATCCCCTCTCCCCCTACATTTATCTGTGATCACAACCCCCCCCCCCCCCCCCCAGCCGCCCTCGAATGATTGAGATTGTATGCTTTGAAGCAGAAAAATACAGAAAACAGTTATACAATTTTTTTCTAGAAAAAGATGATTCAAAAGGATTAAAACTATTGACAGAGTTAAAACTTTACATTGAAAAACAAATTACATGTAATCGCAAGTAAAAGCAAACTTTTGTAAAACAAATTTTGTAAGAATGTAATAAACAAAGGATAAAAGTATGCACAATTTTATTTCAGTTTTATTGCATTAAAATTATTTATTAAGGTAGGTATTAAAATCGACTAATTAAACATTAAGCATTCTTTAGCAATATTTTTCTATCTCTGAGAATTTCCCAATAGCGGACACCTCCGAATATCGGACAAGTTTCTCGTTCCCAAGGTGTCCGTTATTTAGAGGTTTTACTGTATATGAAACACAAAACACGTGGAAACTATTTATAGAATGCATTGCAATTTCAAAACAAAATTTAAACGTGTATTTAAATGTTATTAATATACATAGTAATGCTCTATTATTGAATGGCTGACAAACCCATTTCGACATATTATATAAAACACCAAACTACTCAAATAATACCCGAATGGCGTACCAAAAAAATTCCTTATAACTCAGAAAATAATAATGCTATTCACTAACAGTTGACTGCGTTGGATTAAGTTTCTCACTCCCACTCTAAAACATATCTTTGAATTGAAATTCGAATGAAATACAGGATCGCGAAAAATCGAAGAGTGTGGGAAACAGGATTGCAAATATCTCGGCAATTCATGATAGGATCGACTTCATTCTTTATGCAAAATTTGTGTTATTTTATTGTCTTTTAAATCCACTCTTTAAAATGAAAAAAATCGAAAATTTTTATACACCTTTCATCAGATTGAATATTTCGAGTATCCGAAAAAATTAGTTACGGATAATTAAGGTTACTGATATTCAATAAGCTTCTCCTACCGTAAAATCCCGTTAATCCGCCCTTCCCGATCAAACGCCCCCTCCCCACTTTATAAAAAATTTGAAATTTTCAAAAAATCCCGAGAAAGCGCCCTCCCTTCTCATTCTCAAAGGCGATTGAGAATGCGATGAATCATTATGAAATGAATGAACCATGAATCTTTGATGAAATGTGCGTTTTTTCGAGATTTTTTAATCAATTTCATGTTTGTTTTGGCTTTTTTTTTTTTTTTTTTTTTTTTTTTTTTTTACAAATTTTTTCTTTTTTCTGCGTTTTTTCGACAGAATTTACGTTTTTTTTTTTTTTTTTTTTATAAAAAAAACCCCAAATTTTTTCAAGTATCAAAATTTCTGGTTCATTCAACGATTCATTCATTTCATCGTGGTTCATTCCTGTAAATTTTGTTGAAAGATCGCGGAAAAATCCCGTGTAAGAGCCCCCCTCTAACTATTGTACGATTTTTCGTCACGTTTGAGGGGGCGGATTGATGGTATTTTACGGTACGTACTTCGTACACACCCAAAACTTTATCTGAATTTGTTCAGGGGATAGAGTGTTTACAGATGGACGGCAAAAAATTTTTTTTCCTAAAAATATGTTTGCCGGAATCTCCAGTGTCTGGAGCATGTTAATAAAAAAAAAAAAAAAAAAAAAAAAAAAAAATCGATGTTTCAAAACGATTGCAAGATTTACTCTATACTACGTATGATGGGTAAGTCAGCGGTAGAATTGGTGAAAAAAAGTCACTGGTCCCAAGGACCAGTAAGGGTAAGAGTTTACTGGTCCAATTTACAGATATTATTGGCCTGCTACATAAAATTCTATTAAACTAGCAAAAGCCATGTTTTGTTTGGATTCGCGAAGTATTATGCTATAAGATAAATATTTGAAAGTAATAATATATTTTTTTAATTACTTTTGCATCTTTATTAAACAAAAATGTAATTTTATATTTCGGCGCATTTTAATTTTAAAATGTATTTCAACCAAATAACTAAGAATTTCCTCAGATTGTTTATTTATGATATAAGACTGGTATAAATAAAAATATTTTCGAAGTAGAATTATACAAAATATTAATTAATTTTATTTGTTTACAATTCTTTTATTGCCACTTTACAAAAATATGATGCAATTCTTTTAAAATTCATAAATATCGTCTGCTTAAATGATTTTACAAAATAAGAATAAATTGTGTATTTGAATTCCTAACACAGGAAAATACTTTTATAATTGAATGTTAATAAGAGAATTTTCACAAATTTTAATTCATTAAAAATATGCTATAATTTTTCTAAAAAAAGTACTTTATAAATTTTATAAAACAAATCATGAAACTATACATAGTTAAAAGGAATGAGCATAGTTTGAAAATCTGAAAGCAGTTTTTGAGATATTTTGCCAGAATAATGAAAATATATATTATTTATTTATTTAATGATGATTCTAACTATAATTACTGACCCCATGATTTAAGTTTTTCTTCTGAAAACGTACGTGTTTCACTTTTTATTTGAAAAAATGCGTTTTTAATAGAAAAACGTGTAAAATAAATTAATTAAAATAATAATTTTTTGAATATGTCTGTAAAAATATTAATATTCTGCAAATCTACAGATCATAATTTATATTTGTGTTTAATTTCAAGTCAAAATATTGTACAATTTTTTTGTAAAGTGTACGACAAAATGTCATTTGAGTGGCCTAGTAGAGGATTCGCTTCGCTCATCCTAATAATTTTAATCATTTGAGATACGTCCTCCCCCGCCTCCTAGAATATAAACTAAACTTTTTTTTGCAATGACCCAAAAATTTCAGCATAATTAAATGTAAAATTACAATTTGCTAAAAATTGAATAAACAGTACATTAACAAAAACTATAGAATTATTAATTAGATATTTTACTTATGATTATTTATTTCAATTAATTGTAAAGTTTAATGCAATTATTATCATTATTTAATAAAATAAAAGTGTGCAGTTTATGTTTGGCTATAGTTTTCTCAGGGACAGCAAAATTTACATTTATCTGTTCAGAGAGGGAAAAAAGGTCAAATGAGTGGTCCGATTGAATTCTTGGTAGTCTCGGACCAGCGGACCACCAAGGATTTCGAACTTCGAACGCTGTAGGTAATAATTAAAAAACAAAAATCATAGCATATTTGGAAATCTACGTATGATGGATGGATGGGTAAGTAAAAGGATTAAAAAAAAAAAGTTGAACATCATTCGGATAGCCTCTATCAAGAACCGTGTTGGGTGATGAGTGTAGGCTGCGAGCGAACAGCACTACTTTTTATTACACTAAAAGAGCAATCAATCAATCTTTGTTTAAGAAGGGGACAAAGGGTGAAACCTCTTTAAATGATTTTTGAGGGACTAACCCTACGGAATTGACAAAGGAAGGGGAACTTTTATCTACCCCCATCTTCAGTCGTAAAGCTGTCAACTGATTTCGAGTTCGATTTCTCTCTTGAAGTTCAAAAAAGTTCGCTGAAAAAGCACTTTATACATCAAAGCGCCGACATGAAAGATAAAAAATAGCGACACCTGACCGCAAGAAGTAAGTGCTATGTACGGTGCTTAAGGCTCCGTACAGACTGCAATACTCTTCCCTTCAGCTGAATTCTTGGTAAAAGGTGGGTACCGTAATTTCCTTCGTATAATCCGCGAATCAAACAATTCTTTTTAAACCCAGAATTTTTTAAAAAATGAAATGTAACTTCTCAGATCGCCGTAAATATTTGTCTTCAATCACCCGATAATATTTCTGGGTCCAAAAAGAATTGTTTGATTATACGAAGGAAATTACGGTAAGGTCTTTTGTGTAGGATCCATTTGCGGTTTCTTCAGAATAGAACGGCGGGGAATTAACAAAAGGATCGGGAGATGAGCAGATCCACCCTATTTGACAGGAAAGGTTTTCCTTTTGCCGGACAACCGTCCTTTGCCTGCATTAAGATTAAAAAAAAAAAAACACCGCATCGTCACAACAAACGAGTCGACACCGAACTTCACGAAGTGGTCCGATGTGTTTGCGCCTTAAGAAGCAATGCGTGAATTCATTCCGGATGCGCGCTTCGTGGAGCGATTCATTCACGCTTTCACTCAATCGCAACCGAAGCTCTTCTTAATATGGCCGTAAAAATACTTTCATTGTTACAAAAGAATTATTACTGGCGCTGTCTTACAACTAGCGGCAATTATTAATAGGAACATCTCAAAATAGTAAATAAATGTCTTGTGTAAACAGATTTAAATTTATCTTGTCTTGTAAAGGGCAAATTTAGCACTAGCCACCGGCCACAGGGAAAGTTAATCAGAAAAAGTGGCAAGTGAAAAATTTTCTATCAGCGGCCATTTTTTCAGATGGAGATAAAATTTTCTTTCGTGTCATCAAGGATTTCATTTTTTTCTGTTTCAATATATTTATATTAACATATTTATCTGTGCTATTCAGTTACAGATTAATACTTATAAAATCTTTACTGTTTTGTATTTTTAAATAAACAAGTTGGAAATTGCACGTGAAGCGTAGCAAATGAGGTGCGTTCGTACTATAAGTTTTAAAATATTCAGATCTTGCTGGTATAGTAGAGCATACTTTGGATACAGTACAGTGGTCGAAATCTTTGTATTCCTGTAAATATGCAGGGAGTAATTTTTATTACACTTCATTAACGTATATCTTATTCATAAAATGTGAAGTAGGTTAACATAATTAAAACACGCCCCAAACAATGTTTCCCCGTATAACATTGTTTAGTGGAATACATTTGTGTGGCCCTGTAATTTAATAATAAATATTCTTTGCATCCCAGATTGTACAGAATGTATATTTTAGTACATACATCATAGATTCATGTCAATTATATTATGTTCAAATGAGTGTAACACCATTAAAATGCATTTGAAACATTTTTTCCCATTGATCGTAATGTAACGGAATACTTTTGATTGTCCCTGTAATTGATCTATGCATCCGATTTTCATAACATTTGAAATGACTCGACAAAATTATGTAATAATTATCTATATATTTAAAACACCTGGCTGTTTTTTTAGTCATCAGCCCTGAGTTTTCTACTGGCCCGATATTGATAATTATTTTTTTTAATGAAAGCTGTTCATGTGTAGATGTGCCCATTCTGGCTAATTTTTAATTTATTTCCATTTTTATATTTTATTTTTAATTTTAAAAGCTTTTTCGCGACATTTCGTCAAAACAGTGGCAACAGGTTAAGCCTCACTATAACAGAAATTTATTTTTCTTTATTCCTTTCCACCAATCAGGAGAATGTAACTGATGTCATATTAGAAAAAAAAAAAAAAAAAAAAAAAAAAGAAAAGAAAAAAGAAAAGAAAGAAAGAAAGAAAGAAAGAAAAAAAAGAAAGTAAAAGAATAAAACCTGTGATTTGCCGGTATTACGATCTTTCTATTTTACATAATATCAAAAATTAATTACAATCATTTCGTTGTATTAAGTTATTATTTAAAATAAAAATAAATAAAACGTTTTCTACATTTCAATAACTAACACAAAATTTTTATTCTTTTTAATAACAAAGATATCGTTTTTCTTTTCGTTGTCATGGCAATAAAACTAATTATGACAAGTTCATGGAGACTACAAACTAATAAATTAAATTTATTGCAAGTGCTGTAAATGTGTATTGGGTTGGTTATGCAGTTTTAGTAACTCTCTGTTTCTGTAATAATTAAAATGTTTTGTTGATATTACAAATACGAGGTGGAACCCGTCGAAATTTTACGAAAGAAAATATTTAAAAAAGAACAGTTTCATTGACTTATAATAAATATAGAAAATTAGTTACAGTAAAAAATACATTTTATATTGGTCAGTCTCACTCTCAAACAATATTATTTTAAGCTAATATTAATAAAATATTATAAAACACAATTATTCAAATTATTAAACGAAATATAACCTAAATTCACTGGATTTTTTAACAGACTTTTTAAAATAGTATACGCATTTTAATTTCCATATATTTTTTTTTTTTCAATTTTAAGGGAAAATGCAGTGATTCTGTTGCCACAATTACAAAATTGGTACTAAACAAAGAACAAAACAAAGCATAGTTCAAAACTGCATTAAGTTTTCGACTCTTTGGTCATAATTTAATATATTTAAATTGTTAAAAAATATGCGATTAAGACCAGAAGAATCTGAATTTTTGGAATTTTTGCTTAAAATAGGTAACGGAGAAATTCTTGCATGAATGAAGAATTCTCTGGAGACTCAAATAAAGTATGTTTACCACCGTCTATTATAGCTGAAAATGACATCGTATCCCAAATTTTTCGAAAAGGATTTTCATTTTCAGATAGTATCACCAAATTGGCTAAAGTTTCAATTCTAGCCCCGAAAACCGATCATTGCAGTGAAATTAACCATACAGTTATTAACCTTATACCTCGCACGTCCAGAACATACATGAGTAGAAATAATTTAATAACTGAAATCCTCCAATTTCCAACGGAATTTTTAAATAGCTTAGAATTAAGTGGATTGCCTCCACACATTCTCACATTAAAAATCGAAGCAATTCTTATTACTAAGAAATTTAAGTCCAAATGAAAGTCTTTTAAAAGGGACCAGGTAAATTGTACGAAACATGTACGATAATTTTTTGGATCTAGCAGTTACTACTGGCGAGGGAGTTTCAAAAAAAGTTTTGATTCCTAGAATGGATTTAATGCCATCAGATACAACTCTTCCCTTTTCATTTAGAATGTTTTCATTATTCGTGTTGCGTTTTGCATGACAATTAATAAAGCACAAGGGCAAACAATGGATTCTGTTGATATTTATTTACCTGAGCCAGTATTTAACCACGGCATATGTTGCGATGTCTCGAGTACGTTCATTTAATGACTTGGAAGTGCAAACAGTTCCAAAAAAAAACAACACAACAACTAATGTCGTATGTAAAGAAATACTTTAACTCGAAAAGAAAAGTTAAATCTTTACTGAAAAAGAAAATAAAAACCTATCATTGAACCAATATGAAAACTGATTTTCTATTTATTATAGATAAAACTGAATAAATTTTATATTTTCTTCTAAGTACACTTTTCTTTTATGTCATTCATTTTTATTATTCATAAGCTTTAAATGTAAGATACTTATCTAATATATATTCTTTTCCGTCGAATTTCGACGGGTGCAGCTAGTACGTTTTAAATTTCAAACGATTAAAATGCATTTGAAACTTTTTCCCCATTGACCGTAATGTAACGGAATACTCTTGATTGTCCCTGTAATTGATCCATGCATCCGATTTTCGTAACATTTGAAATGACTCGACAAAATTATGTAATAATTATACGTTTTAAATTTCAAACGATTAAAATGCATTTGAAACTTTTTTCCCCCATTGACCGTAATGTAACGGAATCCTTTTGATTGTCCCTGTAATTGATCTATCCTAGAGATGGGAATGCTCGGAAAAAAACCGGAAAAATTGGGAAAAAAAACCGGTTTTTTTCCGAAGGCTTATTTTTCAATTTTTCCGAACTGGAAAAATTGAAATTTCATTTATGAAATAATATAGTGAAAATTTTGTAATAGCTACATTCTCATACTTTTTATTTTATTTATTTTTATGTTGAGTGTCTCACATGAAAATTTTAATGTGGGTAATCTGGTCTCTGAGCAGAAATCTGTTTGAGAAGACTTGAAAGGATCCTTCACATTTTTTTCTTGTTTGAAACTCAAGACTCTTTGCAAAATTTCTCTTGAAAATAGACATTTCAGACAAAAGTTTAATCAACAAATTGAATCTTTCGCAAGTGCAATGATTGAAGAAAAAAAAAATCTCATGCCATACAGCAACTGAATCTTATTAAGTTGCATATACAGTGGAGCATCGTTTATACGACGCCGAAGGGACTACCGAAAAACGTCGTATAAACGATAACGACGTATAATCGATTTTCACCTCCAAAACTAGAATTAATTTTGTTTTCACGTAATTTTAATATTTAACGTGATGATTTGCATGAATTTTTAAATTAAGCAAACCAAAATATACAAATAATCTTAAAAACGGGGAGGGGATTAGTAAGCAATTTAAATATGCGTACCTTTATTTATGTTTCACCGAAAGGTTCCTCATTTGCAGTACTCATTTCCTTTCCATTTAAAATTAAAGATAAAAAAACCCTCGTAGCCAACTAAGAGTCGCCAATACTGATAACTTAAAACAGGTCGGGAAAGCTGACCATCCCCGAAATAAGAATGACCCCTCCCAGTGTAATCTGTTACACGTAAGCTGATTTTTCAGACTAATCGAACACCAGCCCACATTTTTATAATGTGGAGTGTATTTAAACACGCTCTTTGGAGTAATTCATAGCTGCCAACTTCCGCTCGTTTGTAAAATACACAAGAAAAATAAACAAAAATGAACCTATACTAAATCGAAAAATCAACGTATAAACGATTTTTGGCGTCGTATAAAAGATATATTTTTACATTAAAATGAATAGGAATGAATCGGGACCACATTAAAACGTCGTATAAATGTAAACGTCGTATAAGTGATCGTCGTATAAACGATGCTTTACTGTATGTATGTAAATAACTTTATTAAAAATGTCTAAATAGGAACCTAAATATAGTAATAATTTCTTATTCAAAAATTCTGAATATATTTTGTACAAGTATATACAAAAAGTTCACAATTTCACAAAAACTTGATTACATGAAAAATATCTAGATATGTAATTAAATGCAACTTCTCTTCTTAAAAATTAATTCATGTGTAAAATTATTGCAATAATATGTCGATTAATGGAAATGATAAAATTAAAAATTCAACATAAAATTTTGAAGTATGCATTTATTACTTTAATCTGTCTTTTCAAGAAGTAAGTATTGAATTCGTGAAAAATTTGACTTCCAGTTTTTGGTGTATTTAAACGTTTTAGAAGGTCCTGAACATGTTTTGATGGTTTTTGGAAAATATCTGTCACTCTGTGAGTCTGTATGTGACAAATTTTATGGGCACTATCTCAAGAACTGATGCACATAATTTCACAAAACTTTAGATTCAGCTACACCTTGATATAAACTCGAGATGTTTAGTTATTAGTGTACAGCGTCAAACTGATGGCGCTGCTATGCTGCATTATTCATAATTTCCACAATAGTTCTATCTCAAACTAATGTATGTATTTTTATAAAATTTCATATTAAGTTAATCTTTGACATAACTTCGTGCTTATTACTTTTTGGTGTAAATTGCTCAACAGATGACGCTGCTGTGCTGCATTATTCATCATTATCGCAATAGCTTTACCTCAAGGACAATTTCTTTTTTTTTAAATCAAACTACAGCTTCAGACAGTTTCTGATATAAATGTTGTTTAGTTTTTGGTGTAAATTGCTCTATAGGTGGCACTACTATACTGCATTTTTCAAGATTTCGTTATAGCTGATTAATTGAATGTTTTTTCAAGATGTTGAATCTAAAATTGACCTCCATTTTACCTCCATAATGTACAGTAATATTGCAAAAACATGGCCAGTTTGCATTAGAAAAGTACAAATGCGATGAAAAAAAACCCCCATATTTTATTACAAGTAACTATGTTCCAAATTATACTTTCCCTCTTGATTAGACTTTGAATTTTTGTAGTTTTCTAAAGCAAGTAGAAGTTTATCTCTGTATGTAACTGCTTTTGTTAATTCCTCAAATAGTGAGCATTTTCTATTTGTAGTGTTCTGTTTTCATAACTTTTGAGTTCCACTCTTAGAAATATAAACTTACCATGTGGAAAAATTATTGAATATGGTTTCTTACTCAAGAATAGAATATCAAATTTCAGGGTAAAAAAAAAATTATTTAACTTAACATTTTAAACTAAACATTTAATTAAACTTAAATTAAACTAAACATTTAATTAAACTTATTTTTTTTTTCCTGGTTTCAGTGAGTAAAAACCTAACAGTCAATAAATCCTACGCTATCTTTTAGTTGCAGACCTGAGTAAGCCAAAGTAAAACTTAGTTTTGTTTGAATTTAGATTATAAAATTGAATCAAACTTTTTTGAGTTGAGATTGGAAAGCTATACCAAAATTAAACATATTTTATAAAGGAAATAAAATTATAATTCTAAGAAAAAAAAGTAATAATGTAAAAATATACATTTTTTAAACAAACAATGGAATTTTTGAATACTGATATTCATAATAATGACAAAACTGCAATAATTTCTTTATACTAGTATCATTTACTTAAAAACTATACTTATGTAAATGGAATGCATAATTTATTTCATTCCAAACTGCAGACATATTGGTTCAGGTTTTTACATTAGGTCAATTGGTAGTTAAACATGTAACGGAAAAATCATTTCAACAGAGATATGATATAACAAACAATAGCGTTTAATAAAAATTCTTAGGCTTTGGAAAAAAAAAACTAAACTTTTAAAAGCAGGCTTTGCTACTTTCTTTTTATTTTGTAATATAAAGTGAAAATAACTTTCATTTAATACATATAAATGGGAAAAAATGTTTATTATTTAATATTCTCTAAGAAAATATAATTTATTTGGGAGAAACAGTCATGAAAAATCAATTTTTCCAATTTTTCCGTTTTTTTCCGCCACTTATATTTTTCCGGAAAATTTACATCTCTAATCTATCCATCCGATTTTCATAAAATTTGACATGACTCGACAAAATTATGTAATAATTATATATTTTAAATTTCAAACGATTCGGTTGGATAGTTTTTGCTTTGTTATATGCGGACAGACAGACAGACGGACGGACTGAGCGACAACAATAGGTGCTACGTATTTACATAATTACGAACGCACCTAAAAAGTGGTCACTGGTTTAAAGAAAGTGGGCAGTTAAAAAACTAGTCCAACTGGCCGCTGGTTTAAAGAAAGTGGCCAGTTAAAAAATTAGTCCTCCTGGCCACTGACCGCTAATGAAATTTCTCAATTTTGCCGTATATTGTCTTGCAATCTTATTGTTTGGTCATTTCAACAGGACGCAATTTCTCCTATTGACTGTTTTAAAGCATATTGATTTTATTATTTTAAAATTTTCTAAGTCTTTTAAAATTCATATCAAAATACTTTTGCTGCTAGAAAAAAAGTATTTTCATCGGCACTTTCTTGATGTTGGCAAAAACAGTTTAAAAGATTATCCAGAAATAATGTGTCGTTTAATTATGTTTTTAAAATTTAAAATGTTTTGCATATGACATATGACGTAATTTTCTCCATTTATGTCTTTTAACGCAATCCAATTTATTATATTATTTTTTTTTCTTTTCTTTTTTAAAATTCACGTATAAATATAGTTTTTATGACGGAATAAAAAAAAAAAAAAATTCTTCCTTTTAATACGCAATTGTTTAATTCTAATTTGCAAAGTTTATTCCTCTTTATAGCAGTCATTTATTTGAAAGAAATATTACCGTAAAATACCGTTAATCCGCCCCCCCCCCCCCAAACAAAAACAAAAATCGTACAATAGTTAGAGGAGGGCGCTTACACGGGATTTTTTCGCGTTCGTTCAACAAAATTTACAGGAATGAATCATCATGAAATGAATGAATCGTTGAATGAATCATGAATTTTCATACTTGAAAAATGTGGGTTTTTTAATTAAAAAAACGTAAATTCTGTCGAAAAATCGCAGAAAAAAGGAGAAATTAGTAAAAAAAGCCAAAAAAAGCATGAAATCAATTAAAAAATCTTGAAAAAAACGCACATTTCATCAAAGATTCATGATTCATTCGTTTCAAAATGATTCATCCCACTCAATCGCTTTTAAGAATCGGGAGGGAGGGCCTTTTCTCGGGATTTTTTGAAATTTTCAAATTCTTTATAAAGTGGGGAGGGGGCGTTTGATCGGGAAGGGCGGATTAACGGGATTTTACGGTATTCTTTGGGCTGTTTTTACAAATTGGCAACAACTTAAAATCATTACCTTTTCTAAAATATGTACAAAATCTCTCGAAATGCTGAATATTTGAATTTAAAATGGTAATAAAACGTCAAAAGAAATTGTGAAATTTAAAAAACTCTGCACACCGGGAATTTCTAATGTATAAAATAATTAAACTCTTATGTATAATTCTTGCTCCTACAAACCGTTTTTAATAAAACGATTTTAACCCGCTTTATTAATTCAATATCTCTTAAAATAATTACTCGATTTTAAAACTGTTTGCATCGGGGTATTTATCAAACATTTCTCATTTTCATATTTTAGTATGCCAGGAGTTTCTTTTAATATTAACGAAGAAAGATTTCCATTCACAAAAAATTCAATGTCAGCGACGGTGACGGTATTGGTTACTTTTTAGGTGCATTCGTAATTATGTAAATTAGAGGTCTGCACGGGCCGAAACTTCCAGGCTCGAGCCCGGCCCAATCAAAAAAATGTCTGGTCCGGAAAAACGGTAAAAATTCGGCCCGAACCCGGGCCGACCCAAGTGAATTTCAACAGAACATTGACTTTATTCTTACGGAAAAATTCAAAACAAAAAAACTTTTTTTTTTTTTTTTTTTTTTTAAATGTTTATAAATTCTATTTATGTAGAAGTGCCGTAGGATGCGATATTTTAATGAACCTTTGTATGCTGCATGTAAATGTTTCAGTTATCATTAATATTATTAATTCATATTCCATGTAATGGAGATTCCAAAAAATCTAAAAAATGGTACATGGTAAAAAATAAAATCTTCTATGATGGAATGGCACTGGAAAGAAAAAAATACGTCTTAGCAGATGTAAATGTTTAACATATTTTTTTTCTTGCATATTGTTGTATTCATTTTGCATGATGAACAGTTTAAAAGAAATTTCCAGTTTTCAGTTTAAAAGAAAATTACCTCATAATCTATATGTCATAATTAACATTTTTCACCAATAGCCAGTGCACTGATTTTTTTACACCAGCCTGTTTTTTTTTCAAGTACTGGCCAGTAACAAAATTATGAACACTTCATAAAAAATTGTGCTTTTTTCTACCTACCAACATTGTAATTTACTAATTATATTTTACTTACCATTCAATAGGATTACACAACGGGGGGGGGGGGGGATTCTGAGTGAGAAAGAAAAGAATCTGGAATTCACAGTAAATTTTCTGAAAGGTTATAGCAGAGGGGGGGGGGTAGAAGGAAAATACAATTCTGGTACTAACTTTTTTTTTTTGTGCGTGTGTGTGTGTGTGATCTTAAACGAAATTTGCTTTTTTTTAGCGATCTTACGAATAAATTTATGTCTTTTCGCAATCTTTAGACGGAAATTCCTTTTTTTGTGAGGCGTAGACGAAAATTGCGTTTTTTTCCCCAGATTATTTTGACTAAATGCGAATTTCGCGATCTTTTGACGAAATTTGCAGTCTTATAGCGATTATTTGACGAAATTTAAGTTGTTTTCGCATTTTTTTGACGAAATGTAAGGTTTTGTCGCGATTATTTGACGAAATGGGCTTTTTTTCACGACCTTTTGACGAAACTTGAGTTTTTACTGCGATCGTTTGTTAATTTTTGCAGTTTTATTAATAATTTTTGACAGAATTTGTGGTTATGTCACGATATTTTCACGAAATTTGTGACTTTATCGTGATCTTTTATTTTTAGAAAGTAGCACGTTTTTCGCGATTTTTTGACAAAGTTAGCTCTTTTTTTGCGACAAAATTTTGACAAAATTTTGTGATTTATTCCCGCGATCTTTCGGCGGAATTTTCGTTTTTTTGTGATCTCTTACGAAATTTGGGTCTCTTTGCATAATCTTTTAACAAGATGTTTTTTTTTTGGGGGGGGGGGGAGGGGGTTACCATTTTTGACGAAATTTGCATTTCCGGCGATATTTTAATGAAATTAGTGTGTTTTTCCACGATTTTGTACGAAAATGTTTTTTAGCAATTGTCTGGCAAAATATACTTTTTTCCGAAATTATTTGTCGAAATTTGCCTGTTTTTCGCAATTCTTTCAGGAAATTCGCGCGTTTTTTTTTTTTTTTGTGAATCTTGGACAAAATATGCGTTTTTTCTCGCGATTCTTTGTAGAAATTAGTAACTTTTTTCGGTGAACAATTGACGAAATATTTTTTTTCTGTGATCATGTCAAAATCAGCGATATTTTTATGTCCAAATTTTCGGACCGATGACCAACTTTTTTTCAATATTCAAAAAATTAACAACAGAAATGCCCCTGCTACTTTCTTATCTTAAGGTCGAAGAATCGTCGATTTGAATGCCGTGAATTCCGAGCGAATTTCACTTCTTTCCTCTCTGGACATCGATACATTTTTCAACTACGGCGTTTGGCGAGTGAAAACAAAGTTAATCGTCACGTTTTAAATGCTACTCGACGATTGGCGAGTGCTAATTTTGTGCTATATCATAATCAGTTTTTTTTTTTTTTTTTTCATGTGTTTAACTCAATTTTAATAAGCCTAGTAATTTACGGGAGAGAAAAGGGGAAAAAGAGTAAGGGAAAAAAAAAGGGGGGGGATTGTTTTAGATTTTCTAAGTTGCATATAATTATTACTTCATGCTAGGGCACGTCTTTCTCTTTTATTGTATTTTTTAGGGCCCGTAGTTCGAGCCTTTTGTCTTTGTATTGATTTGTCTGGTGCTGACAGGGGTTGTTTTCCTCCGAGGGGTAACACACCTATGCCATATTTTGGTTGGTGCTTCGGATGGATGATCAAGTGATCAAGCCTAGTAATCTACGATTCTTCAGAAAGAATAAATTCTAATGTTTAATGGGGAAGTTGCACTCATCTTAAATTATGCTTTCTTTTATGTTTAATTGATGAAGACCATCTTACATTCCCTGAAAATCAACTCGGAATTGTAAAAATAATTTAAAATAACTAGTTATTGCAGTTTTAAACTCCGTTAAAAGCAAAACAAAACCACGTGATGCGAAAACGGGACGGGATTGGTTTGACGTCACTACACATGAAACGCGGATTCTTCCTTAGCCGTCTGCATTGTGATTGAAGGCTTTCTGTTTGTTATTTACTATAAACATCTTTTAAAAACTCAGTTACACAAAAACAAAATCAAATTAGAGTCAAAACATTATTTTATTTAACATATCCAAATGTAATGTACTATTTATTTATACATTTGTATTAATTTTCATTTAGAAAAGTGCTGTAGGTAGTTGGGTTATAAGATACAAAATTATACCTTCTTGAAATAGCTTTTTTTTCTTCTCTCAAATTTATTTTAAGGGCATAAAAAATGCATTTCATGTGGGTAAAGATACAAGGAGCTAAAGCTAAAAGGCACATTTATTTTTTACTTACTCTGATTTTCTTAAAAGAATAAAGAATGAATTATAGTTTTTTTTAAAAATAAATCGTAAGTAAAATCGTCTTTATATAGTTTTTGAAATGTATTGTTTCCTTAATTCATTGTAATGCTTAATAATTCGTTTTGTTATGAATAAAATTTCGTGTTGTGCAAGTTATATTACAGATAAAAAATTAACTCGAATTTATTATGAGAAAGTTAAATTTTGAACTATTGCGTAAAAAATTAAGAAAAAATTTAATACTGACTTATCGAATAAAATTTTAAATTAACTATTGTCAATAATAATTGCGTATTCATAGATCAGAAACAAATTACTACAACATACGTGACTAAATTTATAAATATCGTCTTTTATTTTTTTATGTGCTTACTTAAAAATAAGTATTAAAGCAAAAACTTATGTTTGCAGTTCATTTTTTACTTTTTATTTTCATAAAATGTCCAATATAATACGATAATTTGGCATGGCTACCGAACTTAATTATAAAAAATTCACTGCTTTTTTTTTTTTTTAACACATTTAGTAGAAAATGTAGGCTTGTGAATTTATTTTGAAAAAATAATATTTGCTCAATTTCTGTTTTAATAGATAGAAAGAAAGGAAAAGCATTATTTCAACTATCATTTAGAATTTCTAAATTGAATTTTCAATTTATAATCATTGTTCATTTATTATGAAAGTGTTAATTTATTCAAGCATATTTCTTAAATATGTCCACCCCGGACAACCCCTGAATTCCAACATAGCTTATAATGCATATGTATTACTCAGATTCAGATAACAGTCTATATGTATACATGAAAATTTTGTTTTCACATGTTAACATTTCATTTTTTTTTTTTTTTTTTTTTTTTTTTTAATGAAATGTGTGATATGTGAGAGAAATGGGGGTGGGGTGAGGAAATCCATTCAAATGTAGCCGAATATGCCAAAGATAGCAATATTAAAAATTTATATTTATTTGATCTTTATCAAGGAATACTTTTGTCAGTTGAAATCATTGATACCAATCGTATATAAAAAAGGGACTCTTTATTTTTTACTTATATTTTCTACTTTATACTCTATAAACTACTTGCAGCTTCACAACCATTTGAAATTTTTTTTTTTTTTTTTTTTTTTTTGGGGGGGGGGGGGCGTGACCGTGGTTTAGAATATAATAAACTTAATGTTGTTGCAACTTGTAACGACAAAAATAATTCGACAATTTATCAACTGTTTTGGGCTAACGGAAAACCCCGTTAAAATTAATGTATTGCTTTATAATTATCTTCTAAAAATATTAAAACGATGTATTGTCACTGGAATTATACCTTATTGCATATTTTTTATATTTCTTAATTTATCTGAAAGTGGGTGAAAAATCAAATGCACAATCCTATCCTTACATGCGAAAACCAAATTAAGTTAAATAAAAAAGTGTACAAATAATTCAATTGGCGTTTTAATATTGTTTGTTTACGAATAAACTTTTGAATCCATTTAGTATTTTTTATTTGTTTGAAATGTAGTTTCACAGAATGTTCTGCTTAACATTTATCAGATTCTAAACACAAGTCTTTTTCTCAATGCTCTAACTTTCATTAAACAATAATAATAATGAAATTTTTTTGATTGACTTGTTAAAGAAAATAGTATTTTCATTTTTAAAATAAGTATTGTACTATATAAAACTTCAGTACGTAAATTTACGTAAAAGTTTACAGGGCGCATTGCTTATGTATGTCGAGGGATTCCTGTTTCTCTCTTTTGCATCTTTTAACTTTCATTAAAATACTGTTAATTTATAACAAACATAAAAAATAGAATTCATAAACCAAATTCTGAGTTGTAATCTGCAGGTTTATAAAGCATAAAATTTTCAATCCCAAAGTCTGATGGAGTTCATAAAACCGGCAGTATTTAAAATAATTACTTGTTATTTTTTGTATACGTAAAACATTTTAGAAAAATTATATATTTTTTTCTTCTTTTGTGTATAATTATATAAAGATTCTGTAAGGCTACCTTAAAGCCACGTGAAAAAATTGCTTTTATTCTGAATTTGTCTGTTTTCCCATTCAAAAATAGCTTATTTAACAACTGAAATGATAAAACGTTTAACGAAAGCAGGACAAATTCTCATTTCAAATATAAAATATAAATACGAAAACTTTTTTATAAGTTGCCCAGACCTATTCGATAATGAAAGAAATACTATTTGTACCAGTTTGTGAAATTAATTATCGAGAAATAAGAAGGAGAAATATATGTTATTCTATAAAATACAATTGTAGTATAAACATGTATCGATATTTTAAAATGAAAGTCCTTAGAACAACGAGGGAGGAAAAAAAATCTCTCTCGAATTCACAATATTATTTATTTATTTCAGCAATTTACAAGGCTTCTAGTCATAGGCGTAGAGTTTTCGAAACTATTGGAGGGGCTCATTCAGTGACGTAGCTGGGGGGGGGGGGGGAGTGGGGGTAAGGGAATTTGAACCCTTTTGGAACGAGGAATTAATTATTTCATCATGAATACAAAAACATTATTAATTTCTATGACGAAATTTCAAAAAATATGGGAGAATTTCGTTTTAGACAGATTTTTCGCCTTTGTGGGTAATTTTTTCAGGAATTAATTTATTTATGACCATGGATTGTTTCAGATTGAGACAGTATCCTTTCTTGGACTGCTTTCATTTACAGAGGAGGTTAAATATTTATAAAGTAAAATCTGTGAAAAAGCAAGCGCAAAGGATCAAAATACAGTGAAATCTCCGAATCAGGGCCGTAATTACCGCCGGGGCCCCAAACTGGCGGTTAAAAAAACTATCGATTTTAGTTTCTAGTCTAACTTCCTATAAAATGCCCAGCACCTAACCAAAAGTTAGTAATAAAAAAAATCAAAGTGCTAGAGTAAATGTTTTTGCGTGTTTTTCGATATACTTCATACGCTTCGCATGCAAAAGCAGCTCTGGAGCAGACAACAGAATGTCGAGCCGAATGTGTCATGTCACGCCAGAATGTTTGCCGATCCCACCGAAGCTAAAAAAAGAAAATGTGGACTCCTGATCGGTTTAATAGTTTAAAAAGCATCTAAAAAATTCTAGAAAATATTTCTTCTTATAAAATCGAAAAAAAAAATTCCAAAATCCATTTTTCATTTTTTTAGGCTTATCATACTGTGTGCGTTTAAACAGCGGCCAACGAAAAAAGAAAACTGCGCCCGGGGCAAAGTTTTAATTTGCCCCGGGTGCAAAGGGCCTCATTAGTTTGCTCCGGAGCCCCCAATTTTATAGTTACGGCCTTGCTCCAAATAAGGGACACCTATGGGACCAGAACTTTTCCCTCTTAAATAAAGGTGTCCCTTATTCGGAGTTATTATTAATTTTTTTTTTAATTAATCATCCAGATGGATATAACAATAACAAGACAATAAAGGTGAAGTTTAAATGTATTCGAGGTGTATAAATTACATTAATCAGACACAAAAGAAATAGAGAATTATTTAATTAAATTTTTCAATTGATTATTACATCATTAAATGGTTTGTAGAATTATTGATTTGCATTTTTTATGCAAACTGTGTACATGCAAAAAGTAAAGTACATTTAAAAGAATTTTACTTGAAGTAATCAATGAAAAGTGATTGTTTTGTTTTGCAAATTTCAATTTTTCACTATAAACTTTTCAAGTGTTCGTTTACCTACCATACTTATAAATTTTAGTTCTTCATTATCAGCAGTATTTGCAAAAAAAGTATTCAGCTGTTTGTGTATTTTAAGGTAACAAATCTCTTAACTGCTCTGCTCAGCAAGCGGAAAAGTTTTTGACGTACTTATAAATTCATTTTTTAATGGAAATTTATAACATTACAGACTATAAATAATATCTGAAATGCAAAATTCATCCCCTTTTAATCTAATTTTCAAGTGTCCCTTAAATCGAGGGTCCCTTATTCAGAGGTAAATACATTACTCGTCCTACACCAAGGGACTGGGACTGGAAGATTTTTCCATTAAACAGAGATGTCCCTTATTCGGAGTGTTACTTATTTTGAGGTTTCACTGTAATAGGTTTGACAAAGTTCCTGCAGACTATAATAAATATGATTGTATAGTATTTTTTCAATCGGAGTCCAGATGAAAAATTGCAAATATTTGTTACAGACAGGTTCCGTTTTGGCAGGTTCTGGTCTGGATTATTCGCCGAGCGGCACACACGCTACCTACCTCTTAGCTTATAATCTATTGAGGGCTAAGTTATTACAAATCTTTTAATGAATCCTTATTTGAATGTTGAAAGTCTAAGAATCTAATTAACCATTAATGTTGCTATTGTGTATTTTCTGTAAAATATACTGTAAAATTATCCCATAAATATGTGTGCAGTATTCTTTAAAGAAATCCTTATTATATGATAAAATTCTGAATTTTTTTTTTAAATATTCGAAATTGTATCGGGCCGGGCCTGTTTTCACAGATTTCTGTAAAAGTCGGGTCATGAAATCTAACAATATAAACAAGCCGGACCAAAATAACTTTCCTTCCAATCCGGACCCGGGCCTGAAAATTCCTCTAGACACGACCAAGAAAATTTGAAGTTCAGGCTTAGCTTGAGTTTGCAAAGGAAGGGGGGATGTAGTCTCTTTATTAGGTTGCGGTCAGTGGAAGAAAACCGTCTCGAGTTCAAGTTTCGGGCCCGGTTCAGATTCATCAAAACTTTTAATCTGATAACTTATACAGGGTGTCCGCTCTCAACGGTGGCCAAAGGCTAATTTCTAAACCGTTAGTTATAGACCATATAGTTCCAATTGCAAAAATGCTTTGGAAAAGGCAAAGAATTGTTTTTTAAGCGATTTAGGTCAAAAATTTTTTTTGTAAGAATTACGAAAATTAAATTTTTATTCGGTCTCCCGGTCCTATAAGTGATATTTAGTAAATTTTTACCACTACTCTAACAAGAAATACAAAAAAAAAAGTCCCATTCCTCTACGATTAAAACTGGCCTAGTAATAGCTGCTTAAAGTTGAAGTACATTTTTTGCAGCAAAATAGAGGTCAGTCACTTTATTGGAGATAAAAATAAACGTCAGATGAAAAATTTAACATTAACATTGAGAGAGTAAAATAATTTTTACAATATTATTTTTAAATTTATGTTGATGTTTACATATTAAAGCAAAATATACAACTTGTACTACAAATATAATTTTAAAAATAACTGAAATTTTGTTAAATTACATTATGGAAATCACAATTTGCTACAAAATGATCTATTTGCTTACGTAACCTAATAGAATTTCGTGTACTCCTATAAAATAAATAAATGGTACACACCTAAAAAAAGTCATAAGTAAAGTAAAAGCTTATCAAAACAAAACACCTTTTTAAAATAAAATCATGAAAAGAAACAGCTTCATTTCTTTACAAAATAAAACATATGTAAAAATACAATTGAGGATGTTAATTTCAATACTCACCTTATCGCTTTTGTTTTCTCTATCAGTCTATATCAATCTGCACTAATGTAACACTATTATCTCCAAACCAATGGACGCATTTAAAGATTTTTCGCGATTTCCCAAAATTGATTTTCTAGATGAGAGAATTTTGAAACTCAGTTCTTTAATTATTTTAAGAGTGTTCTTAAATTAAAAAAGGCAACTTTGTGACACATGCTTGAATTTATTTTTGTTCGGAAATGCATGAAAATAGCAGGTGTTATTATACAGAAACTGTCTAATTGTACTCAATTTTCTGTATTTTGGAAAACACAATAGATTTTCCATAACAAGCTTTCAAAGTTGACACTTTTGAGCACATTTCCCGACGAAAGCAGAAAAACCGGTCGAAAAGCAGGAGAAAAACAGGTGATCATGTCATGGAAATAGCTTATAACTCGATAGGTAATTTAATTATCATAAAATGGAAAAATAAGTTCGATTCGAAATCGCTTCCATAGTCAGGCTTTTTAATTTCATTTGTGTCCGTTAAAAAATGAATTTGTAAATGTTTCAAAACGTTTTGCGCATGTTGAGCTGAGCAGTTAAGAACATCCTTAGCCGATTTAGAAGTTAATTAAAATTAACGCTACCGAGAAACTTATATGGTGGCTGCAACTTCAGTTAAATCGCTTTAAAAATACTTCTTTACTTCGAATAAAACTTTTTGTAATTGGAACTATATATCCGTGACATAAGGTTTAGGAATTAGCGGTTAGACAGCGTTGGAAATGGACGACCTTTATAATACTTTAAGCACTTTTAGCGTAAGTTCCCTTAAAGCTAAGCACAACTCATCAGTTTTCAGTTACAGAAAAGTGGTTTAAATCATGAAATTCGAAGTTTCATAACGCGGTCAATTTTAGTGTTAGATGAATGGGGCATTTTTTGTGTTGCTTGTTAAAGCGATGGAATTTTTTTACAAAACATCACTTATAGAACCAAAGGACCGTATAAAAATTTAATTTTCATATTTTTTTTTAGCAAAAAATGTGTTTTATCTGTATCACTTAAAGAACAATTCTTTACCTTTTTTAAAGCATTTTTGCAATTGGAACTATATGTCTATGACTAACGGTTCAGAAATTAGCCATTGGCCACCGTTTGAGAGTGGACACCCTGCATAACACACACACACACAAAAAAAAAATATTTAAAATAATAAATAGGAACAATTGAAATAGCCGAATTGGGTCGGGACAGATCGGCCGGGCTTGTTTTGACTGATTTCTGCACGAGCCGGGCCTATAAATGTAAAAATATAAACGGGTCGGTCCGGTCCGGTCCTGAAAATTCCTCTAGACACAATCAAGAAAAATGAAGTTCAGGCTTAGCCTGAATTTGCAAAAGGATGGGGGAGGGATGTAGGCTAGGGATATGCACGGGTCGTTCCTTACTTTTTTCCTGGAGTATCGGGCCGGGCCAGTCCTAACTTATTTTTTCCGTACGAAAACAAAACTGATTTTCTTCTTCCTAGTCTTCACGGACCAAAATAATCAGCACCGGTTGAATCATCCCGTATGAAAATCCTTTCCTCGACGTGGCCAAGTCTGTTCAGAAATCAGTAAAATTTGGCTTGGTCTAAAATTTTTGCAAAAAAGGCATACATTTTTAAGTCCTCTTTATTCTACAATTAAACATTAAAATTTATTCTTTTTAAAGAATCATAGATTTCTAGACTTATTAAAATAGAGTTAAACCCGTAATAATAATAATAATAATAATAATAATAAACAGTCTGCGACGGAATTTTTTTTAAACTGAAAATTCCATTTAAACTTCTTTTAAAACTGTTCATCCATGCAAAATGAATGCAATAATACGCAAGAAAAAAAAATTATTAAACATTTACAACTGCTAAATAGGGAACTTATTTTTTACTTTCCAATGTGATTCCGCCTTAGAAAATTTTACTTTTACCATATGCAATTTTTTAGATTTTTATGTCTCCATTGTATGGAATACGGATTAATAATACTAATGATAACTGAAACATTTACGTAAAATGAATAAATGTTCATTAAAAGCATAAATATCGCAGCCTATGGCACTTCTGCATAAGTGGAGATTATAAACATGGAAAAAAAAAAAAAAAAAAAAAAAGGACTAATATAAGTTTTTTTGGTCAGAACTCTTCCATAAGAGTAAAAATTTAATGTTCTGTAGACATTAACTCGGGGCGGGCCAGGTTCGGGCCGAAATTTTAACTTTTTTCGGGGCAAGGGCAACCTCGGGAATTGTTTTTAGCTATTATAGCGGGGCTATTATATTTAGCTATTATGTCGGGCCGCTAAATTTTTTCTACAAACCGGGTCGGGCCAAAATTTTAACTTTAATAACGGACCAGACCGGGCCAATGTGTTCGTTTTCAATTTTGTAGATCGGACCGGGCGCGGGCCAGGAAATTTGGGCTGGATTAGACCTCTAATCCGGGCTCTTGCATTATTAGGTTGCGGTCAGTGGAAGAAACCCGTTCCGAGTTCAAGTTTCGGGCACGGCCCAGGTCCGTGAAAACTTTTAATCAAATAACTTAAACAAATTATTTAAAAAAATTATTAAAAAAATAAATAGGAACATTTGAAATAGTCGAAATTGTGTCGGGCTAGATATCTGGCCTGTTTTCACTGATTTCTGCACGAGTCGGGCCAAGAAATGTAAAAATAAAAATAGACTGGACCAAAATAACTTTCCTTCCGGTCCAGACCCAGGCCGGAAAATTCCTCTAGTCACGACCAAGAAAAATTGAAGTTCAGACTTAGCCTTAGTTTATAAAAGAAGAGAGTGGGGGAATGCAAGCTCCTTCTTTATTAGGTTGCGGTCTGTGGAAGAAAACTGTTCCGAGTTGAAATTTCGGGCTCGGCCCAGGTCTGTGAATACTTTTAATCATATAATTTTGACAACACAAAAATAAATTATTTAAAATAATAAATAGGAACAATTGAATACTTACTGTTTATCGGAACTAGTTAAACCATCCGTTACTGCAAGAGACGTACCTTTAGACATAGATATTTGTCAATCTGAAAATTTCCCGCTTATTTTTGCCTTAAAAACACTATTGAGCGGACAGTTTTTGTTTGGTCAGCAGCAAAACCCCTTTATACTCCCCCACTTGCAATCCCCCGAGTTTTTGGAAGCTTCTAAATTAAGACCTTTTTATCCAAGGTCAAAAGGCCCCTTCTTGATATGTTTGAGAAAACGCAACGTATCGGACACATCGTCTACTTTATTTATTGCCTTCTATGTAGGACGTTAGAATTGGAAAAGACGATACTTCCTAGAAACCATATTCACCGTCCAAAGAATAAATAAATAAAGAAAAAACTCCGACGGGATTGCTTCGTTTTACCCATGCAACATTTGGTGGAAGTTTCCTTCGGTTATTTTAGTTGTTTATAAAGTATAAAAGTAAATCTTTCTTTAAATAAAAAAATTAAAGAAAGATTTTTTTTTTTTTTTTGAAAACAATATACGCTGAACAATTCTATTTCAAAATTTGAATTTTTTCTATATTGGTTGATGCCAAAAAATTAGCCCATCAGGAAAAATTATTGGAGGGGCCCGAGCCCCATGGGCCCATACAATTCTACGCCTATGCTTCTAGTCTGTTCTACGAACCATTTTTAAGAAAAGAAAGAAATCATTCAGCGTAATCCAAGACATCCTCATAGAAAAGTAAAGGGGAAAATACGGCATAGGTTTGTTTTCATGTGTAGTGACGTCAAAACCGCTTTCGTCACGTGACGCGGCTTTTTCCCGCCGAAACAAAATCTGCATTTTTAAAGTTAATTTAATGGACTTTCCGAGTTTCAGAAAAACGTAAAAATGGTATCAAAATGCTCGTACGTTTGTACTCTATAAAATGCAAGTTAAATTGAAAAACGTGCAATTTCCCCATTGTAGAATAATGACGACTTAAAATGTATGCCTTTTTCGCAAAAATTTTTGGACTAAGCCAAAATTTTGCTGATTTTTTAACAGACTTGGCATGTCGAGAAAAGGATTGCCATACGGGATGATTCAATCGAGAATGTATATTTTGGTCCATGAAGACTAGGAAGAATAAAATCAGCCTCGGCTTCGTACGAAATAAATAAGTTAGACCTGGCCCGAATCTTCAGAAGTAAGGCCCGAGCCCGGCCAATACGTCCTATAAAAAAGCCACCGGACAAACTGCAAACTGGATTGTGACGTCACGGTCAGTCGTCCATTGTACTAATCTTCAACCTCAAAGCTCAAGCTCATAATGATATACTAGAATAGTCCACAGAATAGCTTACTATGTGAGCGTTAATAAAGAATCTTAAATTAATTATAAAGAGTGTTTTTACTGTTAAATATAAAATGAAAAGGGCAGAATACACCGTCTAAAAAATTGTCCTATTATAGTGTTTGCAATTTCCTTTCGAGGATATAACTTTCTAAAAAAAAAAAAAAAAAAAAAAAAAAAGCAAATTGGTATGTTTAAGTATTTATGGCAGTATTTCTCTACAATTTTATCACAAGAATTCTGAAACTTTTTTTACTATTTCTATAAGAATTGTTATTTTAAATTATTTATTCATCATCAGGTTTAAATCTATGTTAAGATTTTTCTTTAGGAAAAGATATTTTTTATTGCACGTTTTGTTAAAAGTTAAAATACTAATGTTAGCATAAAATATTTATTTATTAAATTACAGTAAGATGAGTAAATCATTTGTTTTTAATATCTATTTTATATTTATTTTTGTATGAAAGTTTTTAATAATTAATAAATTTTAATACCAAAATGTTAAGAGAAATCTTGCGCACATACATTGAAAAAAAAAAAATTAAGTAGTGACACTGTCTGTTGCAGTAATAAGGAATTAATTTATAAATCAATGTGAATAAAACAGTCAAATTCATGTATCATTAAGTATTATTGTTAAGTATCATTAAGTATTAAGTAAAGTCATTATTTTACTTCTGATTATTTATAATTTTTTTTATACATAATTTTGTATTTATGCATTCTTGCATTAGAGTTAAACAGCTAATGCATCAAACACTCAATATTTATAAAATTAATTATAGTACGAATGCACCTCATATGCCATGCTCGACGTGCAATTTCCAACTTGTATGCACGTCATACAAGTCATAATTCAACTGACTGATTCAATTTTTTGCTAAATTGGAAGATTCGAATAGAATCTGCCCCCGGGCCCAGAAATTACGGTCCGTGCAGCTCTTTATCTGTAGTGCAAAGAATGTTTGTTATTCATTTACAGGGCTAAGCAAAAGTATTTTATATAACGGAATAAATTTCTGGCCTTACAAACATTTTTTATATTGACTTCTCATTTAAAAAATTGAAATTTAATACGTGTAACTCCAGAACTATAAATGTCTTTTGCTTACCACTGTATGATTCATTTAGATTTCGTTAAGACGTGCGTGTAAACTAATTCTATGTGATAATATTGCCATATGTTTTGAGTCACATAAATAATGGCGCCTTTCATTGAGTGCCAAGAGCCGAGTTGCACCCCTGGTTACTGAAAGGTTGGGACAGGCCTGGCTTATTCGAAAGCTCTTAATTTAGGTATGTGCCTTTCGAAGGTCCTGTCAAAAAATATCCAATATTAAGGAAAGGCCTGGTATAGAGTATTGTGTGAAAGCTTTCGTAAGGTTGAACTCAAAAATAGATTTCTTTTAATTTTAGATATAATACTTTTCAGAGATAGCGTCGAAAATGTAGTGCAACAATATCCCCCCCCCCTCCTCTCTATTTCTGAATCTATGGAAGCTAAAATTATGAAAGATTAGAGGTATTAGATGTTAATTTAAACCTTGCAGGAAAACTATAGCGATTACTCTAGGTCAAATAGTTTTTTGAGGAAAGTGCATTTTCCCCGTTACACACACAATTCGATTTGAGGGCATTCAGCAAAGGTGTTTAGGAGGTAAATATAGTAGTAGAAGTGTCAAAGTATTGTTGATAATTATTTTTGGGAAAAAAATTGTCAGTAATTAACCGTGATATAAACCCAACCCTTAAAGATAAGGGTGGTTATATGCCACAAGTGGCCATTTTGGTGCAATGATAAGATCGAAGGTGATAAATCACCAAATATTGTTCTATCGCCATCATTTCATTTCAAATGTGAATTTATCACTCGTATTATTTAAAACACATAAATTAAAAATGCATACATCAGATTAATTTAACACTTCTTTCATCTCTAAAAATACCGGTATTCTTAAGATAACTTCAGTTATGTTTTCTATTATAAATAAAATAAGCTTTTTATCCCTTCAAGTTGTAAGGGATTCTGACCACTCAATATTTCATTCTATCAAAGTAAAACAAACAAAACAATAGCAATAAAAAATAAAAAAAATACTCAGCCATGAAAGGTAATCATTCATAAAGTGAGTTCTTCAGAGAAGAATATAGAACAGCTATGAAGAATATTTTCGTTCAAGTTTTTAAAGAAAGGGAATTAAAGTTTATTAACTGCTTGAGACATATACAAATCAGCCATGACAATTAAAATTACTTTGCGTAAAAGAAACAACTCAGGTAGGAGAGACTCAGGAACAAAATCTAACTATGTATGTGGCATTTATTAATGAAAACAGAGTATTACACTCTTACTGGGTGACCCCCGGTAAAAAGACAGTACTGGAACCCTACATCTTTACTGTAGAGCGGCCAGAGATAGAATGCATCATGACCATTCGATATGATAGCCGAAATGCATCAAGTTAAATCTGGTTGCCCTAAGTTATTGTAACCCCACAGATAAGCACATACTGAAAGTTTAAATTAAAAACGAGCTAACTAGACTGTTAATTTGGCATCTAATGTATCAATGTACAAATATGCATGCCAACAGAGATTGCTGGGAAAAATATCTCGAAAGGCACAACAGAGATGTCAGGCGCCGATTTGTAATATAAACAGAGCTTAATATTTTCAGCCAAAAAAGACTTGTATTGACTATTAATCTGAGAATGAATGCCGTAAATGGCTAAGTTACTGCAACAAAGAAGCAAAAGGTTTAATCAAACAAATTCTTGTTTCATCTTTGATCAAACGAAAGTATGTTCACTCAGATAATGATTTTAGGATGAGAAAAGTTTTGTTTTTGATTTATTTTATTAACGTCCTCGGCTGAGCACGAGCGAACCTAAATAACTGGAATTTAACGCAAAGAGAAAAGAAATAAATAAATTCTTTTTAGAAAGTAAAAGGGAGATTTAATTAATTTGAAATTGCAAAAGATAATTTAAATTTAAAACTTGAGAATTTAATTTTAAAAAGGGAATTAATAATAATATATGTGATGTCATATTACTTTCGACAACAGCATAGAACATTAGCTTTTTTTTTTTTTAAGTTCCATGTAATATGGGGGAAAATTGCAGGCTGCCCTCTATAATTTTACCTTTAAACAAGAAAATGGAAAAAAGCTGATCCAGGAAACAGTTTACCTCTTTCTGGTCAAGAGCGAAGTGCACTGCACCACCCTTAGATCCTTTCCTCGGGATGTTCTCGTAGTCTGGTCCCAGCACCTCTTCTACCACCACCTCTCGACGAAGTCCTACGAGACAAAAAAAGAACCCAGTCAACCAGGGTTGGTTAACAAGGTTTTGAACACAACACTGTAAAATCCATGGTTTAAACTCTGCTGTCCAAAACTATATTTTGTAGTAAAATTGTGTCTATCAGAACATCTGCTAAACATTTAAAAAATTGGCAAAAAGATTACAATACAAAAATACTAATTTAAAATTAACAACCTAATTGTCTTACGTAACAAAGTAATTATATTAAAAATGTATTAATTTAATTATGTATAATAATTTTAATGTTATTCATTTAATTAATAGTAGTTAATAAAAGAATGAAGAATACATTCTGATTCTGTTACTGAAAATTATTGATAAATGGCATTCAGGTTCAGCATACTGATTAAATCAGCTTACTTCTGGCAACTATGTATATGTGTACATTAAAAAATAAAATAGGGTGATTTCTAAAAGAATTGCCAGTTCAATGTTGTAATGTTTAAATCTAAATTTCATGTTGATAATATTTTTTTTTGATACTGTAAAAGCATATACAGTCGAACCTCTATATAACGAAACTCCATACATCGAATTTCTCCATATAATGAATTTTTAGTAAGAACGGTCCCCTTTTCGCATGATTACATTAAAAACAGACTCTATATAGCGAAATATCTATCTCCATATAACGACATTTTTCATAAATTGATCTTAATTTATTCAGTTTTAAAAAAGCTTCGAAATCATATGGAATCAATTTTCCATCACTTATTTTTGATTTATCGTTCAGTGGAGAGGTTTTTTTTAAAAAATAGATATTACTTCTCTCCTTATTCTTTAAATCTAACAAGTTCATCCCACCTCCCACACACCTTTCAACATCCTTCTCAAAACACAGTCAATTGAATTGTTACACATATAAGAGAGGAATCAATGAGAGCACATAAGAGAGACCTTCAAATGGAGGAAAATATCAACTACAATTTTTCATTCCTTGCTAAAATTTCAGAATTTTTTTTGAGAGTGTAACAATTGTAATTTTAAAATCAAAACAACAAAAAATTACAGATTTCTTCCTCTGAAATTTATGTAAGTCTTCCTCATTTGATTTTCATTAAGTTTTCAAATAAATGTCTTTTCTCTTTTTTGAAACTGCTTAAATAAGTAAGAAATAAAATGTTAGGTTAATATATACTTTTAAACATTTCAAATTCTTAATTAAAATGATCAAAAATAATATTTGTTCAAAATTTACACATTAAATACTATTTTTAACATTATACTCTATACATCGAATTTCTCTATATAATGAATTTTTTACTGGAACGATGGATTTCGTTATATAGAGGCTCGACTGTAGTAGCACATCTTTTTATACAATTGTTTCCATTTAATCAGGTAACAGATAATCGAACTACAGGAATAATGCTAAATTTTCCCACTTTATCAAATACTTTTGACTTGCCATCCCTGCCTAGTTGAATAAAGTCTGAACATTCTATCTTACTGAAAATGCATTCTTAGCCTAAAAATGCTGGATTTCCTTTTAAAAAATAAAATTGTTTTCCTACAAAAGTAACCTGTTCATTTGCCCCTCTTCTCGGCATACTAAGGCAGGGTGGTCCCCTGGAACTGGAAATCATCACTTCCCCTCTGACACTAAAATGTTGCAAATGATTTCTGAGAACCGATTAAAAAACAGGTGGCTAACCTGAACAGGTTTAATTTGAACTTCATATCATGTCTGTGAATGATTCTGTAACCATAGGCTCACATTTTGGGAAGCTATACTTTCTTTAAGGCACAGAAAAAGACCCGCATGATAATGTAAAGTCTATGGGAGCATTCTTTTCAAATATTTCCCTCAAATTTTAATATTTTTGCATGATTTTTTTTTTTTTTTTTTTTTCATAGGATAGCTGAAGACGATCCACAACAGGCCTGGTTTTTACTTTCTCAGTTTTGGTTTAAAGCACTTAGATGCATTTTAAAATATAGGCATGAAAATTTCCTTTCTTTACAAGTAAATTTATTTTTGATCATTTTATCCATGCTTAGAAATTCCTTTAAATATGGTTATTTTGAAATATATTTAAATTGGAATTTATCTTTGCATTCTCATATCTTAGATTAAATCATGATACAGTTGTGAAAACACAAGAAAATTTGAAAAACCCACAAATGGGTTTTTTGATGGGTCTTTCAAGTGGGCCCACCCGAAAAAAAAAACGGGTGGGTTTTTTCAGGCTGGGCCCACTTTGGCGAACCCTGTAAACAGGATCCTTCACAAAATATTTTATCCCCAAACAGGACCTGTCATAAAATTATTTCTCTATTAAATAGAACTTTCACAGAATTTTTTCACCTTCAAACTGAACTTTTCACAAATATAATCATTTAAAAATAAAATCTGGCCTGTAAATAAACAGTGAGATCTTAGATGCGGCACTTTGAGAGATTGAAGTACAAAGAAGATACAACAGCATCAGTTATGTCGTTATTTAAAAAGTGGCATGATAAAAAGCAACATTGAAACAGTCCAAAGTTGAAAAACAAAAGAAAATTGCAACATCTTTTGTAAAATAATGGGTACTACTAGGTTATCCTGTCGACCAAAAAATTATCGCCAAACTATGAGATTAAATGCCAATAATGGATGACCGTGAATGTCACATTCAATGACATTAAATACGATTCATGTGTTTAAAATGTCATTAGAGCTATTCCATTTCAATTCAGGCAGGCAGTATTGATATGCGTCAATTCACCATCACAGATTTTTTTCAAAAAAATACAGTAGTTACAACTAAATAAAACACAAAATTTCCCAAAAGGATTTTTACCAAAAAATTTTTTTTCTCCGGTTACAGCACTTTGAAGATTGTGATAAAATTGACAATTTTCAGAAAAACTGAAAAACGTTTCATTTTGAAATGAACACAGTACCAAACATATTCAACATATTCAGTCAATTTATTTTTTACAAATAGTTATTAAACTGAATTTTACTTTAGCACAGTTTTAAAAAATATTGGGACATTTTTACTTAATTAAAAAAAAATAGTTTTTAAGTACAAAAAATATAATTATTACTGAATTCAAGATTTTTTTTTCAGAATGAAAAAAATATTTTAAAGCTAAGCATTGACGGCAATCCAAAGACCTTTAATGGGAGTTTTAGAGCAAATTTTATTTTAACCCTAAGGTGCATACAACTTTTGTAATTCAATTTTAAATTATGCAAAATCTTGTAAAATCGCTACTTTTGAAGTGCAATTTCTCAAAAACACCATTTTTTAAAAATCTGATAATATGCTCAATAGATACCTTATTAGTTTCTAATAAATACCTTACAAGCAAATCCTGTACTTTTGCTTAGAAATTTTATATGATTTTTTGAAAATAACATGTTGTGTGTTTTTTTCAAAAAACCAAAAAGTCAAGTTCTTTCTTATTTCACTGAATTAGTAATATGATTTCTATTTTTTAATGAAAAGGTAATACTATGCACGTAATTATGGCAGATAAATATAAGCTAATCTTCAAAAATTCCTATTCATAAAATGTAAATAATTCAAACTCCCCTTTAAAAAAAGAAAAATCTGATTTTCTTTTCATTTTCTTTCCTTTTAGTACTCAATAATTAGATTGCTATTGAACAGGTATATTTTTGCTTAGGGGAAAACATTATAACACATTATTTTCACACTTTTGTTAAAATATGTTTTGATATTCTATGTTTGTTATGTTTTAATATGTTCTAAGATGTACATATATAAATAAAAGTTTTCTTTAATAACTTCATTGAATTTAAAAATTTAAATTTTTTGATCCTGACTTATTACAATCTATTTTAACAGTACAGTCATATTTAAAATTTTAATAATTTTCTTAATTAAAAAAAATCAACATGAAGAAATTTTTCTATTTTATTAAACTTATTTTTAACAATTATCTTACAATCTACCATTTACTAATGCTGTATAAAAATTTAACGGATTTTAAGTCGGAACATTTTAGTGAAGGTGTTTTTATTCAGAATTGTTATAATAAGAGCTATCCGAGATTCTGTCTGATTTGTTGCTGAACTTTCCTCTCTGTTAAAAAATATCATTGTGCTACATCTAGACAAAAAGATTATTCAAGCTTATAGAGCTAATAAAGAGAAAGAATATGCCAATGTAAGATCTATTGCTGGTATGCCATCTAAACATTATTGAGGCGATTGAAAATAATGAAGGTTATATGGGACGAACGATTAAAAATATATTGACAAAAGTTGAAACCTCCAGCCAAATAAAAAAACAATATTCAATACATGATTTCCAAATTGGCGATTTCATTGGATGCATTTATGAAAATAATTGGTGGATAGGACAAATCAATGGTATATCACAAGACAGAGTTCATTCTAGGATCAAGGGCAGGCAGGGCGCACTTTGTCATAAAAGGGCACATTGAAAAAAAAGGGCACATTGAAAAAAAGGGCACATTTATGTAATTATAAATAATCAACTAATCGAACTTCCCCCATTCCTAAAAAAGTATTTTCATCTACCCCTTTACCCCCGATGGGTGATTCAAGGTGAAAAAAATTTTCGGAAATTCACATCGCATTTTCGGAAATCGGGGGAGGGAGGAATTCCGCGAGTTACCCCCCTAACAGCGATCTTTGAAATCACCGTTTCCCGCAATCTTCAGACGAAATCAGCGATTTATCTGCGATATTTTAACAAAATTGGCGATCTTTTGTCGGAATCGGCAATTTTCCCACGATCTTTTGGCGAAATCGGCATTTTTTTACGATTTTTAGACAAAATTTTCATTTTTACCCGATCTTTTCTCGAAAACGGCATTTCATCCCCACGATCTTTTGACGAAATCGGCGCTTTTTCCGTCATCTTTCGATGAAATCGGCCTTTTTTTTTTTCAATGATCTTTTGATAAAATATTTTTAAGCGATCTTTTATCGAAAACGACGTTTTTTTCCTCGATCTTTTAACGAAATTGTCCATAAGTCTGCAATCTTTAGACGAAATCGACGTTTTTCTGCGGTCTTCAGACGAAATTAGCGTTTTATCTGCGATATTTGGTGAAATTGCCGTTATTTTTTTTTCGCCATCCGCACAGGAAATTCGTGTTTTTTCAGCGATCTTTTGATAAAGTTCATTGACAAAAACATGGACGAAATCGTCGTTTTGCCATGAAATATTGACGAAATGTGTGCTTTTTCGGTGATTCTTTCACGAAATTTGAATTTCTCCGCGATTGTTTTTTCCGCGCACAAAACCGTACAAGTTGGCTACTATGCGGAACTGATAACCCAATTTCAAACTTTCGGAAGAGAATGCCTTAAATTTTTGAACGAGAATCACCCCTGCTCACCCCCCCCCCCTCTCACACTTTGCAGTGACGATATAAAATAATCGTATATTTCCCTTTCTAGAATTTTATATTTCCCCCAGTCCCACCTTCCTTTCCCTTTCCTTCTACAAGCCAAGCTTACATTTTTTCTACTGCATTGTTATTTATTGGAAAAAAAAAAAAAAAACTAATATTTATAACTAAGCCTGCGTCTTTCTGTCTCTTCGCTCAGTTTTGCTACTTTTAGCTCGCTGAGTTTTGCACTGATGAAGAATCTCGTTAGTAGATTCAAAATAGCTATTTGCTACCTTCTCATACTTTATTTGTGCATTTATATTCGTTGGCTCTCTATCCTTAAACAAAAACTAATAGTTGTTTACTTTGTAAATAACATGATTTTTTACACATTAGTAGAAACTGAGAGGAAAAATAGTATATTTTCTTGAGAAGGGTTGGGGGGGGGGGGGAGTTTATTTGATGACTGATAAATTACTATACTAAAGATTTACAAATAAGACAATCTATATATATAAAAGGAATTCTGAGGATAATTGAGGCACAGGCGAAAGCAAATCTTGGCAATGCGCCAACTCGGTCCAGAGGAAGCAAATCTTGGCAATGCGCCAACTCGGTCCAGAGGTATAAAAGCAAGATAGAAAAAAACGCGCAGGTCTGTGCATTCAAGTACAACCACCCATATGTATATGCTGAAAGTTTGTTCTGACGCTCACCCGACGCACGTGGAGTGCCGATGGTCCGGGGAGAGTCACCGGGGGATCCGTCGCGAGCTGAGAGAGAAGCGTACCATACACATAAATTATTAAATAAACCTTCAAATTAAGCCCGGCGAAGCGGGCTGGGTATGCTAGTAATAATAATAAGAGTTTTAAAATTTTCAAATTTTGTATGTTAGGTAGAGGAGGAGAGGAATATTCAATCTTGGATGGGGGGGGGGGGGGAGAATTACATGATCGATTTTTCATTGTTATAGCAAAATGAAGCAATAGTTAAAGAAGAAGAAAAAAGACTTTGAAAGATTTTTGATTTAATGAGGTAGGAATCAAAAGAAACAGTTTTTTCCCCTTTAAGGAACTATTGAATCACTTGTTATTTATTTATCTTATTACAGATTTTAAATAAAAGAAAATAAGGAGTTTTAAATGGTTTATATTTTGTGTACTTAATAAGGAGGTGGGAAAAAGGAAACGTTAATTTCGGGTTAGTGTGGCAGAAAATTTTTTATGATTTTTTATTGATATAGTAGAGTAACAAATTGGATACAACAGAATTAAAAAAAAAAAAATACTTTTAAAAGTTTTAAACTTTATGAGCTGACAAACGGAAAGCAGATGATTTTTCCTTAAAAGTGAACGTCTCCTCCCCTAAAAACAAGGGGAAGCAATTCCTTCACCCTTTAAATATTCCAAAAAAGACCGAAAAGCACATTTCCACCTTTTCTGTTGCCTCAAATTGGTCGTAAATCTCGCAGATAAACGGACGATATTTTGCCATTGCAGAAAGTTTTTAACATCTTTCTCTCTTCTTTTTCTTCAATTTAGTAGTCTTTTCTCTGTTATTCAGAAAAACCCTCGCAGTGGGGAAGAACAAGGGAGTGTCCTGCTATTTTGCAGTACCTTTCCTATGATTTCTCTTCGAATAGCAATAAAATCAGGACAGCGTAGTTTACACTTATTTTGCTTACTTTGCATCCGTAAAATCTTTCAGACACTTAATTTTGGTCCTTGTTTTAAAAAAATTACATAAAAACAGCTGATACACAGAAAAATCTCAATTTTATTATTTTCAAACGAATTTATTAAATAAAATTACTAAAGAGCTATTCCATCTCAATTCAGGCAGACAGTACTGATATGCGTCAAGTCACCATCACAGATTTTTTTCAAAAAAATTCAGTAGTTAGAACTAAGTGATTTATAAAATTTCCTAAAAGGATTTTTCTCTAAAAAATTTTTTTCTCTGATTACAGCACTTTAAATTTCATGATAAAATTGGCAGTTTTCAGAAAAACTGAAAAACGCTTCATTTTGAAATGAACACAATACCAAACATATTCAACATATTCAGTCAATTTATTTTTTATAAACAGTTATTAAACTGAATTTTACTTTGGTATAGTTTTAAAAAATATAGTGACATTTTTACTTAATCAAAAAAATTAGATTTTAAGTATAAAAAATATAATTATTAGTGAATTTAAGATTTTTTTTCAGAATGAAAAAAAATATTTTAAAGCTAAACATTGGTGGCAATCTAAAGACCTTTAATGGGAGTTTTACAGCAAATTTTATTTTAACTCTAAGGTGCTTACAACTTTTGTAATTCAATTTTAAATTTTGCAAAATTTTGTAAAATTGCTACTTTTGAAATGCAATTTCTCAAAAACACCATTTTTTAAAAATCTGATAATATGCTCAATTCATACCTTATTAGTCTCTAATAAATACCTTACAAGCAAATCGTGTGTTTTTGCTTAGAAAATTTTATATGATTTTTTGAAAATAACATGTTGTGTGTATTTTTCAACAGACCACAAAGGCAAGCTCTTCCTTATTTAACCGAACTTGTAATGCAATTAATATTTCAAACTAAAAAATACATCACTAGTACATAATTATTACTGTTAAATTATAGCTAATCATTTGCTTAAATTTAAAATTGCGTAAAATACAGCCAGTAATAAAATTAATATTGATCATATGTCATTTCATTCCATACTCATGAATGTGTTAAATCCATCTACAGTGTGTAAAAATTTTGTTATATAGTATGGATATAATATATTAATGTGCAAATACATACATAACAGAAGAATTAGGTAGTGAAGGTTTTTTAAATTAACTTCAACTCCTTATCGTTGAAGGTATGAAGTCGCTCAGATTGTCCTATTGTAACTGGTTTTTCTGTTACTAGAAGCACATTTTCCAATGGTAATGCACATTCATATTTTTTCTTTCCAGATTCTTTTGGCCACTGGAATGCTTTATCTATGGACCATGTTGGGTACATGAATGATACTTTAATGTCATTTAGTTCTTGTGATTGATATACCATTGATCTGTCCTATCCACCAATTATTTTCATAAATGCATCCAATGAAATCACCGATTTGGAATCTATGTATTGAATATTGTCTTTTCATTTGGCTGAAGGTTTCAACTTTTGTCAATTCATTTTTACTTGCTCGTTCCATATAATTTTCATTATTTACAATCACTCTATAATGTTTATATCTAATACCAACAATAGATTTTGCATTAGCATATTCTTTCTCATTATTAGTTCTATAGGATTGAATAATATTTCTGTCTCGATGGACTAGAATGTTATTTTTTAGCAGAGAAGATAGTTCAGCAACAAATGAGACAGAATTTTGGATAGCTTTTATTGGCTCCTTTTGGAGATTAACTTTTGTTGCATAGTGCTTGTCTCAGTCCCCCAATAGCATCACATGCACTTTTAACATGGCCAGTACAGGAAAATATCGTCTACTTCAGTACAATTTTATTTTTGTGCAATTCATAAAACTGATACTTGTTTTTAAAATGTGCTCCATCTCCATCTGATATATACACAGGTGATTCCAGTGTTTGTAATTGGTACAACTTAAATAATTCTTTTTTTACTTTTTCTATGTCACAAACAGCATGAGCTGTATCATGAGTTAATCATCAGAAACTATGATAAAACTCTTTATTTCTTCTCAAGTATGCTGTGCAGGTAACTAACGATATCTGAGTATTCTGCCAGTGGTAGCTTTGTACTTCATTTGGCAGTATTAGTGAGTAATTTTCAGCAAAGTCAAAATGCATCACAAGCGCAGATTTTTTTTTAAGGGGTTTGGCTTATTTAATTTTATGAATAGGAATTTTTGAAAATTAGCTTATATTTATCTGCCATAATAATGTGCATATTATTATTTTTTCATTAAAAATTATTATAAATACAGAGAAATAAGAAAAAGCTTGATCTTCTGGTTTTCTGAGAAAAAAAAACTAATTGGAAAAAAACTAAACTTGAAAAAAATCTAATTCAGTTGTAATGTATGTATTTGCATTTTAATATATTATATCCATACTATATAACAAAATATTTAACACACTGTAGATGGATTTAGCACATTTATGAGTATGGAATGAAATGACATATGATCAATACTAATTTTATTATTGGCTGTATTTTACGCAATTTTAAATTTAAGCAAATGATTAGCTATAACTTAACAGTAATAATTATGTACTAGTGATGTATTTTTTAGTTTGAAATATTAATTACATTACAAGTTCGGTTAAATAAGGAAGAGCTTGCCTTTGTGGTCTGTTGAAAAATACACACAACATGTTATTTTCAAAAAATCATATAAAATTTTCTAAGCAAAAACACACGATTTGCTTGTAAGGTATTTATTAGAGACTAATAAAATATGAATTGAGCATATTATCAGATTTTTAAAAAATGGTGTTTTCGAGAAATTGCATTCCAAAAGTAGTGATTTTACAAAATTTTGCATAATTTAAAATTGAATTACAAAAGTTGTAAGCACCTTAGAGTTAAAATAAAATTTGCTGTAAAACTCCTGTACGGAGGTGTACTAAATTAAAAAGAAAAACTAAATTAAAAAGAAAAAGCAAGTAGACTGTAAATTTAATGGAATGTTTATTTTTTTAAGAGTCGCTGCTTGATGCAGCATTAGAGCTTGTTGCTAAGAGACTGTTTCTCTCAATCCACTGCGTCACACAACACGTGAGCAGGGTTACAGTAAATTGCCGATTGGCGTGGGCTGTGTTTGTCGCCAAGGCGATGTTACAAGAACACAATACAGAAGCGGAACATCCCGCCCGGCGTTGAAATATTTTTATATTTCAAGATACATATGCAATACAAGTAATAATACAATATGATACAGATTATAAGCAAAAATAAATAAATAAAATAAATAAACACAAATAATACATGAAAAATTAATACATAATAAAGCACATTTAAAGTTTAGGATCTATGATGTTGTCCTCAATGGGTAATATACTTATTTTTGAAATAGGTCGTTTAAAATTACCCTTAGCGGTACGAACTTCAACTACCCTGACTATCCCGTCCGCGCCTGGGAAAACCTTATTAATGCGGCCTAGTGACCAAGTGCAAATGGGTAATTGTGAATCCTTAAGCAAAACTAGCATTCCTGGCAGAATATTAGGCTTTTTAAATAGCCACTTGTTTCTTTCTTGTAACTGGCTCAGATAATTATTCTGCCAACGTTTCCATATTAACTGCGTTAATTTTTGAGTCCTTTGCCATTTATTTAGCAAATTATCTTTGACCTCACTTAAATTGGGTTCTGGAATTAAATTAAGAGGCTTTCCTATGAGAAAGTGACCAGGAGTCAACACCTGAAGATCGTCAGGATCTGTTGACAAAGGACAAAGCGGTCGCGAATTTAAAATAGCCTCTATCTGTGTGATAACTGTCAGGAATTCCTCGATCGTGAGATGAGCTGAACCCACAGCTCTTTTTAAGTGGTATTTGAAAGATTTGACTCCTGCCTCCCAAAGGCCACCAAAATTTGGCGCCCTAGGAGGGGAGAACTTCCAGTTAATACCTTCAGAAGCTAAAAAGTTCGAAACTTCATCACTCGTAACAAGTCTACGTAAATGTTTTAGTTCTGCTGAAGCCCCAACGAAATTTGTAGCATTGTCGCTAAAGATTACAGAGCTTTTCCCACGACGAGCGAAGAATCTTTTTAGAGTCGCTATTATAGCCTCGGATGTCAAATCTGAGACAAAATCCAAGTGCACAGCTTTAGTGACCATACATACAAATATGGCAACATAGATTTTCTGAAAAGTACCCTTTCTTTGACCTTTATATTTTATTTCAAAAGGCTCACTTAAATCTAATCCCACATTTGAAAATGGGGAACTGGGCACTATTCTTTCAGGAGGGAGATCCCCCATCATTTGACTAGCCGTTATAGGTTTAATTTTAAAGCATTGTAAACACTCATGTACAATTTTACGCGCAATATTTCTGCCACCGAGAGGCCAATATTTTTGACGCACAGTGTTCAAAAGAGCTTGGGGTCCTACATGAAAATCTCGTTTATGATAATATTGAAAAATTAGTTTCGTCAAGCGACAGCTCGCCGGAAGTATAATGGGGTGTTTATGGTCAAAATTCAAATTTGATTTTGCTAGTCTTCCTCCCACCCTCAATAAGCTATCTCTATCTAAAAGGGGATTTAAGAATTTTAACTTACTTGCGCGATGAACCGAAGATCCCGCTTGGAGGGCCGAAATTTCATTTTTGAAATACTTTACCTGTTCATTTTTTATTAAATAAACCTCTGCCTTTCTTAATTCCTCCAGCAACAGAGGGCCGGTTGCAGATGTTGCTTTTTTACATTTATGTATGAATCTGAAAATATAAGCTAAAATTCTAATTAATTTTTGGAAATTATTGCTAAGATTAATTAAATTATCACAGAAATTAGAGTCATTATGAATAGCGAATGTCAAGTTGCTGGGAGCTTTAAGCTCACTAGAATAATGTTCATCTTTAATGTCACTTATATTAGAGTCAGTTTTTGCTATTGTTTCTTCAAGAATTGAAAGAGGCGGGCCATGCCACCACAACTGGTTAGAAGACAGGTTTTCCACACTTGCACCTCTTGATATCAAGTCAGCTGGATTGTGTTCTGACGGAATATGAAACCATGGAAAGTTCTTAGTTTGTTCCTTAATTTGCACAACGCGGTTTCCCACAAACGTTTTCAGGAGATGAGGAGCAGTGTCTATCCAAGCTAAAGCAATAGTTGAATCAGAAAACAAATTGACTGAAGCTACTTGTTTGTCTAATGAATTTAAGACCTTGTTAGTGAGTTTAGCCAGAAGAAGACATGCTGACAGTTCGAGACGTGGCACTGTTATTACTTTGGTTGGACACACGCGGGATTTACTACATAATAAGTAACTGATGGTTTCACTAGAATTAGATGTTTGCATGTATATCACTGCGCCATAAGCCTTGGAAGACGCATCTGCGAAACCATTTAGCACCACTGATTGGTTCACAGCTAGGAAGCATCTTGGTACTTCAATGGATTCCAGTTCTTTAAGACTTTCGAGGAAGGTTTCCCATAGTTTGGCGACATGAGAGGGCAGCTTCTCATTCCACTCTATTTTAAGAAGCCATAGCTCCTGCATGAATATTTTTGCTTTAGCAATCACTGGCCCTAAGAGACCGAGAGGATCATAAATGCGGGCAATTTGCGAAAGTACATCTCTTTTTGTGAAATCACTCTTTGTGTTGATATTAACTTTATACCTAAACGTATCATTGAAACTGTTCCACAACATCCCTAATGTTTTAACAGTTATTTCTTCAGAATTTCTGTCCAGGGGAAACATGTGATTATCAGTAGATTGGACCTCATTGGTACACCATTTGTGTAAAACCATCCCTCCCTTTAGGAGGAGTTCAGTTAATTGCGATTTCATTAATCTGAATTCTTCTAAATTGGATGAGCCCGATAGGCAATCATCCATATAAAAGTCCTTCAAAACAATTTTCGATGCTAACGGGAATTCCTTTTTCTCATCTAGAGCTAATTGTTGTAATACTTTGGTGGCTAAGTAGGGAGCACAAGATGTTCCATACGAAACTGTTGTTAGCTGAAATACCTTAACCGGGGATGACATACTGTCTTTCCACAAAATTTTTAAATATTTGTACTGGGATGGATTTATTTCTATCATCCTAAACATTTGTTTAATATCCGCAGTAAAAGCATAAATATGCTTTCTAAATCTAATTAATATCGAAAAAAGATCATCTTGCAGAACTCCACCCTTACATAATAAATCGTTCAAAGATTTTCCGTTGGTTGACTTGGCACTAGCGTCAAAAACGACGCGTAGTTTTGTGGTTTTATTAGAGGGTCGTAAAACGCCATGATGTGGTAAGTAATAGCCATCATTAAAGTTCGTGTTTTCTTTTATTTCATGCATGTGATTTAAATCTCTATATTCTTTAATAAATTCTGTGTATAAATTTTTCATAACAGGATCTCGATCTAAACGTTGCCACAGAGAGTTTAATCTTTTCAAAGCAAGATTTTTGGAATTTCCCAAATCGGGTTCTAAAACCTGTGGTTTAAACGGCATCGTGACCACAAACCTACCATCCGGTTTTCTGAAGTGCGTTTTATCGAAGTGATCATTACAATATTCTAATTCTTTACTGTTACTGGGTTTTAAATTTTGTACTTCTTCAATTTCCCAAAAAGACTTCAAAGTGTCATTAAGTAAATCAAGATTTTTTGTTAAGAAACAATAATTAGTATTATTATTATTTACTGTTTTGTCATAAATACACCCAGATACAATGTAACCGAAAATACTTGATTGCAAATATAAATTATTGCCTAACTTTATTTTTTCTTCATTTAAAAGAGAAAAATACAGTTCAGCACCGATAATTATCTCCACACTGCTTGGAATGTTAAATTTTTTATCCGCTAAACAAATATTTGCTGGAATTTTTAAATCTGATATGTTTATCTTTTTCGAGGGCGTGAAGTCACAAATGTTTGGAACGATTAATAACTCAATATCATAACTGGCACTATTCATTTTATTTGACAACTTCGATTTGATTCTAGATTTAATGTAAATAGGCAATTTATTTATTCCACTTACAGGAATATTTATTTTCTCCTTTTTCAAGACTAATATTTGTGCTGCTTTAAATGCACAAAAACAATTCTGAGATGCGGAATCTAATATTGCCCTGAAAGGAATTTTGATGCCATTTACATCTGTCAAATAAATTATTGCAGTGCTAATTAAAACAGATTTATTATTATCATTTTCATATGAAAAAAATGAATGAGCAGTAGTTTCGTTTTGTGATAAATCTTCCGAAACAAAATTGCTATTTATTGTTTCATGTATTGGGAGATTGTTTATAGGATTGTTTACTGGTGTTGTATAATTATGTAATGATGAATGATGGCTTGCGCTCTTGCAAACATGACAAGTGCTTTTTGAATTACAATAATTAATGAGGTGGGCTGAACTTAAACAATTGAAGCAAAGTTTATTTTTCTTAACAAGGTTAATTCGCTCACTTAACTTCATGTTTTTATATTTAACACAATGATATAAGGGGTGGTTTTCGGTTTTACAAATTACGCAACATTTACTTTGAGGTTTGTTTGTTTTTATGAATAAGGATTTTGCAGTATATTTAGAGGATACATTAGAACTTATACTATTTAAGATTTGACATCTTCGCTCAAGAAATTCTAAAAATTCATCAAAATTAGGCACCTCATTATCCTTTAATGTTAGTTCGTATTGTTTACGAGTTTCGTTATCTAGTTTATTTAGAATAATATTCAGCAAAATTGCGTTCGAGAAATTATCTCTATCATACTTTAAGATCTTTAAAGCCCTTAAATTTTTCTTCACGTTATCCAATAAAATGCGGAGATCCTTAGCGGATTCCTGTTTAATTACACAAAGATTTAAAATATTCTTTATATGACAATCTACCATAACTCTTTTATTCTCGTATCTTTGTTCTAACGCATTGAAAAGTGAAACATAATTTTCATCTGGTGTAAGCAAACTCCTCGCTTCACCAGTCAAAGCAGAACGCAAATAAAATAATTTTTCATTATCTTTTAAATTTGAATTATCATTAATAAGCTCGTTAAATGTACTTTTAAATACGGACCATTCTTCAATTCTGCCACTAAAAACCGGCAATATGACCCTAGGTAGCTTAATGCTAGATGTTTTAGCTTGGTCCTGTTCAATAGATTTTTTATTAGAATCAGTATTCTCATAATAAGCATTAATAGAGGATTTTAAGCTTACCTCTAGTTTTAGAATATCCTCGTCCAGTTGACTCAGTATTTTTTCAGTTTCTTCCAACTTTTCTTCCTCTATTATTCTATAATATTCCAGTTTAAGAGCTTCAAACTTTTCTTCAGTTTTCGACAGTAAATCCAGGTGGGCTTTCCATTCGGATAAATTAAATGTTTTTTCATCCGTTGCGTTAAATATTCTAGTGACTTGGGCCTTGATATTCCCTCGCCTTCTGTTTAACGATGTTATTTCACTTTCCGACATTATTCATCTTGATGACGAAATTCGATAAATTCAATATTTAATTCAATAGAAAAGACACTGATTCGTTCATACCTCCGGGTCGCTAGGACCAAATGTACGGAGGTGTACTAAATTAAAAAGAAAAACTAAATTAAAAAGAAAAAGCAAGTAGACTGTAAATTTAATGGAATGTTTATTTTTTTAAGAGTCGCTGCTTGATGCAGCATTAGAGCTTGTTGCTAAGAGACTGTTTCTCTCAATCCACTGCGTCACACAACACGTGAGCAGGGTTACAGTAAATTGCCGATTGGCGTGGGCTGTGTTTGTCGCCAAGGCGATGTTACAAGAACACAATACAGAAGCGGAACAACTCCCATTAAAGGTCTTTGGATTGCCATCAATGTTTAGCTTTAAAATATTTTTTTTCATTCTGAAAAAAAATCTTAAATTCACTAATAATTATATTTTTTGTACTTAAAATCTAATTTTTTTAAGTAAGTAAAAATGGCACTATATTTTTTAAAACTATGCCAAAGTAAAATTCAGTTTAATAACTGTTTATAAAAAATAAATTGACTGAATATGTTGAATATGTTTGGTATTGTGTTCATTTCAAAATGAAGCGTTTTTCAGTTTTTCTGAAAACTGCCAATTTTATCATGAACTTTAAAGTGCTGTAATCAGAGAAATAAATTTTTTAGGGAAAAATCCTTTTAGGAAATTTTACAAATCACTTAGTTCTAACTACTGAATTTTTTTGAAAAAAATCTGTGATGGTGATTTGACATGCCCTGCCTGAGCTGAGATGGAATTGCTCTAAAGTGGATTTTTTTTTCTTTACCATCTGGCCCCAGATCCTTTTTTTTTTTTTTTTTTTAACGGTTCCGTTTAAAAATCTGTTTACACTTTGTGGTACTGGCATTTTTCTTAAAACTGTTCTTAAATTCAAACTAACTACTTTCAAATAATTTTTTTTAATTGTTTTTTTACTTATAAGTGCAGTGATGCTCTAACTATAAAACTGTAAAATCAAATAATGTTTTCCATTTTTCGATAAAGACCATAAAAAAAAAGTTTAAGTAGAATTTTAGGTTTTAACAGAACTCGACTGACTTGCTAATAAGTACAAAGTCCAAAATCTGGAACCCTCCGGACCTCAGCGATTCCGAATTTCAGATCCTTTTCTGTTTATTATTATTAAAAAAAATCTACACTGCTCCCTTTTTGCAAGGAGAAAAAAAAAAAGGAGGGCATGATTTATGTCAAGAATGCATTTTCAATACAAAAAAAAAAAAAAAAAAAAAAAAAAAGGCTAAAATAAAACAGATATTTTAATCGAAAATTTAAAAAAAAAAGTAAAAAAGGAAGCTATTTGAAGTAAAAGGAAGTAAATCTGAGATGATTTTTTCTATAAAAGCTAAATATAAGTTTTATAAAAGTATCTTTGGTTAAGGAGTGATTCTGTTCCAATTTTTTGAAAAAATAAGGCGATAATTATCTGAAAATTAGGAAAAAAATTGGTTTTAATTCTGAAAATTTGAATATAAAATCCATTGCGATATTCGATAAATAGTCAATCGTTCAAAAGAAAAAAAAAATGCTAATATCGTCAAAGAATCGCAGAAAAAATGGGATCAAACTATCGTGAAAAATCGCAAATTTCATCCATAGTTCACGAAACAAATACTAATTTCTTCAGATTACGTCGAAAAAACGGCAAATTTTATCAAAAATTGCTTTAAAAACTCTAGATTTTGTCAAAGGATCGCGAGAAAAAAAGAAAAAAAAAAAAAAAAAAAAACAAGAAAATAACCATTGTGCCGAGAATGGATGCCCACCCCCAGACTTTTGCAACCTTTCAGAAAAATTGATGTAAATTTCAGAAAATATTTTTTTTTACTCAAAATTGTCTCTTAAAATCACCTCTTAATTGAAAAAGAGAAAAAATAATAATCTAGTCATGGTTCTTTTCTGCATAGCAAAACATGATCCATCCAAAGTTTTGATGATCTGATTGAGTAAACAACAGTAGATTTCCGATTTCATTTAGCGAGGTTAATAAACAACTCTTTCTTCGCAGTTTCTGTGTAGTGGAAATTTTTGGCAGGCATTGTAATTTTCTAAAAATTGGTTATATTTTAACAAACATTTATTACACTGCCTAACTTACTATCATTTCAACTTGCTGAAAATTTGAAAGAAATTGGTCAACTAACGTAGGAGATATGGATTTTTTTTTTTCTTTCTAACAGTGATGGGAAAAAAAAAATTGGTTTTTCTTACTTTTTCTTTTTTTTTGACAACTCAGTAGTTTTTTTCTGCACTTAGCAACGCAAATTGGTTGATACATTCGTAGGATCATTTTTATATTTAGAAGAAGAGACTTCCAATAGCAAAATTGCTCTTGAAGAAGAAAAAAAAAAAAAAAAAAAAAAAAAAAAGGGGGGGGGGAATTAATAATATAGTATAGAATCATTACGGCAAGCCGCAAGAGCAGATCGTACGATCATTTTGCTGTTTGGCTTTATGGAATAAAAAGAATATAAATTTTAAATTGAAACAAAATTAATAAGCTGAAAACGAAACTTATTTTGAATAAAATATTTAGTCCAGCTAATTTGATTCGGGACACAGACTTTTACTAAGCAAGAAGATAAAGGATGAAAATAGAAAACATTTATCTTTCAGTGTACTTGATATTTTGAGTTTCTTTCGCAGTGTGTTTACATTATATAACCATCAACTAAGACTCTTAAAGAATATCCGGTATTGTGAGTCATTATCTGAAATGAAATGAGGGGCAATTATTTCTTATAATAAAAACTAGCAGGGGTGACCGAGCTCAGCTCGGTCAAAATTAACTTTGTGTTCAACTCGATATAGTATTATTACTGTAAAATATGTTATTAATAATAGTATTATTTACAAAAACAATCAATAAGAAAACTATGTTTGTATACACATGTTCATAAATTTTACTTTATTTTAAAATTTACAACGAAAGGACATCAATCCAAATCACTTTTTTAGCTCGACTCTGATTAGTTTAACTATGCATCTCGAAGACTATTAAGAATGTATAAGAAATTTCTTCACATTCTGAAAGACAATATTTTTTGCCAGATATAACCAAATTTGGACACATTCTTTTATTTGGCGCCAAATATGTGTTTTAGTTTCGTAATATAATAGTCGATTATATCGATAATAGTCGAGTCCTTAATAGTCGATTTTTCGGCCAAATTTCGCCAGTATTTTGTTAAATATCGCCAACTTATTAGCTTTTGCCATAGTCTCGTGATCCTGACCGTTATTACCCAAATGATCCACTAATCACATATGACCAAACATGTGACTTAGATCAATGGTCTTCAGGTAATCAAAAACAGTAGAGTATAAAATGAATCAAAATCGTTTAAGCCATTTCTTAAGTAAAATTAGCTTGACAGCATTCAGCAATGAAGCGATATGACTCACTAATATTAATTTTGTTTAATATGCAACTCAGCTCAATAGTCTTCTCTTGACAAAAGACGTTCCGTTGCAAAATTTAGATAAAATTGACTGAGTCGTTGTCATATATAATTAGAATGACCCGAACCCATTAAGACCTAAAACGACCCACTAATTGAACTGTTACGTGCATGTGTCCTATCTCAATGGTTTTCTTTTGCACGAAAACGATATAATAGAAAATATATTCAAAATGGTGAGAACAATTTTCTAGATAAAATTAGCATGACCCACAAATGACCATTATATCGAAATCTCTGGAAAATGTCACTTAGTTGATTAATTTTTGCGTGCCGAAAAACGTTAAATACAAAATTTAGATAAAATCGATTGAGCCAATTTTTAGGTATAAATAGTTTGACCTTGACTCATTATGACCCAAAATTACTCATTAATCGAGTTTTCTCAAACATCTGACCTAATCCAATGATTTTCTTGTGTCCGAAAACGATAGAATATAAAATTTAGTCAAATTTGCGCGAGACATTGTCTAGATAAAATTAGAATAACCCAAAAGTGACCCACTGATCGAAATTTCTCGAACATGTGACATAGCCCAATGATTTTCTCGTGCCAAAAATATGCTGTGTACAAAATTTAGTTAAAATCGATTCATCCGTTCTTTAGATATAGCTTGATCATGACCCATCATGACCCACAAATGACCCTTATAATCGAAATCTTTCGAACATGAGACTTAGCCCATTAGTTTTCCTGTGTATAAATATTGTTACACTCAAAATTTCGTTAAACTCGATCGTGCGATTTAAATATAAATAACTTGACCCAGACCCTTTATGACCCAAAATGACCCATTAATCGAAATTTCTCTATCATGTGACCTTGCCCAATGATTTTCTCGTGCCAAAAAGTGTTGTATACAAAATTTCGTTAAAACTGATCCACATGTTCTTTAGATACAGCTTGACATGACCCGTTATGACCCATCATGACCCATAAATGACTCTTATAATCGAAATCTCTCAAACATGTGAGATAGCCCATTAATTTTCTCGTGTGAAAAAACTTACATACAAAATTTCATTAAATTTGATACTGTCGTACTTTATATATAAATAGCTTGACCCAGACCTTTTATGACCCAAAATGACCCAGTAATCAAAATTTCTCGAACTGAGACCTAGCCCAATAGTTTTCTCGTGCCAAAAAAATGTTGTATACAAAATTTCGTTAAAATCGATCCATCTGTTCTTTAGCTATAGCTTGACCATGACCCATTATGACCCATCATGACCCACAAATGACTCTTATAATCGAAAACTCACGATCGTGTGACTTAGCCCATTAGCTTTCTCGTGTCAAAAAACTATTACAGGCAAAATTTCGATGAAATTGATTCTGCGGTTCTTTAAATATGAATAGCTTGACCCAGACCCTTAATGACCCAATATGACCCATTAAATTTTTTTTTCGAACATGTAACCTAGCCCAATGTTTTTCTCATGCCCGAAAACCATAGAATGCAATTTTTAGTCAAAATTGCGTGAGAAAATCTCTAGATAAAAATAGCATGACCCACAATGACCCCAAAAATGACCCACTAACCGAATTTTCTCGAACATGTTACCTAACCCAATGGTCTTCTTGTAATCCAAAACGATAAAATATAAAATTTGGTCGAAATCGTTAGAGCCGTTTTTTAAATAAAAATGGCTTGACCCACAATGACCCCAAAATGACCCACTAATCAAAATTTTTCGAACATGTGACCCAGTTCAATTGTTTTCTCGTGCCAAAAAACGATTGGATACAAAATTTCCTTAAAATCGATCCAGCCGTTCTCTAGATATAAATAGCTTGATCCTGACCTATTATGACCCAATAATCGAATTTTCTCGAACATGTGACCTAGCCCAATGGTCTTCTCGTGCCCGAAAATGGTAAAATCCAAATTTTTGCGAAAATCGTTAGAACCGTTTTTGAGATAAAATTTACCCACACAGACACACACACACACACAATTTTTGCTCGCATTATAGTATAAGATAAACCTTTTATAGTGAAGCAAGAAAAAATGAATGAATTTTCGATGAATTAAAGTTGGAAATGTAAGAAAATAGAATAGATTCATAAAGTTAGTGTAGCATACGATAGGTAGGGGCAATAAAGCGGAAGTGTGACGCGGCAAATACAATGCTAAAACCAGTGGCGTAGCTAAGGGGGGCGCCGAGGCCTCGGGGCGCCAAATTGAGAGAAATTGTTATATATCTATTGGGGTGGGGGCGCAAAATTTCTTGCTGGCCCCGGGCGCCAAAAAACATAGCCAAGCAACTGGCTAAAACCAAATTGATTAAAGAACATCTTCAAACGAAACTAAAAGCTTTTTCCCAATAAAGGAAATAAAAAAATATTAGTATGAAGAGAAAGGTTAGCACCTAGTTTTCGCAGTATAGAAAGACCCCAATGTAGCAGAATAAATTATTTTTATTTAACCCCTCCGGCCCCTCCCCCTCAAAAATAAAAAAAGTGAGATACTAAATTATTTCTTTCATTCAGATCAATTCAAGAAGGCCGGGTTTGCGTACTGCCCTTGTTTATTCATAATGCATGGCTGACTGTTTGAGGCATCTGAGATTGAGAAATAACTTTTAAAATTAATAGAAAATCATTTACGTTTATGACAAAGCGGCCAGTTTTTACTTCTTTCATTGATATGACAGATAATATTTTAATATTTCTCTTTGCCTTTTTCTTTGAAGTTTTCTTTTGCTTCAAAAATATATAGATGACTAATCTTTTGGGAGTTTTGGGCTTTGATTCTAACTGTCGATACCAGGCTGTAATATTAAAAACTGAGGAAAGAAATTATTCATTCCTGTGAATTTCTCACGGTACTGTGTGTGCATCTCTTTCACTCAATAAATCAAAGTGTATCTGTTTACGGTCATTTTCTGAAGTCTCAACTCACGACCCCCGGGTCATCCACTTCTGGGGATCCTCCACGAGATGCTGGGGATCTTTCCTTTTTCTTTTTTTCTTATTTCGGCGAATTTTCACGGGAGTCGGGACACTGTACAGGACAGACAAAGAAAAATTTATGACAGTATGGGTGCTAAAGTTTTACTGAAAGTAATTGGTGTTTGTATATAAAGAGGTTGGGGTTTGGTTAGTGGGGGAGGGGGTAGGTGTGAAAAGGGACAGTTTAGGAATGGAGCAATCGGGTTACATAATGTTTACAAATAGTTTAGAGTTGGTTTGAAATAAGCAATGAAATTAACTTAAAAGGGCGCTTTTTTTTCTCCTGGTCAATTTTCGGAGTGAAAGGGCTGACGGGGCTGGGTTTTCGGACGATGGGGCCACCAGGGCGGTAAATTTTATAGAGAAGGGCAGGCGGGGCGGCGCGCCCTGTGAAAAACGCCTAGAATGAACTCTGTCACGAGAACTACATGACATTAAAGTATCATTCATGTACCCCCATGATCCTGCTAAAGCATTCCAGTGGCCAGAAGAATCTGGAAAGAAAAAAGATGAATGTGCATTACCATTGGAAAATGTGCTTCTAAAAATATAAAAACCAGTTCCAATAAGACAATCTGCACAACTTCACACTTTCGATGATAAGGAGTTGAAGTTAATTCAAGAAATTTTCAGTTCCTAATTCTTCTGTAATGTATGTATCTGCATATTAATATATTATATCCAATACTACATAACAAAATATTTAACACACTGTACGTGAATTTGATACATCAATGAGTATGGAATGAAATGACATATGATCAATCCTAATTTTACTAATGGCTGTATTTTATACAATTTTAAACTTAAGCAAATGGTTAGCTATATTTTTACAGTAATAATTATGTAACAGGGTTGTATTCTTTATTTTGAAATATTAATCATATTATAAATTCGGTTAAATAAGAAAGAGCTTGACTTTCTGGTTTTTTGAAAAAAACACACAACATGTTATTTTCAAAAAATCATATAAAATTTTCTAAGCAAAAGTACAGGATTTGCTTGTAAGGTATTTATTAGAAAATAATAAGGTATCTATTGAGCATATTATCTGATTTTTAAAAAATGGTGTTTTTGAGAAATTGCACTTCAAAAGTAGCGATTTTACAAGATTTTGCATAATTTAAAATTGAATTACAAAAGTTGTATGCACGTTAGGGTTAAAATAAAATTTGCTCTAAAACTCCCATTAAAGGTCTTTGGATTGCCATCAATGCTTAGCTTTAAAATATTTTTTTCATTCTGAAAAAAAATCTTGAATTCAGTAATAATTATATTTTTTGTACTTAAAAACTAATTTTTTTTAATTAAGTAAAAATGTCCCAATATTTTTTAAACCTGTGCTAAAGTAAAATTCAGTTTAATAACTATTTGTAAAAAATAAATTGACTGAATATGTTGAATATGTTTGGTACTGTGTTCATTTCAAAATGAAGCGTTTTTCAGTTTTTCTGAAAATTGTCAATTTTATCACAATCTTCAAAGTGCTGTAACTGGAGAAAAAAAATTTTTTGGTAAAAATCCTTTTGGGAAATTTTATGTTTTACTTAGTTGTAACTAGAGATGGGAATGCTCGGAAAAAAACCGGAAAAATTGGGAAAAAAACCAGTTTTTTTCGGTTTTTTTCCGAAGGCTTATTTTTCAATTTTTCCGAACTGGAAAAATTGAAATTTCATTTATGAAATAATATAGTGAAAATTTTGTAATAGCTACATTCTCATACTTTTTATTTTATTTATTTTTATGTTGAGTGTCCCACATGAAAACTTTAATGTGGGTAATCTGATCTCTGAGCAGAAGTCTGTTTGAGAAGATTTGAAAGGATCCTTCACATTTATTTCTTGTTTGAAACACAAGACACTTCGCAAAATTTCTCTTGAAAATAGACACTTCAGAAAAAAATTTAATCTACAAATTGAGTCTTTCGCAAATGCAGTGATTGAAGAAAAAATAATCTCATGCCATATAGCAGCTGAATCTTATCAAGTTGTATATATGCATAAATAACCTTATTAAAAATGTCTAAATAGGACTCTAAAAATAGTAATAATTTCTTATTCACAAATTCTGAATATATTTTGTTTAAGTATATATACAAGAAATTCACAATTTCACAAAAGCAGGATTACATGAAAAAAATCTAGATATATAATTAAATGCAACTTCTCTTTATAAAAATTAATTCATGTGCAAAATTATTTCAATAATATGCCGATTAATAGAAATAGTAATATTAAAAATTTAACGTAAAATTTGAAGCATGCATTTATTACTTTTTTCTATCTTTTCAAGAAGTAAGTATTGAATTCGTGAAAATTTTGACTTCCAGTTTTCGGTGTATTTAAACGTTCTAGAAGGTCCTGAACATGATTTGATAGTTTTTGGAAAATATCTGTCACTCTATGAGTCTGTATGGGACAAAAATTTTATAGGCAATCGATCTCAAGAACTGATGCACATAATTTCACAAAACTTTAGATTCAGTTACACCTTGATATAAACTCGATGTTTAGTTATTAGTGTATATCACCCAACTGATGGCGCTGCTATGCTGCATTATTCATAATTTCTACAATAGTTCTATCTCAAGAATTAATGTATGTATTTTCATAAAACTTCAGATTAAGTTAATCTTTGATATAACTTTGTGCACATTACTTTTTGGTGTAAATCGCTCAACAGATGACACTGCTATGCTGTATTATTCATGATTATCGCAATAGCCCTATCTCAAGGACGATTTTTTATCAAACTACAGATTCAGACAGTGCCCGATATATATTAATGTTGTTTAGTTTTTGATGTAAATTGCCCTGTAGGTGGCACTACTATGCTGCATTTTTCAAGATTTCGTTATAGCTGATTAATTGAATGTTTTTTCAAGGTATTGAATCTAAAATAGACCTCCATTTCACCTCCATAATGTACAGTAATGTTGCAAAAACATGGGCAGTTTGCATTAGAAAAGTACAACTGCGATGAAAAAAACCCCATATTTTATTACAAGTAACTATGTTCCAAATTATACATTCCCTCTTGATAAAACTTTGAATTTTTGTAGTTTTTTAAAGCACACTAGAAGTTTATCCCTGTACGTAACTGCTTTTATTAATTCCTCAAATAGCGAGCATTTTCTATTTGTAGTGTTCTGTTTTCATAACTTTTGAGTTTCATTCTTAGAAATATGAAATTATCATATGGAAACATTATTGAATATGGTTTCTTACTCAAGAATAGAATACCAGATTTCAGGATAGAAAGAAAAAAAATTACGTTTAATTAAACTTAAAAAAAAAAAAATATTTTTCTGGTTTCAGTGAGTAAAAATCTAACAGTCAATAAATCCTATGCTATTTTTTAGTTGCAGACCTGAGTAAGCCAAACTAAAACTTAGTTTTGTTTGAATTTAGATTATAAACCTAAATCAAAGCTTTGAGTTGAGATTGAAAAGCTATACCAAAACTAAACATATTTTTTAAAGGAAATAAAATTATGATTGTAAGAAAAAAGTGTAAAAATGTAAAAATATACATTTTTTTAAACAAACAATGGAATTTTTTGAATACTGATATTGATAATAATGACAAAACTGCAACAATTTCTTTAAACTAGTATCATTTACTTAAAAACTATGCTTATGTAAATGGAATGCATAATTTATTTCCTTCCAAACTGCAGACATTTTGGCTCAGGTTCTTACATTAGGTCAATTGGTAGTTAAACATGTAACTGAAAAATCATTTCAAGAGAGATATGATATAACAAACAATAGTGAAGTTTTAAAAATTCTTAGGCTGTGGAAAAAAAACTGAACTTTTAAAAGCAGGCTTTGCTACTTTCTTTTTATTTTGTAATATAAAGTGAAAATAATTTTCATTTAATACATATAACTGGGAAAAAATGTTTATTATTTAATATTCTCTAAGAAAATATAATTTATTTGGGAGAAACAGTCATGAAAAATCAATTTTTCCAATTTTTCCGTTTTTTTCCGAAAAAAACCGGTAAAAAACCAGTTTTTTTCCGCCACTTATATTTTTCCGGAAAATTTACATCTCTAGTTGTAACTACTGTATTTTTTTGAAAAAAATCTGTGATGGTGAGTTGACATGCCCTGCCTGAGTTGAGATGGAATTGCTCATTAAGGGATTTTTATTTAGACTTTTTATTAATATTTTTATTAATATTCTACTAATTATTAGTTTTTTCGTTATTTAAAACAAAAATTACGTCAATATGTATAATTTGGCTATTAGTTTGGCGCTTTGTATAATTTGGCGAAATTGGTCGATGGGATAACCAAATAATGACGAGTAGTACCAAATAATGAAATATCGTACATGTCTGTATAATAAATTGTTCAAAATTATGCAATGGACCAAATAAGTAAGTTGACTCTGTTTGTTTTATAAAGAATATGATTTTTTAACACTTTTTCTACCAGTGCTCAATAACATCATCCAAAGCCCCGATTTTTACTTACCTTGCTTGTAATTTTTAAAGCTAAAGTGTATTAAAACAAATTTCAATGTATTAAAAATGATTTGGAATTGTTTTGATCTAAAACTTACAAATAAAATAGTGATTTATAAATGTGTAATGTGATTGTAAATAAAAATATGTTGAAATGTGTTATTTGACATCGGTAAAAATGCTGTTGACAACAAAATTTTTGACATTCAAAAAGGGCTTTAAGAAATTTTAAGGCCCTTTCGGTTAAGCCGATTTTCGGATACCGGGGTTCTACTGTATATTTTTTAAATAATTACTTGGGGATGCCCAAGAAATCCTTTACAAGAAATAAAAAAAGGGTCTACTTTAAAAGATAAGGCTTACTTTCAGCTTCATAATCAGGTCTAGGCGGTGCGGGTGGATTCTTTTTCAGTCCAAACACAAAGTGCTTCAACATTTTGGCCATTACCCTTTCTCACTTTTCACAATGGAACATGTTTAAGTCCGACACACGTCATAACAGAAACTTATAACGTTCTAACGAAAGAATATTTCTATCAATTAATGACCAAACATCAAATAATGAATGGACACCAGTTTAATTTTCACGTGCATGACAACTGGCCAAAGCGTAAACATTACACAAACACAGATTGGTTGGATGGTGGAATGGTGGAAAAGAAGGAAGCCAGCACGCTGAGAAGTTGTTCACAAAAGTTAATCGGGTCATCCTCGCGCAAAGAAAGCGTGATCTCATGGAGTGGGTAATCACTATCTTAAATCTTATGCTCGATCGTAATGGGCGTTCCTGCGATCTACATGGATACGGACATGGGAATAAATCCTGCTCTGTGATTGGCTATTATTATGGAGCAATGTCATGCGTCACGAGTACGTTTTTCGCCGTAGTGCGGGAGAGAAATAACAACAAACCTGCGTGGCTCTATGATGTCCGATCCACAGACTTCTAATCATAAGATTTTTTATGTATACAAAAGTGAAATTTCTAAGAAAAAATATCAATTTTTGGACGATTATTCATTTTTAATGCATTGTAATATCGCCTGATTAAACAATTCAAAATTGAATGATCTTCAGAAATCAAATGTTAGTCAGATGAATGTTTAAAATTCTTTTTCTGCATTTTTTCAACATAGCTGCAACAATATGAAAATATTGCTTTACGGAACTAAATTTATTCAATTTAATACTATGCAAAAAAAAAAAAAAAAAAAAAAAAAAAAAAAAAAAATCCAGCAGGAATGTAGCTGGTAGACCCCAAAGTGCAAAGTTTGTTTCAGTCTCCACGTGCAAAATCGCTAGTTCAGGCACGTAGCCAGGGAGGGGGCTAAGGGGGCTGAAGCCCCTCCCGAAAGTTAAAGAAAAATTAAGCTAAATCTAATAATAGTAAAAACTGCTAAAATTTTCTCGATTTTTTTTCCTTCCATTACATTAGAGCTTCGTATATTTTTTGTTATAAAGATATAAATTTATTCAGCTGAAGTTATAAACGGAATTTTCACTTTATGCACAGTGAAATTCGATACATTTTATGCATGTAACATATTATTAATTTGATTTAGAGGAAATAAGTTTAATACGTGTATTGCGTATAATTTAATTTTAGGAGTCAATTTTAAAACATTTACATTCCTGTTGTGATCTTTTTTAATTTTCTCTATACTCATTATATCACGATATAATAAACACTTAAAGTGATCAGTGTTAAGAAATAGAGCCTTGTAATGTAAAATTATAAGAAACATAATGATTAAAAAAAAAAAAAACTTTTAATGACAAATAGCTTTTTATCTATTTTTTAAGAAAAAAAAAAACTAGCAACAGGACATTTCGAAAACAAATGGTGCGAAGAAAAACAGTAGGATATCAACAAACTTTCAAAGGCTCCATAGCAACTGGTGTTTCCCGGCTCTTCACTGATTAAATTTAAATTAAATTGTTTGCATATGAATCTTTAATAGAAAGAGAATGTGCACAAAGTAATCTGTGTGTGGGAAAGTTTCTTTCTCTTTTGAAGAATCATCAACTGCAAATATGGATACTCCTGAATAGGGATTTTTTGGCAGTTTTTCAGAATGCCTCCTAAAGACTTTTCTAGGAGGCAACATCTAACATTTTAAGAATCTTATTTTATGCTGAGCAGAAAATACTACTAAAATGTAATCATAATACCGGTCCTCTAACATTAGAGAAGAAATAAAAAAGACAGTAGAGTAAGAAATCTTTTCAGATTTATAGAAAAGCCTGGAGGTGAGGAATTTCAACGTTATAAACGCCCATATGAAATACTACTTCTTACTGTAGCCCAAACATTCAAAATGAAATAATTCAAATATTCTGGGATATAGTTACTGAAGAACTCATTACAAAAACAAACGCGATCTGTTTTGGGGTTGAATACTAATGAAACTATGGACATTTCAAGCACAGAATAATTTGCATTTTGAGTTAGATGTGTGGACTAGTATTTATAAGATGCACAAACCTCAATAATTCGGGAAATCCTTTTAGGTTCATTTAAGTAAATGATTTGTCCGCCGAAAATATAACAGAAGAAATAGTACAATGCTGTAATGAACTACGTAATGATATGTCTAAATGAGTCATACAGGCATATGACAGAGAAACTAATATAGTTGGACATGTTAGTTATATCCAGTTTACGATTCGTCAGAAGTGTCCCAAAATCAGATACCTCCAATTTGCAAGCCATTGTTTAAACCATACATTGTCCCAAAATACATGCTGATTCCTGTCATTCAAATCTCTCTTGGATTAGTTAATGAACTGACAATTTTTTTAGAAATCACCCTAAGTTAAATTAAATACTTCAGCAACAAATTTCATTATATATCCCAAAAAAAAACAAAAGAAAATGGCTTCTTTGCCTTTGAAACATAAGATTTAAAGAAATAAAAACTCGTCATGAAAATACGGTTATTTTTGTCAAGGTATTAGAATGAATTTGCATTACCTTAGGAAATATTTTGGAAAACAGATGAAATATTTCTTCACCAGCTGTAGACCTTTTATGGCAGTCATTGAATGGAAAAGCGTGTTTTTTTCACATACCTGTTTGTTCGTGACAAGCTTTTAAGTATGACAAAGCCAATTTCAGCTCATCTTCATAAAAAATCTCGTGACACAATTTCGCCTTTAACTTATGCTAACTATGTCGATTTCGTAATTAATTTAGAAAACATAGAGAAAATGAAATGCGATGGAACTCTTTTGAGAGACATTTAATTCTACATCAAAACTTAGAAAAAGTCTTCTAAAATTGATATAAAGATCCTAAGATAAAAATATAGATAGCCTACACATACAAATCCCTATAGCTGATGGGAGACTACTATTGGTGTTTATGATGGCCAGTTATCTACACGAGGAATATAGGCCCGAAGGGATGTGGTGTGCCCTCCATGGGAGTCGTGGAAAGAGATCCTAGCCCGTAACAATGCAATTAAATCCCAGATTCGAAGAAAATTATGGCAAACTCCGAACGATTAGGCTGATGGGCGAGATTGGGTTCAAACCCAACACCTACCAACAACAGATGACAGACTGAGCAGGTTTGCAATTTGCAATGATATTAATTCGTTGGGACATTACAGTGGATCCTGATAAAGTAATCAGCCTCATGACTGCGAAGAAGTCACAATAACTGTTTCTGTAGCACTAGAAAATTTATTGTACCAAAAGTGCTGCATTTATAAGTTTTGTAAGCAAAGAATTTGAATATAAATATAATTTTTACGATTATTTATAATTTGTAGCAATTATTTTTTCTTTAAAAAAAAAAAAAAAATGCGTAGTTAATTTTTTCTACGGATTGACCCTTTTAAGACCTGCAACCGCAATGCAAGACACGTGTACGCTAATATTAATCCAGCGTTTCAAATCCATTAAAATTGCTTGCATTTCGATATGTATTTTTTAAATTTCTTATAAAGATACACGAGGTTCATCGCAAAAATTGTTAGTTTGAATTTTTTTACTTATTTTATTTTATCTATTTATTTATTTTGCAGTTTTTTCCTCAAAAACACTTTCCGTTTTCGAATATGAGTATATACACTATATTGCCATTGATTATGGGACACTTGCGATTTTAGACATTTTACTAAATATCTAGAAAAATACATGAGGAATCATCTCGAAACTCTTAGTGTATAAATATAATAGTATAAGTCATACATCTCCGTGAAGATTTTTTCCCGAAACTCCAAAGGGGGCCGTCAACAAATTAAAAAATAATGAATATCTTTTGAATAATCCTGTCAAAACTAATGTAGCAAAAGAGCTCAAACTCTAGATTGTAATTGAATGCCTTATTGTAATAAGCCTTGTTCATTTTTATGCAAATAGCATGCATACTCGCAGAGTAATTAAGGTTTTTATAAAAATGATCCCAAAATTTTCCAAGTTTTTTCCTTATAATTTTCAGAGTTCTTAATATAAAATATTATTTTTTTCAGAAAATATGACAAAAAACGTTGCACACAGTACCCTGTAATCAGAATTAAAAAATAATAAAAATTTTATAAAAAATGAGTTGGTTTACTAAATAATTTTTTACTGCGCATGCGTCAACGATATCGAAATTTCATTTGCATATTATGTTAGCTAAATGTATAGAGCAACTTTTGTGAAAGTCACAAAATCATAACTTGAAAATTCTGACAATAATCGTCAATTGAATAAGTCGAAAATCCGTTATTCTCAAAATGAAGCAAAAACAAGAGGGGTTGTATCCATATATTCATTGATTAGTGTCAATATAGAATACACAATATGGGATGTACTACTGCATTTGGATAAAATCCCTCATTTTTTTGCTTCATTTTGGAAACAACGGATTTTGTCCTTTTTCTATAGACGATTACTTTCAGAATTTTCAAGCTATGATTTTGAGACTTTTACAAAAGTTGCTCTATACATTTAGCTAACATAATATGCAAATGAAATTTTGATATCTTTGACGCATGCGCAGTAATAAATTATATAGTAAACTTACTCATTTTTCATACAATTTTTATTATTTTTTAATTCTGATTACAGGGTACTATGTGCAATGTTGTTTGTCATATTTTCTGAAAAAAATATTATTTTATATTAAGAACTCTGAAAATTATAATGGAAAAACTTGGAAAAATTTGGGACCATTTTTATAAAAACCTTAATTACTCAGCGAGTGCGCATGCTATTTGCATAAAAATGAACACAGTGTATTAAAATAAGGCATTCAATCATAATCTAGAGTTTGAGCGCTTTTGCTACATTAGTTTTGACAGGGTTATTCAAAAGATATTCATTCTTTTTTAATTTGTTGACGGTCCCCTATGGCGTTTCGGTAAAACATCTTCACGGAGATGTATGACGTATACTATTATATTTATACACTAAGAGTTTCGAGATGATTCCTCATGTATTTTTCTAGATATTTAGTAAAATGTCTAAAATCGCAAGTGTCCCATAATCAATGGCAATATAGTGTATGTCCGATTTCGAATATACTGAAAGAGTTCTTAGAAATCAAAAATTGTAATAGAAATAAAATAATAATAATAATAAAAAAAGAATGGACAAGTATATTATGCAATATTTAAATCATAGGTTAATCCATGTTTAATTTCTTAGATACGCTTAAGATTATGACAATTACTACTGTCAGATGAAAAAAAATTTCAAGATTGAGCCCCTCCCGAAAGGAAATCCTGGCTACGGGCCTGTAGTTCAGTGGTTATGATAACCAATTTTAATGATAATAGACATTTTGACCATAAAGACAATAATTCTGCTGTCTTCAAGAAATATTATATTTTATTCTTAGGAAAAGTAATTTTAACTGTTATTTTTTGTATGAATAGAATATTTTGTGATTCGTGCAACCATCTCTTATTTGTGTAAAACTATACTGAAAGCACATTTTTTTAAATCAGCTGCATTCATTAGCCCCAAATTTAAATTAACCCAGGAGGACGCGCGCAGGGCCTAAAAGACCCAGAGTGCGTATGATTTTTACTATTGTAACCACTAACTTTTTTTTAAAAGTAATCTTCAAGTTATTTTCTCGCATTTTTTTAAGAATTGTCTCCGTCTAAATAAAATGACTGTTATAATTTGATTTTATTAGTATTAGTGACAAAGTTAAAACCATTCATACTCTGGGTAAGCGCGCGTCCTCCCAGATTAAAAAATGAAAATCTTTTTTGTTTCATATTTTTAAAGATGCATAAAAAACGTTCCTGCATGAAGTTATGCATTACCTAAGCATTATAATTATAAATACATTGTAACATGTCTATATAACTATACAAATAAGTTTAAGTGTGAAGAAATTTTGTTAAGTTATTTCTACGACAAATTCTTATACAACGTAGCCTTATCTATTACACCGAACCGAAGAACAACTTTTCTACGACAAATATCATCAAAATAAACACTTTTTCATTTCTGGTTAAAGGATCGAAAAACCCCTTTGAATTGCCGTTAAAGGGGCGACAGAACAGTCAATAGTAGCACAGATTTCTTTCCCATGTCCATATCCATGTAAAGGTTGCTAATATGCATACGGTGCTTCAGCTTTAAGGACCAGACACATAGCACTAACTTCTTGCGGTCAGGCGTCGCTATTTTTGATCTTTCGTGTCGGCATTTTGATGTATAAAGTGCTTTTTCAGTGAACTTTTTTGAACTTCAAGAGAGAAATCGAATTCGAAGGGGGCGAGATAAAGTTCCTCTTCCTTTGACAATTTGGTAGGGTCAGTCCCTCAAAAATCATTTAAAGAGGTTTCTCCTTTGTTCCGTACGAAAACAAAGACTGATTTATTGCTCTTTTAGTGTAATAAAAACTAATGCTGTTCGCTCGCAGCCTAAGTCTTTGCGTTTCGGCATTTCGGCGTAAGTTCTCTTGCTATCAACCAATCAAAGGCCATTGTTACATTTATTGTGGTTGCGCGCAAGGCAATTTGTGTTTAATTTTACGTCTGCTTTCAAGCTGTCATAAGATCGAGAGGCACCGTTATACCGTTTACGATTTGTCTACATCTTAAGTCGCTACGTCGATCTTAAGTGCGCTGTTAAAATGTTGACCGCTTTTATAGAAAACGATTACTTCAGCCTATTATAGAGCATTCTCATGGGTCAAAAGAGAGATATTCTACACTGTTAAAAATTTGACCCTTTTGCTGCAGGGCCGTAACTATAAACTTGGAGGTCTCGGGCAAACTAGTGGGGCCCCCTCGCGCCCGGGGCAAATTAAAACTTTGCCCCGGGCGCAGTTTTTTTTTCGCACCTCCGTTGTTTAAACGTACACAGTATGATAAGCCTAAAAACATGAAAGATGGATTTTGATTTTTTTTTCGGTTTTATGTATTTATTAATAGATGAGAAGAATGATTTTCTAGAATTTTTTAAAAGCTTTTTATATTATTCAACCGATCAGAAGCCCATATTTTCTTCCTTATACTAGCTTCGGTGGGATCGGCGAACATTCTGGCACGACTTGACACATTCGGTTCGACATCCTGCTGTCTGTCCTAGAGCTGCTTTTGTATTCGAAGCGTATGGAGTATATCGACGGACACGCAAAGACATTTAATCTAGCACTTTGATTTTTTATTTTTATTACTAACTTTTAGCTAGATGCTGGGCATTTTATAAACTAAAATCAATATCAGTAACAATATTAATAAATAATATGGATTTTAGAAACTAAAATTAATAGTTTTTTTAACCATCGGTTTGGGGCCCCTCAGGCTTCGGGGCCCCGGGGCAGTGTCCCGGCAGTAGTTACGGCTCTGTTTTGCTGCCTAGTCACTGCACTGCTTTTATAGAAAACGATCACTTCAGCCTATTATGGAGCATTCTCATGGGTCAAAAGAGAGGTATTTTATAAAAGCGGGAAAGTGACGATGCAGTAAAAGAGTTACATTTTTTACAGTGCTGATGGCCAGAATAAAAACTTAGATTACAATCATCTGTGGGTTTTTTTTGTCAACTTTCACTCGAATCAGCTTCTCTACTAAATTTTAAGATCACGCGCAGTTTTTCTATGGATAACATGTCAATCAGCTAGCAACGATATCACAATGGGTTTTAATTATACTAAACTATTTCATATTTTATGAAATTCATATATGTTGCTGAGGTCACTACAAGTTAACTCCTGTATAATAGAAAGCATTTAGTATTTACAGGGACATACAAAAAATTTCGGATACTCTCTTGTATCCAAAGTGCTGTATATTATAGTACGAACTCACCTCACTTGTTACGCCTGACGTGCAATTTCCGACTTATTCATATTTTACTAAATGCGTCAAGAATGCGAAGACGTTTCTCTAAAAATACAGAATGATTTTAATAGATATATAACTACCATTTTCTAACTGCACTTGTATTACGTTATTCTGGCACAGTAATGAATAATTCATTTTGGCACAAATGTCATATACGCACCACATTGGCGCGATTTTTTTTTTTCTCACGCCGATTTGACAAAAATTCGTTTTCAAATATAAGTTATAAATATATGTTTTACTTTTTTCTATCAATTTAAAAAAGAAATAATAATAAATAAAAGAAATTTAGTAATAACTATAAAAAAACAATTTATATAGTTTTTAAAATGTAAATAAACAGTTTATTAATAAAAAAAACAACAATAACCGGGTTACCATGTGAGGCATAAAATCACCTTTTTGTTGCAATCACGCCAATGTGGTTCGTATGTGACACCTGTGCCTTCATTTTTTAGTAGCATTATGTGGCAAAAAAGTGTCAAAAATGTTATTTTATTTGAAGCGAATTAAATAAGTAAACTGATAAAAATTTTTGAAAAAAAAAGGGTTGAAGCGCACAGTATACAGCAAGAAAAATGTACATATAAACAAGAAAAACGTACAACTTATTGGGGGATGTACATTCAGGCAACCCTAATGTCTGTATGTATTATTTATTACTTAATTGTGTGTGTGTGTCTGTACGTGTAAGATAATTCTAAAATTGTAAGAGTTCCCACAAAAAAAATTCTTAATTGCCACAACTTATTGTTGATTTATGGACAGTAATGTTTGATGAATTCTAATATTAAGGCAAAAATATTCGAATAATACGAAAAGTCTAATTAAACAAAAATTGCTTTATATACATGTATATAAACTTGAATCAAGACTGACACCATAGTCAGTTACTAAAAATATTTTGAATAAAGTGTGGACAAATATCACTCGAATTAATACCATAATGTGCATTATTTTTTTACATAGCTAAAATAATAAAATTATTACTAACAATAATACTTAGCTGTCGAAATAGCTAACAAAAATGAGTTTTTTTTTTTGTTTTTTTTTTGCCATAAAAATATTCAAAGTTTGAATAACAATAAACCAAACAAAAGCAAAACCAGTTAGACTATTGCAAAATGATTAAACAAAATTTTAAAGAGAACGCGCCAATGCTGGCGTGTTGCCACGGTTTCCAAGGTGAACCATAACACTTATTTTGAAATCTTCCCTATTTGTTTATCATTTTGCCCCAACAATGTATTTCATTCATATTCTTATTATTTTGAACAATTACAAACAGTTATTCTTAATACAAATCTTCATTGTTGTAACACAATTCGCAACAATCATTTTGGACGCGAAAATATTTTTTTTTCTACGATGCATTGTTTTAAAAGAAACACATTGAATTGTTCAGTTTAATAAATCATTTCATTCTCCCGTGGCCAAATTCTCTGTAACAGAAGCTGCTTTGAATTTCGGACATCAATCCACATGGTTTCAGGTAAATTTAATAAATAATCATTGATTAATAACAATCCTAGTTTTAAAAAAATAAATATTTTTATATTGTACTTGCAAAACCCGCGGCTTTGCTAGCGTAATAGTTGAAATATACCAAGTGGTACCTGTATGTCTGATTTCCATTAGAAGTAATAATGTATTATGGAATAATTCAAAAACTTCCATTTAAGCCAAAGTTTGACTAAATTTCATTTTTACATACACTATTCCGAAATGAGACAAAAAATATACGAAGAACTAAAGATTATTTTAAATAAACGATAAATTAGAAAACATTTTGAAACTTTTAGGCTCAGTTCATACATTTCTTTCAATATTCATCTGAAGTATTTATTCTTTTTTTAGAAACAACCTTCGTATGCATTTACATTTTTAAATTAATCATCATGTCAAAATGAAAGTGTTTTCTAAAGATCTACCGTCTCTCGAAGGGTAGTGGTATTACGATGAAATTCCTATGTGAGAAAAAGGACGGTATTCATTAATTTGCAAATGTTAGTTTTGAATTCGGTTTGATATTTCCATATTTGTTTGAAATTCCATAGTTATGTAATTTAGAAAATTTTTAAAGGCTTTTTTAGAATATTTATTGTTTCTGCTTAACCCAAGTGATAGTGGTACTGGTATAGAACACAGAGGATCATGAAAATGATCTATGTACGATCAGAAAGTAACATCATTGATTCGAAACCATCACTTATATAATCGGTTTATTACTTCCTGATCTTGCGCAGAAATCGTAATTTACGAATTTTTAGGAACGTTTTTAGCACCGCCCTTCGTCTCACAACTTTTAATTTCACATTTACTCTCGATAGCTCTAAGAAGCCATTTATATTTTGTAGGTAACTACCATGCCAAATTTAAAGTTTCTAGACTCCTTAGTACAATAAAATCCCCCATTTTGAACATTTTTGGATCCTGCACTGTCTGTTGATAGTGTCACTGACATAAAGTGTAGTTTAAATTTGTTATATTTTAACAGATTCTATCACCACCAATTTAATTTTGAAATCGGTTTGATACGTGCTCAGATTGCCATTAAAACAGCTTTTACTTTATTAAAAGTCTGCAGCATTTGCTGCATCGATATTCTACCTCTTTTACAGACTATCTTTATTCTGACCAATGACTATACTTTGCAGTTTAGTCAAGTAATAGATCTTTATCAAAGCGGTGGAGTGATGATGAAGCAAATCCTGCAGATTTTTAACAGGACACTTTTTCGCGCACCCTCTTTTAAAATTCGAATTTTTTAGGAAATGCTAGAGATCATATATATTTTATAAGTAATTACCATGCTAAATTTCATGCTCGTAGTCCCTTCAGTAACACAAAAAAACCATTTTTGAACGTTTCTTGTTTATGCACCCCCAGTGCTTTTGTGGCATCCACATAAGATATAGCCTATGATTCATTCCGGGCGAACACCATCATTTTGGTACCATTACTTTTAAAAACGGTTTTGTAGTTCCGGAGATTAGTCACTACAAACAAAAAAAAAAAAAAAACAAACAAACAAACTTTTCCTCTTTATAATATAGGTATAGATGACATAAGATACAGTCTATGTTTGATTCCGGGGAACACCATCTATTTGGTAAAATTACTTTTGAAATCGGTTCGGTAGTTCCGGAGATTACCCCTACAAACAAACAAATTTTTCCTCTTTATAATATGGGTATAGACGATATAAGATATAGCCTATGTTAGAATTCGGGAAAACACCATCTGTTTGGTAAAATTATTTTTGAAATCGGTTCGGTAGTTCCGAAGTTGTGGCATAGACATATGATATAGCCTATGTTCGATTTTGGGCGATCACCATCATTTTGGTACCATTACTTTTAAAATCGGTTCGGTAGGTCCAGGGATTAGCCCTTATAAACAAACAAACCAGCAAACAAACAAACAAATTTTTCCTCTTTATAATATAGGTATAGATTAAACAGAGAAAAGCCATTAGAATAGTACCAGCGTCAAAAAAGTGTCCGCATGTCTGTGCATTTATGGCTCTCATCTCATGAACTCCATACGAAAATCGAAATAATATGAGGAATACTCGCTGAGTTTGAGATTAATTTTGTGCATATTACAGAATTTACTAGCTACACAACATTCAAATAAATTAAGGGTGCATTCGAAAAAATACTTTTCCACCTTCAACAGCTCGAAATTTTCCTATTCATTTTCAGACTCATTTTTAAAGGTACACTGTTAAAACTATTGGTGACAAACCAATTGTATTTGGCGCCCAGGGGTGAAAAGGTGTCATTTGACACCCGCGGGCTTGAAAATGTGTTTGGGGGTGCCGTTTGATTTCTCAATGGGCGATTCACGCTAATTAGGGTGCCGCGCAATGCATACCGTTGGAAGATTTTCACCCCTTAGTCATTTGCGCATGCCCTGTGACGTGTATCCTTGCCCTTCAACTCGCCGTCACTGGTGGATCAAAACAGCAATTTCTCCCTACGATGACTATCATCACCGCTATACGCTATCCCAATTTCGTTTAGAACTTCGGATGACTAACTTTTGGCGAGCTTTTTTATATAAAGCAACCATTGAATTTCAGGACATTTGAGCATTTCAGGGAGACTTTCAAGGTGAGCTCGATGGCCGAGCGGTTAGAGGGCGAAGCTTGCAATCAGACGTTGTGGGTTCGAATCCTTCAAGGGCCAAAAGTCGGTTTGTAAATTTTCTAATTTTTTATTATTGGGCACTCTGGATTAAGGGTGCCATCTTTTCACCCTAATTAAAGGCGCCATTCTGGCTCCTTTAGGGGTGTCACCAGTGAGACAAGCCTGTCACCCTTAAAAGGTGCAATGTGTCACCATTAGTTTTGACAGTGTAGATACATGAATTTGGCTGAGGTGATCTTTCAAGAGACGTATAAGGCTGTATTTAGAATGCAATAATTTCAGTTCAACTAAGGCGGCGCGTTTCATGTTAATGACTTTTGTGGTTCAACTTCTATCCAAGTGCGGGACAGGAATCTTTCCCTTAAGTAAGGTTAAGATAGTGATCTTCCTGACCAGTTCTATCTCCCCCGTTTTCTATTGTCAGTAAAACGCAAGTGGGGAGGGAGAAAAGAAGGGAGTTCCAGGAATTTAGTTGAACTTCAGAGTGGTCAAGTCTGTTTTGGCCTTATGATACCATTTTACGCTCCATTCATCAGAATTTGATTTGTAAATTATAACTTTTCTCAGTAGGACCTTTTTTTCCGTTCCCAGATGTCCCGCTTCCGAAAAATCGGATCAAAAGGCCAGCTTTGACTGCATTTCTTTTGTAATATTTTCTACATTTATCAAAGTATCGACAGACACGGCGCCTTGTAAAACTTCAAAATATGAGAATCTGCGAGTTGGATGCGTTTGAGAGCAGAAAATGAATTTAAAAATAAATCAGAAAATAAGCAGTTTGAACCGAAATATACTCTTAAATGACAGCCGAAGCTTGTATCAATGAGGGAAATTTCAAGTGTTTAAGTAAAAGCTTAGTTATAAGTCATGTTAATTCAATTTTTTTAGGTGCGTTCGTAATTATGTGAATACGTAGCGCCTATAGTCGTCGTTCAGTTCGTACTGTAACGTTTTCCATTTTCCTTCTGGTTCCAATGTGTAGGGCAGCACGATGACTCCTCATTTTCATGACAAGCATCTCTTTATTTCAGCACACAACATTAACAGATACACTAGAAAAGTTGACAACTAAAAACTTTACACATATAAAAATCAAGCAAGTCAAAGAAAAAAAAAAAAAAAAAAAAAAAAAAAAAAAAAAAAAAAAAAGCCGTTAAAATCATTACTGAAAATCTAAAAGTCACTGTCCCATCCTTCCCCACTCTCTGCCTTTCCGTTTCGTTTCCAGCAGAAGATTGTACCACATCAGCGTCGTCTGAAAAACACAGAAGAAACAGTTCGGATTCAGAGCAGAAAGTTAAGGTCGCTTCTTGCGAAATCATGATCGGAAGTTATGTGCCACAGTCAGTTACTTGGGGTCGTCACAGTACGTCTGTCTGTCCGTCCGCATATAACAACGCAAAAACTACCCAACCGAATCGTTTGAAATTTAAAATATATAATTATATAATTTTGTCGAGTCATTTCAAATGTTATGGAAATCGGATGCATAGATCAATTACAGGGACAATCAAAAGGATTTTGTTACATTACGGTCAATGGGGAAAAACTTTCAAATGCATTTTAATAGTTTGAAATTTAAAATACATAATTATTACATAATTTTGTCGAGTCATTTCAAAGGTTATGAAAATCGGATGCATAGATTAATTACAGGCACAATCAAAAGTATTCCGTTGCATTCCGATCAATGCGAAAAAAAGTTTCAAATGCATTTTAATGGTGTTACACTCATTCGAACATAATAAAATTGATATGCATCAATAAAGTACATGTTATAATGTAAATTTTTCATAATTTGTGGTTCAAAGAACATTCCTTATTGATTTAGTAGGCCACACAAAAGTATTCCATTACATAATGCTATAGGGGAAAACATTGTTTGGTGCGCATTTTAATTGTAATTAACTATTTACAGTTTTATGAAATTGATATTTTTAAAACTTCGTTATCGTACGAACGCACCTCATTTGCTACGCTTCACGTGCAATTTCCAATTGGGAATAAACACGGATTCTTAAGCTGCGGCGCGTATACGTGTCGCTCGTTCCCAACGGGTTAAGGGATTAAGAACACGCACAAACGAAGATGGGGTAGAGGTGTCACTGATGGACAGACGGGGTCTAAAAAAGTGGATATCAAATACTTGTTCAGAAACAATTCTGACAAGAATGAAAGAAAGAAAGTTATTTCAATGATCTGAAATCCGAGAGAAAGTAAAGAAAAATGAAAAATCGGAACCTCATTAGTTCGAATTAAACAAGACAAGAGAAAACGAGTTGGAAATTGCACGTGAACGTAGCAAATGAGGTGCGTTCGTACGATAACGAAGTTTTAAAAATATTCAGATCTTGATGATATAGTAGAGTGTACTCGGATACAGTATAGTAGTCGAAATCTTTGTGTTTCTATAAATATGCAGAAAGCAATTTTTATTACACCTCAGAAACGTATATCTTATTCACAAAATGTGAAATAGTTGAATATAATTAAAAAAAGCCCCAAACAATGTTTCCCCGTATAGCATTATGTAGTGGAATACTTTTGTGTGGCCCTGTAATTTAATAATAAAAATTCTTTGCATCACAGATTGTACAGAATGCATATTTTAGTATATACTTCATAGATTCATGCCAATTCTATTATGTTCGAATGAGTGTAACATCATTAAAATGCATTTGAATCTTTTTTCCCATTCACCGTAATGTAATGGAATACCTTTGATTGTCCCTGTAAATGATCTATGCATCCGACTTTCATAAAATTTGAAATGACTCGACAAAATTACTCAATAATTATATGTTTTAAATTTCAAACGATTAAAATGCATTTGAAAATGATTGTCCCTGTAATTGATCTATGCATCCGATTTTCATAACATTTAAAATGACTCAACAAAATTACGCAATAATTATATGTTTTAAATTTCAAACGATTCGGTTGGGTAGTTTCTGCGTTGTTATATGCGGACGGACGGACAGACGGACTGAGCGACAACAATAGGTGCTACGTATTTACATAATTACGAACGCACCTAATGAGTTCGAATAAAGGAAAAATTTTAACGTTATTACGCCATTGAAAATTTTAGGACTACATGTTTAGTTCGAATTAAGCGAAGATTCGGTTTATCCGATTTCGAATTAACGAGAGCCGACTGTATATATTACATACTATTGCACGTACTCTCTTGTTTCAGAAAACTCGGTTCAAAACGCCTATGTTCACAAAGTGTTTTGAAGTACGATATTTTGTCTTTATCAAAAAATCATAAAGCATGGCACCTTAGATAATTTTGGAATAAGAAAACCAAACAGGTGGTTGCGTTTGAATGGTAAAAAAATATTTAAAAATTGCGTCAGAAAATAAGAAATTTGGATTTGAGAACACTCCTAAGAACTTAATTCAAACTTTAATAAGCACATATTAATAATATCCTAGTTTAAAAATGAAATATAAACAGTTCGATGCACTATATTAAATGGAGCAATGCTAATTTTGATGATTTAATAAAAATGCATTTCAAAGGCATGAGTATGCCAAAAGAGAACAGGATTGGGATATAAACGAACGAAATATTTCTGAAAAATAATTATAGATATTTTGTGTGTCAATATATTTTTTTGTGTGTGTGTGTGCGGAGTCCGTATTTTAAAAACATCGCAATTTGTTGTCTTCTTCGAAAACAATTTTGACGCAACAATGCATTTCAGTTTATATTCTTGTCATTTTTCAACAATGAGCAACATTCATTGTTATTACAAATCTTCATTGTTATTCCTTAATTTGCAACAATAAAGCTAACATTAAAACATAACATTTAAAGCTTTTCTTTGTTTTTTGACTATAATATTTTTTTTTTTCCGAAAAAACGACAATTGTTTAATTGAACATTTCATTCTCTCCTAGTTGAATTTCTCAATTCCTGATGTTCAAAGAAGATTTCAGGTAAATTTAATGACTGATCGTAGTTAATCCTAGTTTTAAAATGAAATATAAATAATTTTGGCACAGATGTCATATACGCACCACATTTACACGCGTTTTTCCCCCCGCCAATTTGGCGAAATTTTTGTTTTTGAACTTTTGATTGGAAGTTATGAATAATAATCAAGCCACCAAGCTTTCTACACCATGAAAAAGTTACAATATTAAAGTGAAATAAATAATAAGTATACAGAATGCTGTAAAGTTAACAACAAAACAAACATTCAATTAAAATTATAATATCGACGTTTCGTTCATCCTATATGACCCTCTTCAGGGATGAGTTGTTACACTGCTTTAAAAGTTTATAAACAGAGTCAAGTCGTTTTGAATTTAAAAAGTTCGCTAAGTTCCGATTAGATGCGTTTTAATATTTTGAAGAGTGTTGGCCAGGGAGATTTCAAATTCCTTTACTAATGTTAAGTCTATGTGTATGAGAAGCTTTCGTGTTTTTAAAATATCTGTATAATAAAGAAATTTTTTTTCACTGTGTGTCATTCTTAAAAATTGCCTCTTTCCTTTTTAGTTATCAAATTATTTCTAAAATTTAGACTTGATTTTATTGCAAACACAAAATATTATGTAATTTCACGAAGATTTTGCCTGCTAAAATAATAAATAAAATGTATATTTTAGAAATATTTTCAGAACTTAAAAATTTCCTTTAAGAAAAAAATAAAAATAAGATAAATAATAATAATAACCATCACTATAAATCCATAAAAAAAAGAAGTTAAAAATAAAAATCTCTGGAAGAATATTTTAAACATATGAATTTTAAACAAGTAAGAAAAATCATGTGTTAAGCATAGATTATGAAGCACTTTTCAACACTTAATGAAATCTTTAACAAAACTTTGTTATTTAGGCAAATAATAGTGTATAGCCAAATGTACTCAAATATATCATTTGGCGAAATTGGTCGACGGGATAACCTTAGAAGTACCTAAAATTATGCTGATAAGAATTGTATTCCAGTACTTTTGAACAGCCCTGTATTTCATATGTCAGTTGATATAATGGGAAAATTTAGTTTAGCAAGAAAATACCCAGTAGCTTGAAATTTCTTTTTCAGCAATTCATACTATTAAATGGAAACATACTTGAATACTTTTGTTCAGCCCTGTAGTTTACATTGTACCTTTATTACACGTCAACATTGGGCTAAAATTTACTGTAAACTAAAACACTTTTAAAACAACTGAAATCACATTCTCATAAATCATCATTCATAAGCGTCCATGTACCGAATTCTTTGCGTGTCCCTGTATACCTTTTTATCTATATTCTGCAAACATTTCTCAGTAAATTGAGTGAAGCTCAGCGTAAAAAATGCATAGCTTATTTAAGAACCACGTTTAAATAATTCAGTAACGTTGGTGCTGATACGCTCGGTAACGCTCATATTCAGTAACGTTGGTGAGCTCTTTTGGGTAATCCTGTATATCAACTATAACATTTATACACACCATATAATGTGCATATATTTAGCGAAATCATATCATAATTAAAATGCACAAATGCAAATTTACGCGCATATCATAATTAAAATGCATTTCATCCCTCCATCAGCCATCATCGGACACATATACGGTACTTCGGAAAGAATATACTATTTGAAATCTTTTGTGTGGCCCTGTAAATGCTATGTACTTCATATTATGCAAGACAGTAGCGTATAATTTATATTAAGCTTCAGTGATATATATCAATTTTATTATAAGGTACCCTGGGGTAATAACGCCAAGCGGGGTAATAACGCCAAGTGCTTATATTTTGCATAATTATGAAATAATCAGGTAAATGACACCCATGTGCTCTGCGCAGAAGGGTTTTGAGTCATATAAATCGCAAAAAACAGCTTCAAGTGAATTTGTTTCATTTTTAGGTCTTATTGTTTTTACAAACAACAAAAATTAACGCTTAATCTAAAATTTGCGAGATACGTTTTGTGATGTGAAGACTATTTTTTTATCCGGAAATACTTTGTTAATTACATAAATTTGTAGTGCATTTCATGTACTTTTAAAACGTTATTGAAGATTTTGGATATCTTCTCGAGATAATTTGTAATTTAAAATGTTCTGCGCAATAACTATACCGGGGTAATAACGCCAATCTTTGACATTAATACCCTGGTTGATTCCCTACAGGGGCCGAGCTACATCCTAAATACTGATTCAAATAAACACAGTTAAAACTGTGCAATGTTTCTCATATTTCTATTTAAACGGTCCTTTTGAAGCAAAAAGAAGCTCACTGTCTGATATTCTTTTGCCTCATCCCCCCCTCCCACACCACACCTTTATTTTTCTTACACTTTCACAAAAAATTGAAAATTTTCAATAGCTTAGAATGCAATTTTCCAATTTCTAAGTTTGTAGAGTTTGTACTTTTTGAATTGGGCTATCTACATGCAATTATTCCATCTTATTTCATAGTATTGTTTGCATGGCGTTATTACCCATATAGGTGGGTAATAACGCCAAATAGCATAGTCAAGAAAAAACGCCATTACATTTTATGAATACATATCTGTTAAATTATTTTATTTTATATAGATAGTCAATGAGTTGCTGTATCAGATCCTATATTTGTTTGTAAAATATAATGTAAAACTAAGCCGTGAAAATTGGTAGAACCTTAACGTGGCGTTATTACCCCAGGGTACCTTACATGAAAAAGCTTAATATATTTAAAATATGTCACACACAATTCCCCCTTTTACCGTTATCTAATGGAATTCTTTTGTGTGGCCCTGTTAATGAATAATAGCTACATTTTCACCTTATATTTTATATAATGCATATTTTAATATATTTGACAGGGTATAACATCTTTAAAATTCCTTTGAAACGATTTTTCCCCATAGGCCGTAATGTAATGTGAAAATTTTTATTCGCTCTGTAGATAAACTAATCATGGTAGAAACTTCATTTTCGATAGGACTTGTGCTAGAGTAAACGTCAATAACGTCCTAAAATTTCATGGCAATCCGAGTATATTAACGATTTTTCGTGCTAGGGTAAACGTCAATAACGTCCTAAAATTTCATGGCAATCCGAGTATATTAACTATTTTTCCCCATGAACCGTAATGTAATGGAAAACTTTTGATTCTCTCTGTAGATAAACTAATCATGGTAGATCCTTCATTTTCAATAGAGTTCGTGCTAGGGTAAATCTCAATAACGTATAAAAATGTCATAGCAATCCGAGTATATTTACGGGAGTTAGAGCGCGGATAGACGGCCAGACGGCCAGACGGACAGACTGTCAGACAAACCGAATGCATAAGCACTTTTCAACTTTGTTGGAAAGTGCTAAAAAGGAAATCTGAGATGTCACTGAATCTTTATCTAATCATGTAATCACGAAAAGTTAACGTGAAATTTTGAGTGGTTGTTATAGAATTAAATCAAGAAAAGCAGCATTAAGGAATTTTTTGGTCAACAAACTTCTATTTTGAAAAAATAAATAAATAAATAAATAAATAAATAAATAAATAAATATATCATTTAGATGAGAGAAAAAAAATACAAAAAAATTAAAATACAAGTCTAAGATATAAAAAAAAAAATTGTAATTTAAGAAATTACCCCAACCATTTGAAAAATGTTTCACTCGATACATTCATCTATCATTTTAAGCTAAATACCAGTTGTTTTATTGTGTATTATCCGTGCCACTGCTATAAATGACTTTATACATGCTGCAATTTGAAGGTACGGTTCGTTTAAGTTATATCACTCTATTGTCGCCAAGCATAAAAGTTGGCGACGAAAGAAACATTTCAAACTATTTAACATTGTTGGTGCAAAAGTAATCATTATTAAAATACAGCTTTGGCATATACTGTTATACTTGTAAGACTTTGGCATATATTGTTTGATTTTACAGAGCAGAATTTTGGTGATGGAGGTTTTAAACCAAAATCGATCGCAGCACATGCATCTGTGAATGGGTCCATCAGACATCGAATCAAAAAAGTTTTTTCCCAGTTTTTCCCAAGCCGATTGCTTTTTAGTTTTCTTTTTAGGTGGTGGAAAATCAAGAGTAATAGCTATAACATTTTCCGGCTTGTTAGAATCACTATTGGCACTCAAATTTTCCTGGTTAGAACCGACCGATAGTAAAACGCCATGGCTAGTGGATTGGTCGCCCTGGCGACATGATGTTTTACAATTAATCGGTTCGGCATTAAATTGCTTCCTTTTTCGTGATCGCCTTTCAACACGTAATTGGTTTTCAGCGGCTCAATAATCTTTTGATTTTATCATTTTCTGCATTGAAAGACGTTTTTGCGCCAAACCAAATACAGTATTACTCAGTTATCCCGTCGACCAATTTCGCCAAATGATACGAATCGCCAAACTAATAAGCAACTTATACATGTTGACTGTGTTTAATATCATTGAATGCGATATTCACGTTCATTCATTTCTTTGGCTTCGGCTTTTTCCGTATCTGTTAATTTCCGTCTACCCATTTTTAAATTTGTTAGTTTTCTCCTTTATTACAATGATTTTAACCATTTTAATTTACTATTCAAATAAAAATTCTTCTAAAAGTAAAGAATTTAATTTAAATTCAAATAAAAACTCTTCTAAAAGTAAAGAAATTAATTTAAATTCAAAAGTGACCACATCATTCAAAAGTGGTAACATCATTCAAAAGTGGTAACATCATCGGGTCCATTCTCCCGAAAACAACAACCATTTTTCAAATGGTTAATAAATAAATAAATAAACGGCACAGATATCACATTGGGCGATTGCAACAAAACTCTGATTTTATGCCTCACATGGTAACCCGACTATTGTTGTTTATTCTTTAATAAACTGTTTTGTTTCTTTTCTTTTCTTTTCATTTTTTTAAATGTTATAAATTATTTTGTTCTATAATTATTAATTAAACTTATTTATTTATTTATTATTATTATTTTAAATAATATAAAAATAATTAAAAAATATACATTGCAACTGACATGGCATTTGAAAACGAAATTTTTGCCGAATTGGCATCAGAAAAAAAAAAAAAATCATGTCAATGACATCTGTGCCAAATAAACAATTTTATACAGTCTTCTATACGTAAATTATGTCTGCACTACATGGGTTGTAACTATGCAGATGCGTTAATGGCTAAATAAGAAGGGCGATTTGCAAGTATTCTTAAAACATCCGAAGGAGATAAACTACAAATCTACGACACTGAAAAGCAGAAATTACTCTGCCATGCTAGTAAGTTTCCAAGTGCTCTCTTGTCTGTATCAATTACTAAAGGGATTGGGTGAGACTGGGATTTTAAGAACAGCATCGGCCGGCGCTTCATCGATATTATTACTGCTTTATCTTTTCCTTTCTTTAAATTATTTCAAATAAAGTCCATTTTAATTTAGTTTTAAATGGTACTACTCTGTTATTTCGTCGACCCATTTCTCTAAATTATACAAACCGCCAAGCTATTAGCCAAATGACACAATTTTTTAAAAATAACCAAAGAACCATTATTTTAGTAGAACATTTATAAGAATACAAAAAGAAAAGTCCAATTAAAAATCACTTGATAACGTAACAAAAGGCGTATCATGTTAAATGTAAAGTGAATGTGGTATTTGCGATCACCATTATTGGTATTTGATCTAAGAATTCGGCGACAGTAATTTGGTCGACGGAATAACCAAGTAGTACCTTTTAAATTATGCTAGTGTTATTTTTTTTTTAACTTTCTGTAAAATTCTTTTATTCATTTTTAAATACAGTGCACTTTAATTTTATAATTTAATCATATATATTAAGCATTCATTTTTACAAATGAAAAATGGATGAATGATCATGTGTCTAGGACCGCACGCTGGGCCACGTGCAGCATGTTGAGTGTACCTGTCTAAAAGAACATGGACAGTGTATGCAGCTCATTTGAGAAACGCGTTTGAAATATGTTTGGCAATGTTGGCGAGATTCTTAAAATTGCTATAGACACATGTCAACAAACATTAGCATGGAGACAATTGTAGAAGTACCAAGACAGAGGATATATGCTCAAAACTGAGCGTATACCCTACAGCGTACATACTATCAAGCCCTTATTACCGCATGGGAAAATCAGGACTTTGGCCATGGGCCCCAGACCTTAAAGGGCTGCCAAATCCATGCATCAAATTATAAAATATTTCCTTTCTTTTTCCAATTCCAACTCTCTTCTGTACGTTGAAGTGATTAAATTCATCTTAAATTCATCATAACAATATGCGAAAGTTACATAAAAAAGTTTTGTTCTGTTCCAAGGAAAAATGAAGAGTATTTTTTTTTTTAAATTAAGATATTTAATTTAGAATTGATGGAGCTAAAAGTTTTCATCTGTGAGCAAAAATATGTTTATGCATTACACATACACATATGAGTGACCATCTGTTCTATTTAAATAACGTCGCAATGATTTTAAAGGGCCCCCCCTAATTTGTCTTTGCAAAGGACCCCAATTAGTTATAATGGGGCCTGTACCAAGATGCTTTGGCTATTGGGTCTTGTCCAAAAAAATTTCAATTTATCAAATTTTATGTCACCACTCTCCTAACTAAGCTCCGTCAAAGTGGGTTAAATTATGTTCCCCTTAATTTTACTTCCCAAATGCCACAACGGCATCAGTATTTTACAAATGACTTTTTGCTACTTAAGTTGTACGCGAAGAAAAAGTTTTACTTATTTTCAAATATATTTGTTTGTAAGTTCCAGTGTCAACGAATTATTTCATCGTTTTAGCAACAAAATTACTTTGAGCCGGAAAAGATCAAAGCTGCATATATTTCAAGCGTTCCAAGATAATGCTGGAATCTGTCGTAAACTAATAGCTGCGTCAGCTGGTGGCAGGGGTACTAATGAATGCGCGGGTTTGACGTCATATATGCGCAGATCTTTATTATATCCGCATCTCTTGCGCATATTTTCTGAATTTTCACTCAATCATGACAAATTAATCAAGTCTACGAAATTTATTGCAAAATATTTTTGTTACAGTTTGTTTCGATAAAATCATGTACATTTAAAAAAATAGTCACAATATCATTTTAATTTCGGGAGAAAAAGTACTAAATAGTACTCATAAGTACCCTATAATGCTACGAAAAATATTGACTTTTACCCCAAAATTAAAATGAAAATGCGGCTTTTTTTAATTACACAGATTTTTTGAAATTAATAATTTTTGTATTTAAAAAAAGCCACATTGTTATTTTAATTTTAGGGTAAAAGTCAATATTTTTCGTAGCATTATATGGTACTTATGAGCACTAATTAGTACTTTTTCTCCCGAAATTAAAATGATGTTGTGACTTTTTTTTTAAAATGTACATGATTTTATCGAAACAAACTGTAACAAAAATATTTTGCAATAAATCTTGTAGACTTGATTAATCTGTCATGATTGAGAGAATAACTTGAAATTTATGACTGAATTTTTAATATGAATTCTACAAATAGCTTTGTCTGTTAAAAAGAGAGAGAGAGAGAGAGAGAGAGAGAGGGAGAAAGAGAGTTTAATTTGCGATTTTTGGAAAACTATTGTCTAGATCTCTAAAATATTTAAACAAATAAATTAACAATATTTCTTTGTTTAACAAAACAACATTTAATACATACATTTAAAATTAAAGTTATTCCGAATATACGTATTGTGAAATAGGTTTTTAAATTAAAAGAATGAAACGTTTGCAAGTTTAACAATAAAAGTCGATACGACCAAGAAAACATTGGATTTTTATCGTCTGAAATTGGTAAATGAAAAATTGAGCTAAAGTTGAATATTTTATTTAGTATTAAATTCTATACATATCTAAACATTGATAAACATTATATTATCATAGGAAATACTACGGTGTATATAATTTTGTATAACTTAGCTCATCAAGAATTTAGTAAAATGTGACACTACTTCAAAATTCTACATTTATATATTTACTTACTAAATTTAATGAGTCATCTTTCACTACATTAAAAACATAATTAAAATCGAACATATTTTAATCAGCGATATTTGTATCGCATAGTTAAATGATATTTCATCTTAGTATAGTTTATGTTAATATTTAGTCGTACTACACTTATTTATTCTATATTTATTTACAATATTTCAAACCTAAAACTTATTCTACGCAATATTTTAAAGTAAAACTAGCTGTTACCCGCAACGTCGTTCACGTAGCATTAAAAAAAGATGAACGCTTTAATTAAACAAAACATTTCATAACACTAATTTAAAAAATACTAGCTGCCCCCGTCGAAACTCGACGGAAAAAAATATATATTAGGTATGATATATATTAATCTTATATACACAGTAAAATACTGAGCGAAATAAACAATTGCCACCTCTTAAAATAAGGATAACATAGCTTTTCATGATGAACATACACAAACTTCAGAAAATAACAAAAAGTAAGGAAAACAACTCATAAATTATTATGTTGTATTTAACTTCAGCTACAAATCTTTTTTAATGGGTTCCTAAACTTTAAATATTATTTAAATGCCAAATTATTTAGGAAGTTAATATTATTCCCCATAAGACGAATTCAAAAATATCTGCATAGTTTATTTTTTCTCTGTTTAAATATCGCTTGATAACTGTACAATAATTATAATATCAATGAAACATTTTATAATAGAAACAGGGATTTACTAAACTGCCTAACCAACCCACTACATATTTGCAGCACTTGCAATAGATTTAATTTATTTATTGGTTTGTATCCTCCATGAACTTGTAAAAATTAATTTTATTGTTATGGCAACGAAAAAAAAAGACGATACCTCCGTTATTAAAAAGAATAAAATTTTTGTATTTGTTGCTGAAATGCAGAGTTTTTTTTATTTTATTTTAAACAATAACTTAATACAATGTAATGATTTTAATTATTTTTTGATATTATGTAAGATAGAAATATAATAATACCGGCATATCACAGATTTTATTCTTTTTTTTTTTTAATATGACATCATTTACACTTTCAGAAATACTCATCTTTTCTTAAATAAAAGCGTCATTTATGCAGTTATTTAAGAATTCGTTAGTTTCATAAAATATTTATTATAATTAAATAGAAATGGCGCAGTTTATAGAAATATTTTCATGTGTGCACACCACGGACCTTTAAATTAATAGAAGTTCACTTTATTTAGATGCAGGAATTAAAGTCAGTGAATATGACATCATCACTGACACAGCTATAACAATATATATTATATTCATAGAATAAATTTATCTGGTTTCTATATGACGACATTTTCTCCATCGACAAAATTTCGCTTTAGATAGTACATTTTATTAAAGTTTATCTTCTGTTATTTTACTTACATAATACTTAATAATATTACTCAGTAAATAATCAGTGTATTGCAAAGAATAACTATGAGCAATCATTTTATTATGATTAAATTTAACAAAAACCTTTATTTATTTTATTTTATTTATTAATTTTTTTTTAATGCGATTTTACATTCACCGATGAGATCAATCTCCTGATTGGTGGAAAATAATGAAACAAAATAAATTTTGAGAAAAGTTTAACCTGTTGCCACTGTTTTGAAGAAATGTCATGAAAAATCTTTTAAAATTAAAAATAAAATATAAAAGTTGAAATAAATTAAAAATTAGCCAGAATGGACACATCTACACATAAACAGCTTTCATTTAAAAAAATAATTATCAAAATCGGGACAGTAGAAAGCTCAGGGCTGATGTCCAAAAAAACAGCCAGGTGTTTTAAATATATAGATTTTATAGAAACGAAAAAGTTTTGTTGCCATTCGTACAAAAGAAACTGCAATCTACTTATTAATCCTCTTGTTATGCACCCCTGCGGCTAGGTGGCGTATACCTTGGCCCCGCCTTTAATCTTGCGGACACCGATTTCGTAGATCTTGGAACGCTTGATATATATGCAGTTTTGGAAAAGATTAAACCAAAGGGACCTTACGCTTCCATTTTTCTTTTCAAAAATCTTATTCAAATATTTTAAATGATTTTCTTTTCTGCATGGGACATTTGAAGTCAATGTCTTACCCGATACACTTATTTTCAACTTTTTCAATTTGGGTTGCAGTTTTTTTTCTTTTTACATTACTATTTAAGCAACCACCGCTTAACTCAAAAGTTTACTTTTTTAGTATCAGTATCAGTTCGGTAGTTTTCAGTGCCATATATCTTTTATACAAACTGTTTAAAAATTAGAACGTTAATTTTTAATCTCCAACACATTTTCATAAAACAGTGTAGATTACAAGAATTTAATTTAAAATTGAAATATAAATTGCTCTATGCATTATATATTAAATAGAAAATGTTAATTTTGCTGTTTGGATAAGCATGCAATTCATGGAACTGGGCATATCAAAATACAATAAAAAGTAACACATTGTGGAAAAAAAAAACTGCTTTAAAGAAAAGCAGTGTTTTTCTGTAAAATAAACTAAATTTCGTAATTTTTGCAAAAAAAAAAAAAACTATATTTATTACAGAAAAAACTGTATTTTTTACAGATAAAACCTGTTTTAATGAAAAATTAACTTTTTTTTTTGTAAATTAAACAGTTGTAAACTGGCACCAAAATTGACAGTTTTTCCTGTCAATTTCAGAGATTTTATTTTAGAGTGAGGAACTAACGCAATATTTAATAATAATAATAATAACAATAACGTTCTTATTTTGTCGTCAAATTTCTTTTTATTTATTTATTTATTTATTTATTTATTTTTTGCTTATGAAGGGTAATTTTAAGAGTGTAAGTTTTCCCTTGCTTGGTACGTGCTGTTTTGAATTCAACCAACACTGGAAGATGATTTTGCCGCAACAATGATTTCACGGTTATTCTTGTTATTCTTCAACAATTACAAACATTCATTCTCACTACAAATGTCCATTGTTATTTCACGATTCACAACAATTATTTCCACTGTTTTTGTTCCATTATTTCCCAAGAGTTTCTCTTTTTACCCAATTACATTTTTTTTTCAACAATAAAGACAATTGTTTCATTCAAAAATTCCTTCAATTCTTACAGTTCTTATGATGCCGTTCATCTAAATTTCTGCGATAGGGACGTTTCATCGGAACCGGACAATTTGCAACGATCTGGTCGGGACGATATCTGGAAAAGTGTTCACCTGTTTTTTTTTTAATGGATGCAACACCTGGGCAGTATGCTACTTTCTTCGCATAAAAGTAAGTATGGGTCAGAACGTAAAGCCAACGCCGGAAGTGTAAAAAGTTACTCAGGTTGTTGTGAAGACGGCTCAAGGTAGGATTCACTCCAACTTTTTATGCAGTTGAAAATGCGTGTACTACTTTGGTACCACTTGGTTATCCCTTCGACCAATTTCGCCAAATTACAGAAAACGCCAAGCTATTAGCCAAATTATCATAATTTTTATTTTAAATAATGAAATAACAAATTAATTAATAAAACACCAATAAAAATGCAAATTTTTATTGGTGTCGAATTGGTGGTCGAATTTAAAATCACTTGATGAGGTAACAAACACGTGTTTCCTGTTTAAAATCAAGTAAATGTGACATATACGACAACGCATTTTTAGTATTTATTCTTAGAGTTTGGCGATAGTTTTTCGGTCGACAAGATAACCAAGTAGTACTAATATTTTTTATGTTTCAAAAAGTATATTTTTGTTTGATGAAATCATGTGTAAAATATTTCATTCAAAAAAATAGGAAAAATTATATAGCGTTTAGGAAGCAAAGCGTATTTTTTTAATTGTGGTTTTAAAACTGGCAACACTGCTTCCATTCACTATGACAGCTGAAAGACGTAGACGATTTGTGTATCAGTATGTTTTGCTATTTCATCATGAATAGGCAAAAAATCATTGCGGCAGACATTCGGCGACTCACCGAGTTCTAATATGCGCATGAATTTGAGCGATTTGATTGGTCTGCGTTCGACAGGTCTATGATGTGATTGGCCTACGTCGCCAAGATGAATCCTACAATGATCGTAACGAAAAAAAATATTGTAATAGATTGGTCGACGGAAGTGTTTGTTTGTAAACATGCCCTTTCCTTATAAATAATTTTCTGTGGGGATGTATGAAGTCGCTGGTCCATGCCGATAAACCACAGACGTTAGACTATTTGGAATCAACATTCGCCCGCGTTATTGCTGATATATGGCTCTAGCTGATCGATGGCCATTAACATCCTTTTTATGTGTCTTATCTAATTTAAAAATTTCTATACATTAACACTAGAACTACCGATGTTAAATATATACCTAGTTTTACCGCACCCGTCAAATTGACGGATTTTTGACCATGGCTTTTACTGTAACTTCTGACTTAGTTAATGTAAATAAAGAAATGCAATTTAACAAAAAATAACATTTAATATAATAATTCATTAATTATTAATACAAAAACAAACAGCTTCAATTTACATGTATATAGTATAGCACATGTGATGTGAGGGCACATACTTTACAAGTACATGTGTTATTTTAGATGAAAACTTGCCATAAACATATTTGTTGCATACATTGCAGGTATAAATTGCTCTGTTTTTGTTGCGCAATTGAATTTGGCAAGATTTGCGTTCATAAGGACTTTTTTAAATTTTATTGAGGACAATCCATTGCTTTCCATTCTTGGTTTTGGTCTTTTCTGCACTACTTATATTCACTGGAGACTTCTTCAAACAATTGATATAAAAAATATTTTCTCGTTATATTTTCATCACAAGTCTCTTTATATAAAATTTACGCATTAATTGTTGCCAAGTCAAAAATATTAAAAAAACCTGCAAAGGCCCGCTTTTACGCTATATTTGCGGGCCATTCGGCCAACTACTTCTACAAATACATCTACTCTAAACTTTGTCTCATTGTGAAACGACACAATTAGTTAGAAGCAATTTTTATGGAATTATTTTGAGCTTAGACGTAGTACTTTTTTTACGAGGCTTACTTTTCTAAATTGTTACAAAAATATCATTTGATGAGAAAAGAGTTATATTATCTTTTCTAAATTTACCTATTTTTGGCAATTCTCTTTTATTTGATCGCATAGTTCCAACAAGACTTGTATTTTGGCTAGTAGATTCATTGTGAGTTGTATACTTGAACAAATTATCAGTTGTTCTATTTCTCTCACAATTTACATAGTTTTTTTACAAATTCATTCAAAGGTACTCTGGATGGCCTAAGAGATATTTACTTCGCATGTCTACAGCTAACCAAAACTTAATTCTGAATTTGTTCGGCTTATTGTGCATATATTGCAGAAATCTACATCTTGCCTTTGTGGGAAACAATTGTTCATCTACGTTTATATTCTGATCTGGTTTGTAACAAACGTCATTGTTAGCAATAAAAGACTTTCAAATTTGTCAATTCGTAAGCAAACACTTTTTTTTAAAGCAATTATTATTTCTGTAAATCTGTAATTTTCCAATCGTCCCTCTGTATTTCTGGTCTAAAGCTCAGTGCAAGTGGTTATGAGATTATTCATTCGATTATCAATTATAAGTCTAAATGCACTGCTCACATTACCAAGCATAATGTTCCGCTCCGTATAACGGTATAACCAGTTGGGCCTGAAATATCCTTGAATATAGAATGTGATGGGAGTCTACCAACACAACTATTTCCTAATTTTTTTCAGTTTCGTCGATAGCAATGTCTTTCTTCCGGCTTTTTTTCGGTTTGTGTTTGGCTATCCAATTCAGTATCGCAATCACTTTCTGCATTGGTGGCTTTTTGGGGAATTTTCATATTTATTCCCTAAATCTTCCCTTTAATATTCATATTTTTTTCCCTTCGATATCTCGTACTTCAATTTCATCTTCAGCTTCTTTAGAGTCTGAAAAATTAGTTTTATGCTCCATGAAAGACATGTCCAAATTATCATTACTTAAATTAGTGTCCGAAAAGTTTTCATTCATACTAGTGATATTTTTTAATTCTTCGATAATTTTTTTCTTTTTAAAAATCGTTTCATTGTTGCCCAAAATTTACAAAATATATGTATATATATTTTTTAATAAAAATATGTTCATACTATTTTCCGAGATTTGGACTCACAAATTACACTTTGCACTTTTCACCATGAAATTTATTACATTAGAAATACAAATAATAATGATTGCGTTCTGATTATATTTACGAATTACTGTTTTATCACATTTTATAGAAGCCTGGAGCGCATGGGCGAAAAGGGCTAGTCCATGTGGAAAATAGGGAAGTCCATACTACCCCGAGATGAGTTTGTTAATTGCCAAAATCGTCATTTTGACGGGCCTTCTTAGAAATAGGTATTGATCATACAGATTATAAAAATAAAAATGGTTGAGTGGAAATTGAATAGGAATATTTAAATATTCTCACATTTCATTAAAAGTCGTGTCATAAAATTCTAGAATAATAAATAAATTATATAAAATTTTTAAGCATGAAATTTGAAAACCGTCAAAATGACGGTCTTGGTAGTTCTACTGTTAAAAAAAAAACACCCTTTGCTTAAATTAACCATGCAAATGAAAGTACTAATTAGAAATTGAGAATACTAAATATAATTAATTACCAGTTAATTAATTCTGAAAATGAAAATATCAAAAGGGAGTCTGTGCTGATTTCTTTATTCAAATAAAAACGGGCATACAGATGTTTAGTCGAAGAATATGAAGCCTATGGAAATAATCGTTAGAAATTTTTGCATAAATTAACTACTTTGCAAATATGCGACAGTCGAAAGGTCGCGCCCTACCTAAGAGATACACATTATATCTTATTAGATGTATTTCTTAACTAAATTTTGATTTTCGTAACAGAAATCTTCTTTCTGTTTTAAATGAATGTGTTTAAAAATGCGCTTACATTCGTATTATTTCTATGCAATGAGACATTCGTCGATGTTTTTGATGAACAAATCAATCTCACGAGATGTATTTCACAGGTGCATAGACTAATAGGTATTAAATATGTTTTTCTGAAATAAAATAACTATTAAATTCTTTAATAGCAATAAGGTTTAAAAGGTAAATTTGTCTTCCGAAATAAGAAAAATAAGCACCCATTAAAATAATTTTTTACGGGGGTTGGCATTTTAGGCTTTATCGACCCATTTTCTGTTAAACGCAAAACTGATAAGAAAAATGTTTTATACTGAGGTTTTTAGGTTTATATTACACTGTAAGTATGAGTGGCAATTAAAGAGGCGAAGAGTTTCGTCGAAGTCTGAAGACGCCTCAAGGTACGTCAGTTTTTTTCCTTTACTTGAATTATAGATGTGATTTTTGACAATTTATGATTTTTTTAAAAACGCATCTGGAATTTTTAAGACGTATAGTAATTTTTCAGACACATTTGATTTGTATATATTACAATTTTTTTTCGCCAAAATTAACCTTATACTATATTAATTTAATTTTAACAATATTTCGTATTTATTTCAACTTATTAAATTACAATCCTGTTACTAGATCCAATCTATTAATCTGTATAGAAACGATTTTGAATGAAATTTGATTGAAATCTTTATCATAATTTGTTTTCAAATTATTATACTTTTTTAAAATTTTTATTATTTTTTTTTTTTGTCATCGTGGCAACAGTATTTTTGTACATTAAACATGGACCAATCATAAAACGTGTCATCGTGGCAACAGAAGTATTCCATTTATGAATGTTAAACATGCACTCATCAGAAAACGAACAAAATAAAATAAAATAAGATGCGGAATTCAACCAATAAAAATATTCAGAAATGCTTCAGATTTCCCAGTTCTGTACCAGGCCAACAACTGTTTTCCAAACAGTTAAAAAATAAAATCATGGCAAACTATTAAAATTGGAGCGAGATATTTGAAAAGAACACCCCCATAGGCTTAACATTAGCATCCAAATCTTTTTCAGTGTTGGCTCTTAAATGCTTTTGTTTGTTTTAAATATATTCATTCAATATTTTAAGCTGTTTTATCCGATACAGACTTTTAGGAAATAGCATTTAAAGTATGTAGATAGTATGCAGAGATCTAAATTTCAAAATAAAATTAAAAATGCTTCAGAATTTTGAAAACATATAATACATGCGTATGGTTAGTATCAAATAGCACCAAGAAAGTTTATTTTGAACTGTGATAGGATGGATTTTCGATTGATTTTTAATATAATTTGGGAGAGAAAAAAAGCAGCTCAAGATATTTAACGCAATATATATTTTTAATAAATAACATCCAAAACGGGAAGATAATACGTATGTGTCATTTATGTCACATGTAAGTGTTTTCGCAATGTTAACACTGGATGTTACGCCTTGTGTTTTGCAAGTTATATTTAAAATTACACAAAATATTTTCTATAAATATTTAATTTTATGTAGTTTTCTTTTATTATTATTATTATTTTTAACTGATTTTTCAATTCTGTTACTGTGCTTTGCATATTGATTTTAATGTACATTTTTAGACATGTTTTTCTTTTTACTATTATTATTGTTGTTGTTGTTATTATTATTATTTTACTCGCTCAAAATAAACTAGTTTGAAGTCATATTTCAATTATATTACAGTGCTTTGAATAATGATTCAAGTTTAAATGTTTATTGACGCATTATTATTATTATTATTATTATTATTATTATTTTATTTTTTCAATGTAAACTATTTATTAGGGATTTTTCAATTCTATTATAATGCTTTGTATAATGATTTTAATGTATGTATTTTTCTTTTTACATTTATTATTATTATTATTATTATTATTATTATTATTTTATTCTCTCAAAGTAAACTATTTTTTAAAGTGATTTTTCAATTCTATTACAGTGCTTTGCATATTAATTTTAATGTATGTACATTTAGACATGCTTTTCAAAAGAAAAACTCACTATTATTATTATTTTTATTTTCTTCTCTCAAAGTAAACTATTTTTAAGAGATTTTTCAATTCTATTCCAGTGCTTTGCATATTGATTCTAATGTATTTTTTAGACTTTCTTTTTACTATTAGTATTATTGTTGTTATTATTATTATTTTATTCTCTTAAAGTAAACTATTTTTTAAGTGATTTTTCAATTTCTATTATAATGCTTTGTATAATGATTTTAATGCTTGTGTTTTTCTTTTTACATTTTATTATTATTATTATTATTATTATTATTATTATTATTATTTTATTCTCTCAAAGTGAACTATTTTTTAAGTTATTTTTCAATTCTATTGCAGTGCTTTGCATATTAATTCTAATGGATATATTTTTAGACATGTTTTTCTTTTCACTATTATTATTATTTTTATTTTATTCTCTCAAAGTAAACTATTTTTTAAGAGATTTTTCAATTCTATTACAGTGCTTTGCACATTGATTCTAATGTATCTTTAAGACATGTTTTTATTGTTATTGTTATTATTATTATTGTTATAATTATTATTTTATTTTTTCAGAGTAAACTATTTTTTAGTGATTTTTCAATTCTATTATAATGTTTTGTATAATGATGATAATGTATGTGTTTTTCATTTTACATTTATTATTATTATTAATATTATTATTATTATTAATATTATTATTATTATTATTATTATTATTATTATTATTATTATTATTATTATTATTATTATTATTATTATTATTATTATTATTATTATTATTATTATTATTATTATTATTATTATTATTATTTTATTCTCTCAAAGTTAACTATTTTTTAAAGTGATTTTTCAATTCTATTACAGTGTTTTGCATATTGTTTCTAATGTATATATATTTAGACATGTTTTTCTTTCCACTATTATTATTATTATTATTTTATTCTCTCAAAGTAAACTATTTTTTAAGAGATTTTTCAATTCTATTACAGTGCTTTGCATATTGATTCTAATGTATTTTTTAGACTTTCTTTTTACTATTAGTATTATTATTATTTTATTCTCTCAAAGTAAACTATTTTTTAAGAGATTTTTCAATTCTATTACAGTGCTTTGCATATTGATTCTAATGTATATGTATTTAGACATGTTTTTCTTTCCACTATTATTATTATTATTATTTTATTCTCTCAAAATAAACTATTTTTTAAGAGATTTTTCAATTCTATTACAGTGCTTTGCATATTGATTCTAATGTATTTTTAAACATGTTGTTCTTTTTACTATTATTATTATTATTGTTATAATCAGTGGCGCAGCCAAGGGGGTGGTTTTAGGGTTAAAACCCCACCCAGAGATGAGAAAGATCGCTATAATTGCTGCTTATATGAATAAAATCCAAACTTAATATTTAAATGTTTTGGCGCATTTCGGAATCCGCCACTTTATTGAATCAGATTTCATTTAATAGTGATTGAATTAAATGGCGAAAATTCTACTTAAAATTGTGAAAGTGCATATTACATGAATCAGTTAAGTAAAAATTGGTTATTTGAACTAAATTACTTTTCTTAGATGCTTCATGCTAAAAAAAAGAAAAGAAAAATGATGATTTCCGGCCACACAGAGGCTCTTTGAGTTTAAGTATTATACAGTAAATATTCTAATTAGTACTGATTCTATTAACCGGCGATTCAAATAACCGGCAATCACCTTTATCAGAAACTCAAAACCCCCCTTAGAACCGAATTCTGGCTGCGCCACTGGTTATAATTATTATTTTATTCTCTCAAAGTAAACTAAGTGATTTTTCAATTCTATTACGGTGCTTTGCACATTGATTCTAATGTATTTTTTTAGACATGTTTTTCTTTTTACTACTATTATTATTATTGTTATAATTATTATTTTATTTTTTTCAAAGTAAACTACTTTTTACTGATTTTTCAATTGTATTATAATGCTTTGTATAATGATTTTAATGTATGTGTTTTTCTTTTTACATTTATTATTATTATTATTATTATTATTATTATTATTATTATTATTATATTCACTCAAATTAAACTATTTTCAAGGGATTTTTCAATTATATTGCAGTGCTTTGAATAATGATTCAAGTGTAAATTTTTATTGACTTTTTTTACTATTATTATTATTATTATTATATTTTTTCAAAGTAAACTATTTTTTAGTGATTTTTCATTTCTATTATAATGCTGTGTATAATGATTTTAATGTATATATGTGTTTATCTTTTTACATTTATTATTATTATTATTATCATTTGTATTATTTTATTTTCTCAAAGTAAACTGTTTTTTAAATGACTTTTCAATTCCATTACAGTGCTTTGTATATTGAGTCTAATGTATATTTTTTTAGGCATGTTTTTCTTTTTACTATTATTACTATTATTATTTTATTTTCTCAAAGTAAACTGTTTTGTCAGTGATTTTTCAGTTCTATTACAGCATATTGATTGTAATGTATACTTTTTAGACATGTTTTTCTTTTTACTATTATTATTATTCTATTCTCTCAAAGTAAACTATTTTTAAGTTATTTTTAAATTCTGATGCAGTGCTTTGAATAAGGATTTTAGTGTAAATTTTTATTGACTTTTTTTGCTATTATTATTATTATTATTATTTTATTTTTTTCAAAGTAAACTAATTTTTAAATTTATTATTATTATTATTATTATTATTATTATTATTATTATTATTATTATTATTATTATTATTATTATTATTATTATTATTATTATTATTATTATCTCAAAGTAAACAATTTTTAAGTGATTTTTCAATTTCTATTACAGTGCTTTGAATAATGATTCTAGTGTAAATTTTTATTGACATATTTTTACTATTATTATTATTAATATTTTATTTTTTCAAAGTAAACTATTTTTTAATGATTTTTCATTTCTATTATAATGCCTTGTACAATGATTTTAATATATTATTATTATTATTATTATTATTATTATTATTATTATTATTATTATTATTATTATTATTATTATTATTATTATTATTATTATTATTATTATTATTATCTCGAAGTAAACTATTTTAAGTGATTTTTCAATTTTATTACTGTTCTTTGCATAGTAATTCTAATATAGATTTTTTTAGATACGTTTTACTTTTTACTATTATTATTATTACTGTTATTACACTATCTCAAAATAAACTATTTTAAGTGATTTTTAAACTCTAATACTGTGCTTTGCATAATGATTCTGTTGTATACATTTTAGCTATGTTTTTCTTTTATTATTATTATTATTATTATTATCTCAAAGTAAACTATTCTTAAGTGAGTTTTCTATTCTAATACAGTACTTTGCATAGTAATTCTAATGTTGATTTTTATTATTATTATTATTACTTAAAAAAATTATTTTACTTAAGAAATGTGTTATAATAATGAAATATAAATTTTCGGATCTGTCTAATAAGATCCACAATCATAATAAAAATAAAATTTCAAAACATTTCACGGTCAATACAAATGACACGCGACAATGAGATATAAGCAACAAAAAACAAAAATCACGCGCACTTTTGTAAAAAATTAAATTAAAATAGACCATGATCTAAAAGAATTTCCAACATGGTTCATCCTATTCAAGCTTTCACGATGAATTTATTCATTAATTCCTTAAAACTAAAATAGCGCGTGATTTTTGTTTTTTGTTGTTTATATCTCATTGTCGCGTGTCATTTGTATTGACCGTGAAACGTTTTGAAATTTAATTTTAATTTTTATTATGATTATGGATCTTATTAGACGGATCCGAAACAGGTCAATGTCATTTATTTTTAATTATTATAACACATTTCTTAAGTAAATTAAAATTTTTATTAAGGGGGTTCAGGGGTTGATCGATACGAAAAAACATGAAAACAGAGCTCTCGCTACGAGTACATATAAAAACAGAAGTATTCAATGTAATTAATTTAAACTTTCTGATATTTTAAAAGGTATGTTTGTTGTCTTATAAAATTATAAAATGAAGTACTTCAATGTAAGATAATAAGAAATATAACAAAATTTATGTAACACAATTTTCGAAAAAAAAATTATGTGTTATATCACCAACACCAAGATATCTTAACGTTGATTTGACATAAGAACCCAATTTTTGCTTTAAAATGATCCGGAAACTTTACTCTATAAAATGAATTAAGGCTATAACTATCACTCAAAAACTACATTTTAAAAAAAAACCTCAAATTTGAAAACTTAAAAAACTCCTAAAAATTACAAATTTTTTTCCCTTAAAAATTCTCAAAATATTAAACTATCTAAACTATATTGATTCATTCTATAGATAAAGATGTTATATGCATGCAAAACAAATTTCAAACCATTCCATCAAATAGTTTTTTTTAAATCTTGGTGTTAGTCGTCAAAAATCAAGTTTTGAGAAAACGCGACTTAAAGTTGAAATTATATGGGTGCGGCTTTGAAAGTGTTGATACATAAAAGCTTATAACTCCGTTAAAAATGCAAATATTTTTATGCAGTTTTTTGCATTGAGATCAGAATTAATTGAATAATAAAACTAGATCATAAAAAAAAATTCGATTTTTTGAAAAGGTTTCAACCCCTGAGCCCCCTTAAAATGTTTATATAAAAGGTGAATCTTTTAAAATCTGTTGATTTAAAAAATCTACTGGATTTAATAAACTTTTTATCATTATCATTATTATTATTATTATGTTAAAATAAACTAATGTTTTTTTAAAGCGAATTTGAAATGATATGATTGTGTTTTGCATATTGTGACGATGACTTCATGCTTAAAAATATTACAGTAAGCTCTGCCCGAGAAGTAATCAGTGAAATTCGAGGAATTTTTTTTTATCACAGATTTCTCTTTGATATTGTTTTACGGTATTGAAAAATCGTTCTGAAGGACTTTAAATTCTCAATCAGTAGATTTTCGTCTTACACAGGCAGAGTTTACTGAATTTTCTGTTTTACGCATAACATTTAAATTATTTTCTTTTTATATTCATTGTTCAAAATTTCTAAATTTTTTTTTACAATTGAGCTTATATAGACTGTATTTATTATTTACAAGAAACACAATCAACAAACAATATCTATACAAGCACTAATCTCGACAAACAATATCTTTAGAAACAATATCTCCCTCTCCATGTTTTTCTTTATTATTATTCATTATTTCATTCTCTGAAAGTGTTTTATATTCAATTTAAAATCTCTGTACTTTATTATAATTATTTTAAATTGATTTACATTTTATTATAATAATTTTAATTTATAATTAAACTTCAATGTGTTACTGTACCATGCATGTTATTTGTAACATATTTATCATTAAATTTTATTTTATCGTTGTATATATATATATATATATATATATATAATTGTAATTAATTTTTCCTTGTTACACGTTTTATTCAAAATATATTTCATATTTTAAAATAATTTCGAAATTTAAATCATAATAATGCTGTATGCTTAGATTCATAGCTTGAATGAAATGACCCAGTATTATATGAGGAGCCCAGAAGCCAAGGGGTATAAGTGACAAAATTGAAAAAAATGAGTTAAGTGCACAAGCTATCTGGAATTAAGTCTATTTATTTGTAGGTAAAGAGTTATGAGTGATATTTTAATTATGCACTGAGTTTTAGGGGGCAGTTACTTAACGTCTTTCCCGAAACCGAAAAACGCGTGGAGGTCAAGGGGTATAAGTGCAGGTGTATTCATTAACGTCTATATAGCTGAAGCGCGACCAACGTCATGCAAGGCTAGTTCATGACTCTGAAAACGCCCCAGGAATTTTATTATTTTCCAAACGACGATTGGTACAAAAACACGATCATATGCCAATTTGTACCAATCACAGTTTAAAATTATCTACACCGTGTGACGTTTTTAAACCTTATGAACTGGAGTATGTCTTTTTTCAAAATTTTTTCGTCAGTTTTTTTTTTTCTGATTAGAATTTGTTTTTTAATGCATTAAATATTACATTAAATAAATGCAAACTGTTAACAAGTGAGAAAAATCAAACATTAAACATAGATTCTGAAACAGTTTCCAAGATTTCCTGAAATCTTTAAAAAAAATTCGCAATTTAAGGTAATAAAGTGTTACTGTCCATAGAAAAGTAAGTATTTTAATACTTTTGAACACCCTGTGTTTGATCTGTCGGTTATATATATACTGTATAATAGAAAAAAACTAATTTAGGAAGAAAATTCGTAACAGTTTGAAATTTCTCTTTCAGCATTTTGTACTAAAAGATGGAAACATACTTGTATACTTTTGTTTATCTCTGGAGTTTACCTAGAACCTGTATTATACACCAGTATTTAGCTAAAATTTAGTTCCAAGTAAAACCTTCTTAAGACTACTGAAATAATATTTCAAGAAATTATCATCCATAGATGACCATGTATCCAGTTCTGTGTGTTGCCCTGTATATCATTTTATCTGTATTCTACAAGCATTTCTGAGTAAACTGAATGAAATTCATTATAAAAATACATAACTTATTTAAAAACAATCTTTAAGTAAATTATACTCATATTCAGTAACCTTTACCAGACCTTTTGTGTAGCCCTGTATATCAAATATAGCACCTATACATACCATGTAATATGTATAAATTTAGCGAAACTTAAACGCGCATATTAAGAAGGCATTTCATCCATCCATCAACCATATCGATAATGTACAGTATTATGGATAGAATGTACTATTTCAAATCTTTTGTGTGTACCTGTAAATGCTGTGAACTTCATGTTATGCGCGATATAACTTATATTAAATCTCATGGACCTATATCAATTTTATTATACGTAACAAATTTAATATAATTGAAATATGTTGCAAATAATTTCCACTTTCCCATTATGTAGTTGAATTTTTTTGTGTGGCCCTGTAAATGAATATTAGTTTTTCTTTTCACCACATATTTTACAGAATGCATATTTTAATGAACTTCCTAGATGAATATAAATCTTAAGGTATTTGACTTTAAAATTCATTTGAAACGATTTTTCCCCATAATTCGTAATGAAAGGTATAAAGTTTGACTGTCCATGTAAATAAATTAATCATGCTATAAATTTTATTTGAAATTGGGTTCGTTCTAGGATAAGCGTAAATAATTTCCAAAAAATTCAGCGCAATTCGAGTATATCTACAAGAGTTAGGGCGCGGACAGACGGCCGGATGGCTAGACAGACAGACGGACAGACAAGCTGAAAATATATTCACTTTTTTTACCTTTGTTAGACAGTGTTAGAAAATTTCAATTTTTTCAAAACTTATAATAAAATTTTAAATCTTGCGTTAGAATAAAGTTTGTTGTTTCATTCATGTGTATCAACATTGATCTTAAATTTTTCGTAACTTCATTTTTTTATTTCATAATTTTTCCGTTTTAGAACTTTTATTAAAACAAAGTTTTGTCCATTCATTTATTTATATCAACATTGTTCTTCATTTTTTATAAATTTATCTTTTTATTTCATATTTTTTTTATTTCTTTTATTAATTCGGCTCTTGCACCCTTTGGCTTCCAAGCAGTTTTCATTACTGCTTGGAAGCCAAGGGGTACAAGTGCCGAATGCTTATAAATATTGCTTAGTTATACATTTAAAACAAAATTTAATCGGCTGTTTATCTAAATAGCTATTGAAATAAGAGTTCAAAGAACATTAAGAAATAAGCAAAAGATTCCTATCTCAATTCATTTAATTACAATTGATGCTTAACTTTGAACTCAATTTACTCGAAATCTAAATTATGTCACTTGTACCCCTTGGCTTCTGAGGTCCTCATATATATATATATTTAACATGCGACTCAACCCAATAGCCTTCTTGTGATAGAAAACGTTTCTTTACAAAATTTAGTTAAAATTGATTGAGCCGTTGTTACATATAATTAGAATGACCCTGATCAATTATCATTCAAAATGACCCACTAATTGAATTTTCGCAAATATGTATCCCAGCCCAATGATTTTCTCTTGCCCGAAAAAGATATAATACAAACTAAAGTCAAAATGGTGAGAGCCATTTCTAGATAAAATTAGCGTGACCCATCATGACCCATCGTGACCAAAATCTCCTGAACATGAACCCAGTCCATTAGTTTTTGCGCGCCGAAACAGTTTGGATCCAAAATTTAGTTAAAGTCGATTTAGCCGTTTTTAGATATTATTAGCTTGACCCTGATCCTATTAATCTAATTTTCACTAACATGTGACCTGTCCCAATGATTTTCTCGGGCCCGAAAACGATAGAACCCAAAATTTAGTCAAAATGGTGCAAGCCATTTTCTAGATAAAATTAGCGTGACTCACAATGACCTCAAAATGACCCACAAATCGAATTTCCTTTACTACGTGACTTAACCCAATGATCTTCTTGTAACCCAAAATAGTAGAATACAAGGTTTGGTTAAAATAGTTGGAGCCATTTTTATATAAAATTGGTTTAACCCGTAATGACCCAAATATGGCTCTTTAATCGAAAGTTTTCAAACATGTGACCTTAGCTTTGTCATGCCAAAAAGGGAAAAATACAAGATTTTGTTGAAATCGAGACGCTTTTTAAGATAGAATTTGCACATGCACATACAAACACAATTTTTGCTCCTATTACAGAATAATATTACCGATATTATAAATCATTTCGTATACATGCTGTTAAAACTACAAGTGACACATCGCATTTTTTAAGGGTGAAAGGCTTGTCTCACTGGTGACATCCCTAGAGGAGCCAGAATGACACCCTTAATTAGGGTAAAAAGATGGCACCCGTAATCCAGAGTGTCCAATAATAAAAAGAAATTTTAGACCGACATTTGGCCCGGGAAGGATTCGAACCCAGAACGTCTGATTACAAGCTCAACGCTCTAACCATTCGGCCATCGAGCTCACCTTCAAAGTCTTCCTGAAATGTTGAAATGTCCTGAAATTCAAAGGGTGCTTTATATAAAAAGCTCGCCAAAAGTTAGCCATTCGAAGTTCTAAACGGAATTGGGATAACGCTGAGCAGTGATAGTCTTCGTAGGGTGAAATTGCAGTTTTGATCCACCAGTGACGGCGAGTTTAAGGGGAAGGACACACGTCACAAAGCATGTGCAAATGACTAAGGGGTGAAAATTTTCCAACGGTATGCATTGCGCGGCACCCTAATTAGTGTAAATGACCCAGTGAAGGATCAAACGGCACCCCAAACACACTTTCAAGCCCTCGGGTGTCAAACGGTAACACCATTTCACACCTGGGCGCCAAATGCAACTGGTTTGTCACCTTTATTTTTAACAGTGCATACTGATATATTAGCTGAACTACCCGGTTTCAGCCGTGCCAATTAGATTGGGCCTCTCCGGAAAAAAGAAATTAAAATGAAATAACACAATAACTGAGATTTGTGGATTCTTTTGCAACATTCGTTAGAAAGACAAACAGAAAACATAAAGTTATTGCCTCAAAACGATAAAATATAATCCTTGAGTTTTAACATCAAATGCGCCTCTTTATTGGTGGGTGTAAAAAAAGTAAACATTAGCGATTCGGCGAGTAAGAAATAAAAAAACAGTCGCCAAATGAAAAGAAATGTTAGCAAAACAGATCCGGTTAAAAATATAACGTTAACCCTTTATTGCATCCCTGTTTTCCAAATTTTCTAGATTAACATAGTTTCTTGTATTTGCTTATAAAATAAAAATTCGTCTATTCGCAATAGAAACGATTACAAATAAATACATTTTAAATGTCTCCTAGTATTTAATGTGTGTTTCAGACATTCTATTAGCAATCTAAATAAATGTTAAAAATAACTATCGTTGATTGACCGTTGTGAAATACATATGCTAAAAACTGCGATGCTATTTCAAGGATTTTAAAAAAAATGACTGACCAATGATTACTTTCCGTACAACTAATAAATAGTATGGTAAATGGCTAATTTCAGCACCGCATTACAACAAAGTTTTTTTTCGTGTTTTTATCGGTACGATGCTTGTACACATATAGTGATTATACCTGACAATCAATAAATATATATCACATAATCATTTCTGTCATTGGTCATTGCTAAACAGAGTTGGTGCTGAGTCAGTATCTTTTCAACCCGTGACGGTATTTTAAAGTACCAACAAAGAAAATTTTATATAAAACTTATTTATTCTGTCTATTAATAAAAGTTTTTTTATTCTTTACACACAAAACATCTCGATCAAATTTAGATAGAATAGAGAAACAGTCGAAGCTAAATAGTTACAAAAAGTAGTAGCTTTATTGTTCCTTTTTATAGGTAGTAGCTTTATACTAGCTTTATTGTTTCTTTTATGTTCCTTTTCTTTCTTTAAATAAAATCATATGTCACATATTCAACTGCAAAAGCGTTTCCATTTATAGAGAGGATCATGATGCATTTAAACTCATTGCTTTTTTTAAGAATTGTAATACTTTCAAAAGAGTAATTTTGGTTAAATATTCTGATTATTTTTGTAAATATTTCCAAAAAAAAAAAAAAACTACCGATATATTTAATCAGTTTTAATGAAAAAAAATTCTAAATTCCGCATTAGTATTAGGGGGAACTGGGGTACATTGATACAGTTTTTTTCTAAGATTTTTTTTTGGTGTCAAGAAAGGAGAAAATTCAAGTTTTTTTCCATGAGGTGACAGCAAAACTTGTGTAGTATGTTATAAAAATGTACAATCATTGTTTTATATAGTATTTTTGCATGTAATTTTAAAAAAATCAAAAAAAGTCATTTGTATCAATGTGCCCCATCCCCGGGGCAGATTGATACGTTTAAGAAAAATGACAAAAAAATAATACCAATGCATATTTTTCATAAAAAATGAGTTAGAAAACCATTTTATATTTATTTATAAAAATTCAAATCACCCACAATTTATTTTTAAGCAATATTAAAGCAATCAAAATTAAATATATTATGACCTGATGTTCTGGCTGTTTCTTGTCTGATTGTTGGCTGTGGTAACTTTGTCATATCTAGCACTTCAACCCCAGCATTATCTTCTTTCTTATGAAAGATGAAAAAATTACCAGTTTTTCTGTTTATAAATAGGTTCATAAACAGAAAATAAAGGATAATTATATTAAAAATTCTGTTTATAATATAAGTATCATTTTCTTTTCTGCAGTTTGTTTCTCTTACTTAACATTTCTCATGTCGAAAGTACTTTTTTCTCTGGAGAATCGATATAAATTCGATATTTGCCAGAATGCCGTCCTTCTCTTTTATTAGTTCTACTAGCACTAGATGCTGGGTAAGTTCCTACGTCTTCTGTTTTCAGAAATACTATAAAATGTTCTAATATAAAGAAATTAGAACTATTTCACTTCAATAAAAATTAATATTAGAAATTTTTTGTGAAAAAAAGGTTGGATTAAGGAGTGTATGGTAAAAAAAATAATAAAAGATAATGAAAATATGAACTATTAAAGGATTTAGGCTGTATCAATGTGCCCCGTCATAAACTGTATCAATGTGCCCCATACAGCGATTTTGAATAAAATGAGTCTCAAATCCAACACTTCACAATATATCTAACAATAAATAATGAGGAACTGATAAAGAGTAGTTGTACTTACCAGGGAGAGTATTCATTTTGGTTGAAAATACTGGAACAGTTGTATAATAGCATTTCAATTGTACAACTCAAATTTACTTTTGAACAACAAAAACAATAAATCACCCGTCCCATTTCATCAAACTGCTGAATCATTCCAAGATTTTCTGTATGTAGTTGAATACACTAGCATCACCTTTTGGAGCTGTTGTGAAACTTCCTGTAATGACCCTGTGAGCGGTAGAGGGGGTGTATCAATGTGCCCCATGTATCAATGTACCCCAGTTCCCCCTATCTGAAAATTCCAGTTTACCTGCAGATATGAAAGAAAGTTGGATCAGTATCTAGATAAATAATTCGGTAGATAAAGGGTTAAATAGAACAATGTAAGTGGCATGATGCGACTGAAACATGAGCGATTACTATTATTCAGAAACGTGGATAAGAATCTCCCCTTTATAGGCACAAACAAAAAAGAAACAGAAATTGAGCCCTCGTAATTTGGATTATTGCATTTTTACTCACCAAATGGAGTTATTTTGGAGCTATTTGACACAATGGCGAACGGCAGCGAGCTCTGGGTGTTACTGATAGTGTTTATGAAAAGTTGCAAATGTTACAGAAATATAAAGTAATATGAATAAAATTAAATAAATACATTTTGTTGAAATTACTAATTTTTTTGTTATTTAACCCTTTTCGGCACACTGTGCCCAGTCTGGGATACCTTATTTTAATTCCAAACTTGCAAACGGCACCAATAATATTTTTTAAAAAATTTGCTTTTATAATAAAAGCTTAAATTAAAGAATTCATAATATCTAAAAGAGTCGTTTTCAAATTCTGGTGGCAGTCGATAATGACTCATTTTACTACAAGTTTTGCCCGTGCCGGAAAGGGTTAACCAAACTTAAATCCATCAAAGTTGATGTCAAAACTCATTGTTGATAAAACACAAAGTGTCCCTTTAGTTGTGTTTGGTTGTGAAAACTTTTTTACAATATCCTTGAGATACACCAATGTGATATCTAATGCTTCTGGAAAACTAAAATTTTTCATTCGCTTTTTTTTTTTTATTTTTTATTTTTTTTTTTAAAGACATGATGTGAAATTTCATTTTATCCGTTAAGGAAACCAGAAATAATGTTTGAAAACCTGTTAAATCATGAATCATTATTTTTTTTCCAAGATTTGCAATTATCCAATGAATGAATTTAGATTTGAAACATCCCATCATTGATACTTACAGAGGTTGGAACCTATGTGTGCAGGAAGGGGAATTGTAGGAAGTACATATCCATGTTCTTTGACATCCTTCATTAACCTCTTTTCACATAAAAAAAAAAAATCAGAAGTAATATTATTTAGATACATTAACAAGTCTTTACTTCATAGTTTTAAATGTTCTCTTTAAATTATTTTAATTATTATTTATCACCAGCTTATTCGGGGTTTTTAGGTGCGTTCGTAATTATGTAACTATTGTTGTCGCTCAGTCCGTCCGTCTGTCTGTCTGTCAGCATATAACAATGCAAAAACTACCCAACCGAATCGTTTGAAATTTAAAATACATAATTATTACATAATTTTGCCGAGTCATTTCAAATGTTATGGAAATCGGATGCATAGATCAATTACAGGGGCAATCAAAAGTATTCCGTTACATTACGGTCAATGGGGGAAAAAAGTTTCAAATGCATTTTAATCGTTTGAAATTTAAAATACATAGTTATTACATAATTTTGTCGAGTTATTTCAAATTTTTTGATAATCGGGTGCATAGATCAATTACAGGGGCAATCAAAAGTATTAAATTACATTATAGTCAATGGGGAAAAAGTTTCAAACGTATTTTATACGTGTGAAATTTAAAATACATAGTTATTACATAATTTTGTCCAGTTATTTCAAATTTTATGAAAATCGGATGCATAGATCAATTACAGGGACAATCAAAAGTATTCCGTTACATTACGGTCAATGAGGGAAAATGTTTCAAATGCATTTTAATGGTGTTGCACTCATGCGAACTTAATAAAATTTATATGCAACTATAAAGTACATATTATAATATACATTTTACATAATTTGTGGTGCAAAGAACATTTGTTATTGATTTACAAGGCCACACAAAAGTATTCCATTACATAATGGTATAGGGAGAGCATTGTTTGATGAGCGTTTTAATTGTAATTCACTATTTACAATTTTATGAGATTGATATATGAGAGTAATATTTTTAAAACTTCGTTATCGTACGAACGTACCTCGTTTGCTACGCTTCACGTGCAATTTCCATCTTGTTTCGCTGTTCAATAGTGTCCAAAGTTTTTTGCTCAAAGGTTCCCCATAACATGGAGTTAAACATTAGAACGGTTTACTCAATTCGGCTGAAGAATTTAAATAAAACAAAGTTTATAAACTAAAGCTAACATCTTTGTTTAAACACTGAACAATAAATTAAAATTTTAAGGATATAGAAGTTTCTAAACAAAAAATCTTAGAACTTTATTTTCTTAAGTTTAGATTCAAGAGGGAGAAAAATACATATCTTGTTTAGACAGTACTGTTCTTACAAAAGGGTACAGCTTTGAATAACTATTCACTTGAAGCAGTAATGTATTGCCATATACATTTTTTTAAAATAATATATTTGAAGGAAAATATTTAGAGTGTTCAAAGGTGCCTCCAATTCCAACGTCCAATTCCAATTCCCCTCTCCCCAAGATCGTATACTGGTCCGAAAAAAATCGTATATATTAACTACTATGGCAGATTATTGTGGCAGAATAGAATTTTCAATTGTGTTATGCTTTTTCAAAAATGTTCGTTAGCGGCCATGTTTTTCTTTCACGTAATATTTTAATCTAAAGGCTGATTTAACACAAGATTGACATTAATGTTAATTTTTTATATTGTATAAGTTAAAAAATATGTAAAGTAATCAAATCAAAATCTTCATACGAATAATTTTAACAGTTCTAAATTTATGAATCATTAAACATGAATGAAAAAAACCTGCTGGACGTTTAAAGGATTTATACATATTCTTTTTCCTTTATTCATAATTTGCTTCTATTTCACAACCTCTATGCTTTTAGTTTTTGCTTTATCTTCTTTTAAGAAAAGAACATATTTATATTTCCAATACAATATATATATATTAATTACATTATCCCGTTTATTTAATATTCTTATTTGCAAATGATTTTGGAATTCATATTTATTTGCTATAAACATCCAATCTTAAGTAGTATGATAATTTGATTTTTTTTCCTATTACATCGATTTTTGATGATTGCGTTTCATTAAATCAAATTATACTTTAAAGATGTATATATTATTTAGATTAAATTAATTATCCAAATGATTTTTCGATACATATCTATTTCCTATATATATTATAATGGACAAATGTATCCCGGAAAACACACCCACACCCCCAATATATGTGGAAATTCGGAGGTACGTATTGCAGTGCGTATTCTCAGACCTCGTACATATATGTTTATGTATTTTGACAGGTGTGGGAAAAAGTTTTTTTTCCTTTTTATAGGTTCGCAACTTATTGCAGTAGGATGCGTGGCCCTTCGAAGACTCAACTAAAAAGGCAGCGGCATTTCTGAGTAGAAAGACCCAATGTTTCGTACAAGGCAGACTCTTGAGTGGGACTCCTTTAAACGGATAGCCAAGAAGTTGAGAATTCGGAGGTACGTATTGCAGTGCGTATTCTCAGACCTCGAACATATATGTTTATGTATTTTGACAGGTGTGGGAAAAAGTTTTTTTTCTTTTTATAGGTTCGCAACTTATTGCAGTAGGATGCGTGGCCCTTCGAAGACTCAACTAAAAAGGCAGCGGCATTTCTGAGTCGAAAGACCCAATGTTTCGTACAAGGCAGACTCTTGAGTGGGACTTCTTTAAACGGATAGCCAAGAAGTTGAGAATTCGGAGGTACGTATTGCAGTGCGTATTCTCAGACCTCGTACATATATGTTTATGTATTTTGAAAGGTGTGGAAAATTTTTTTTTTCTTTTTATAGGTTCGCAAATTATTGCAGAAGGATGCGTGGCCCTTCGAAGACTCAACAAAAAAGGCAGCGGCATTTCTGAGTAGAAAGACCCAATGTTTCGTACAAGGCAGACTCTTGAGTGGGACTTCTTTAAACGGATAGCCAAGAAGTTGAGAATTCGGAGGTACGTATTGCAGTGCGTATTCTCAGACCTCGTACATATATGTTTATGTATTTTGACAGGTGTGGGAAAAAGTTTTTTTTTCTTTTTATAGGTTCGCAACTTATTGCAGAAGGATGCGTGGCCCTTCGAAGACTCAACTAAAAAGGCAGCGGCATTTCTGAGTAGAAAGACCCAATGTTTCGTACAAGGCAGACTCTTGAGTGGGACTCCTTTAAACGGATAGTCAAGAAGTTGAGAATTCGGAGGTGCGTATTGCAGTGCGTATTCTCAGACCTCGTACATATATGTTTATGTATTTTGACAGGTGTGGGAAAAAGTTTTTTTTCTTTTTATAGGTTCGCAACTTATTGCAGAAGGATGCGTGGCCCTTCGAAGACTCAACTAAAAAGGCAGCGGCATTTCTGAGTAGAAAGTCCCAATGTTTCGTACAAGGCAGACTGAGAATTCGGAGGTACGTATTGCAGTGCGTATTCTCAGACCTCGTACATATATGTTTATGTATTTTGACAGGTGTGGGAAAAAGTTTTTTTTTTTTCTTTTTATAGGTTCGCAACTTATTGCAGAAGGATGCGTGGCCCTTCGAAGACTCAACAAAAAAGGCAGCGGCATTTCTGAGTAGAAAGACCCAATGTTTCGTACAAGGCAGACTCTTGAGTGGGATTTCTTTAAACGGATAGCCAAGAAGTTGAGAATTCGGAGGTACGTAATGCAGTGCGTATTCTAAGACCTCGTACATACATGTTTATATATTTTGACAGGTGTGGGAAAAAGTTTTTTTTCTTTTAAAAGGTTCGCAACTTATTGCAGAAGGATGCGTGGCCCTTCGAAGACTCAACTAAAAAGGCAGCGGCATTTCTGAGTAGAAAGACCCAATGTTTCGTACAAGGCAGACTCTTGAGTGGGACTCCTTTAAACGGATACCCAAGAAGTTGAGAATTCGGAGGTACGTATTGCAGTGCGTATTCTCAGACCTCGTACATATATGTTTATGTATTTTGACAGGTGTGGGAAAAAGTTTTTTTTTTCTTTTTATAGGTTCGCAACATATTGCAGAAGGATGCGTGGCCCTTCGAAGACTCAACTAAAAAGGCAGCGGCATTTCTGAGTCGAAAGACCCAATGTTTCGTACAAGGCAGACTCTTGAGTGGGACTTCTTTAAACGGATAGCCAAGAAGTTGAGAATTCGGAGGTACGTATTGCAGTGCGTATTCTCAGACCTCGTACATATATGTTTATGTATTTTGAAAGGTGTGGGAAAAAGTTTATTTTTCTTTTTATAGGTTCGCAACTTATTGCAGAAGGATGCGTGGCCCTTCGAAGACTCAACTAAAAAGGCAGCGGCATTTCTGAGTAGAAAGACCCAATGTTTCGTACAAGGCAGACTCTTGAGTGAGACTCCTTTAAACGGATAGTCAAGAAGTTGAGAATTCGGAGGTGCGTATTGCAGTGCGTGTTCTCAGACCTCTTATATATATAGGTGCGTATTCTCAGACCTAGTACATATATGTTTATGTATTTTGACAGGTGTGGGAACATTTTTTTTTCTTTTTATAGGTTCGCAACTTATTGCAGAAGGATGCGTGGCCCTTCGAAGACTCAACAAAAAAGGCAGCGGCATTTCTGAGTAGAAAGTCCCAATGTTTCGTACAAGGCAGACTGAGAATTCGGAGGTACGTATTGCAGTGCGTATTCTCAGACCTCGTACATATATATTTATGTATTTTGAAAGGTGTGGGAAATTGTTTTTTTCTTTTTATAGGTTCGCAACTTATTGCAGAAGGATGCGTGGCCCTTCGAAGACTCAACAAAAAAGGCAGCGGCATTTCTGAGTAGAAAGACCCAATGTTTCGTACAAGGCAGACTCTTGAGTGGGACTTCTTTAAACGGATAGCCAAGAAGTTGAGAATTCGGAAGTACGTATTGCAGTGCGTATTCTCAGACCTCGTACATATATGTTTATGTATTTTGACAGGTGTGGGAAATTGTTTTTTTCTTTTTATAGGTTCGCAACTTATTGCAGAAGGATGCGTGGCCCTTCGAAGACTCAACAAAAAAGGCAGCGGCATTTCTGAGTAGAAAGTCCCAATGTTTCGTACAAGGCAGACTGAGAATTCGGAGGTACGTATTGCAGTGCGTATTCTCAGACCTCGTACATATATGTTTATGTATTTTGACAGGTGTGGGAAAAAGTTTTTTTTTCTTTTTATAGGTTCGCAACTTATTGCAGAAGGATGCGTGGCCCTTCGAAGACTCAACTAAAAAGACAGCGGCATTTCTGAGTAGAAAGACCCAATGTTTCGTACAAGGCAGACTCTTGAGTGGGACTCCTTTAAACGGATAGTCAAGAAGTTGAGAATTCGGAGGTGCGTATTGCAGTGCGTATTCTCAGACCTCGTACATATATGTTTATGTATTTTGACAGGTGTGGGAAAAAGTTTTTTTCTTTTTATAGGTTCGCAACTTATTGCAGAAGGATGCGTGGCCCTTCGAAGACTCAACTAAAAAGGCAGCGGCATTTCTGAGTAGAAAGACCCAATGTTTCGTACAAGGCAGACTCTTGAGTGGGACTTCTTTAAACGGATAGTCAAGAAGTTGAGAATTCGGAGGTGCGTATTGCAGTGCGTATTCTCAGACCTCGTACATATATGTTTATGTATTTTGACAGGTGTGGGAAAAAGTTTTTTTTCTTTTTATAGGTTCGCAACTTATTGCAGAAGGATGCGTGGCCCTTCGAAGACTCAACTAAAAAGGCAGCGGCATTTCTGAGTAGAAAGACCCAATGTTTCGTACAAGGCAGACTCTTGAGTAGGACTCCTTTAAACGGATAGCCAAGAAGTTGAGAATTCGGAGGTACGTATTGCAGTGCGTATTCTCAGACCTCGTACATATATGTTTATGTATTTTGACAGGTGTGGGAAAAAGTTTTTTTTTCTTTTTATAGGTTCGCAACTTACTGCAGTAGGATGCGTGGCCCTTCGAAGACTCAACAAAAAAGGCAGCGGCATTTCTGAGTAGAAAGACCCAATGTTTCGTACAAGGCAGACTCTTGAGTGGGACTTCTTTAAACGGATAGCCAAGAAGTTGAGAATTCGGAGGTACGTATTGCAGTGCGTATTCTCAGACCTAGTACATATATGTTTATGTATTTTGACAGGTGTGGGAACATTTTTTTTTTCTTTTTATAGGTTCGCAACTTATTGCAGAAGGATGCGTGGCCCTTCGAAGACTCAACAAAAAAGGCAGCGGCATTTCTGAGTAGAAAGTCCCAATGTTTCGTACAAGGCAGACTGAGAATTCGGAGGTACGTATTGCAGTGCGTATTCTCAGACCTCGTACATATATGTTTATGTATTTTGAAAGGTGTGGGAAATTGTTTTTTTCTTTTTATAGGTTCGCAACTTATTGCAGAAGGATGCGAGGCCCTTCGAAGACTCAACAAAAAAGGCAGCGGCATTTCTGAGTAGAAAGACCCAATGTTTCGTACAAGGTAGACTCTTGAGTGGGACTTCTTTAAACGGATAGCCAAGAAGTTGAGAATTCGGAGGTACGTATTGCAGTGCGTATTCTCAGACCTCGTACATATATGTTTATGTATTTTGACAGGTGTGGGAAAAAGTTTTTTTTCTTTTTATAGGTTCGCAACTTATTGCAGTAGGATGCGTGGCCCTTCGAAGACTCAACTAAAAAGGCAGCGGCATTTCTGAGTCGAAAGACCCAATGTTTCGTACAAGGCAGACTCATGAGTGGGACTTCTTTAAACGGATAGCCAAGAAGTTGAGAATTCGGAGGTACGTATTGCAGTGCGTATTCTCAGACCTCGAACATATATGTTTATGTATTTTGACAGGTGTGGGAAAAAGTTTTTTTTCTTTTTATAGGTTCGCAACTTATTGCAGTAGGATGCGTGGCCCTTCGAAGACTCAACTAAAAAGGCAGCGGCATTTCTGAGTCGAAAGACCCAATGTTTCGTACAAGGCAGACTCTTGAGTGGGACTTCTTTAAACGGATAGCCAAGAAGTTGAGAATTCGGAGGTACGTATTGCAGTGCGTATTCTCAGACCTCGTACATATATGTTTATGTATTTTGAAAGGTGTGGAAAATTTTTTTTTTCTTTTTATAGGTTCGCAAATTATTGCAGAAGGATGCGTGGCCCTTCGAAGACTCAACAAAAAAGGCAGCGGCATTTCTGAGTAGAAAGACCCAATGTTTCGTACAAGGCAGACTCTTGAGTGGGACTTCTTTAAACGGATAGCCAAGAAGTTGAGAATTCGGAGGTACGTATTGCAGTGCGTATTCTCAGACCTCGTACATATATGTTTATGTATTTTGACAGGTGCGGGAAAAAGTTTTTATTTTCTTTTTATAGGTTCGCAACTTATTGCAGTAGGATGTGTGGCCTTTCGAACACTCAACTAAAAAGGCAGCCGCAGTTCTGTTTACAAGGACCCAATGTTTCATACAAGGCAGACTCTTGAGTGGGATGTCTTTAAAGAGATAGCCAAGAAGTTGAAAATTCGGAGGTACGTATTGCATTGCGTATTCTCAGACCTCTTACATATATGTTTATGTATTTTGACAGGTGCGGGAAAAAGTTTTTATTTTCTTTTTATAGGTTCGCAACTTATTGCAGTAGGATGTGTGGCCTTTCGAACACTCAACTAAAAAGGCAGCCGCAGTTCTGTTTACAAGGACCCAATGTTTCATACAAGGCAGACTCTTGAGTGGGATGTCTTTAAAGAGATAGCCAAGAAGTTGAAAATTCGGAGGTACGTATTGCAGTACGTATTCTCAGACCTCTTACATATATGTTTATGTATTTTGACAGGTGTGGGAAAAAGTTTTTTTTCTTTTTATAGGTTCGCAACTTATTGCAGAAGGATGCGTGGCCCTTCGAAGACTCAACTAAAAAGGCAGCGACATTTCTGAGTAGAAAGACGCAATGTTTCGTACAAGGCAGACTCTTGAGTGGGACTCCTTTAAACGGATAGCCAAGAAGTTGAGAATTCGGAGGTACGTATGGCAGTACGTATTCTCAGACCTCGTACATATATGTTTATGTATTTTGACAGGTGTGGGAAAAAGTTTTTTTTCTCTTTTTATAGGTTCGCAACTTATTGCAGAAGGATGCGTGGCCCTTCGAAGACTCAACTAAAAAGGCAGCGACATTTCTGAGTAGAAAGACGCAATGTTTCGTACAAGGCAGACTCTTGAGTGGGACTCCTTTAAACGGATAGCCAAGAAGTTGAGAATTCGGAGGTACGTATGGCAGTACGTATTCTCAGACCTCGTACATATATGTTTATGTATTTTGACAGGTGTGGGAAAAAGTTTTTTTTTCTTTTTATAGGCTCGCAACTTATTGCAGAAGGATGCGTGGCCCTTCGAAGACTCAACTAAAAAGGCAGCGACATTTCTGAGTAGAAAGACGCAATGTTTCGTACAAGGCAGACTCTTGAGTGGGACTCCTTTAAACGGATAGCCAAGAAGTTGAGAATTCGGAGGTACGTATTGCAGTGCGTATTCTCAGACCTCGTACATATATGTTTATGTATTTTGACAGGTGTGGGAAATTTTTTTTTATTTTTATACGTTCGCAACTTATTGCAGTAGGATGCGTGGCCCTTCGAAGACTCAACAAAAAAGGCAGCGGCATTTCTGAGTAGAAAGACCCAATGTTTCGTACAAGGCAGACTCTTGAGTGGGACTCCTTTAAACGGATAGCCAAGAAGTTGAGAATTCGGAGGTACGTATTGCAGTGCGTATTCTCAGACCTCGTACATGTATGTTTATGTATTTTGACAGGTGTGGGAAAAAGTTTTTTTTCTTTTTATAGGTTCGCAACTTATTGCAGAAGGATGCGTGGCCCTTCGAAGACTCAACTAAAAAGGCAGCGACATTTCTGAGTAGAAAGACGCAATGTTTCGTACAAGGCAGACTCTTGAGTGGGACTCCTTTAAACGGATAGCCAAGAAGTTGAGAATTCGGAGGTACGTATGGCAGTACGTATTCTCAGACCTCGTACATATATGTTTATGTATTTTGACAGGTGTGGGAAAAAGTTTTTTTTCTCTTTTTATAGGTTCGCAACTTATTGCAGAAGGATGCGTGGCCCTTCGAAGACTCAACTAAAAAGGCAGCGACATTTCTGAGTAGAAAGACGCAATGTTTCGTACAAGGCAGACTCTTGAGTGGGACTCCTTTAAACGGATAGCCAAGAAGTTGAGAATTCGGAGGTACGTATGGCAGTACGTATTCTCAGACCTCGTACATATATGTTTATGTATTTTGACAGGTGTGGGAAAAAGTTTTTTTTTCTTTTTATAGGCTCGCAACTTATTGCAGAAGGATGCGTGGCCCTTCGAAGACTCAACTAAAAAGGCAGCGACATTTCTGAGTAGAAAGACGCAATGTTTCGTACAAGGCAGACTCTTGAGTGGGACTCCTTTAAACGGATAGCCAAGAAGTTGAGAATTCGGAGGTACGTATTGCAGTGCGTATTCTCAGACCTCGTACATATATGTTTATGTATTTTGACAGGTGTGGGAAATTTTTTTTTATTTTTATACGTTCGCAACTTATTGCAGTAGGATGCGTGGCCCTTCGAAGACTCAACAAAAAAGGCAGCGGCATTTCTGAGTAGAAAGACCCAATGTTTCGTACAAGGCAGACTCTTGAGTGGGACTCCTTTAAACGGATAGCCAAGAAGTTGAGAATTCGGAGGTACGTATTGCAGTGCGTATTCTCAGACCTCGTACATGTATGTTTATGTATTTTGACAGGTGTGGGAAAAAGTTTTTTTTCTTTTTATAGGTTCGCAACTTATTGCAGAAGGATGCGTGGCCCTTCGAAGACTCAACTAAAAAGGCAGCGGCATTTCTGAGTAGAAAGACCCAATGTTTCGTACAAGGCAGACTCTTGAGTGGGACTCCTTTAAACGGATAGCCAAGAAGTTGAGAATTCGGAGGTACGTATTGCAGTGCGTATTCTCAGACCTCGAACATATATGTTTATGTATTTTGACAGGTGTGGGAAAAAGTTTTTTTTCTTTTTATAGGTTCGCAACTTATTGCAGAAGGATGCGTGGCCCTTCGAAGACTCAACTAAAAAGGCAGCGACATTTCTGAGTAGAAAGACGCAATGTTTCGTACAAGGCAGACTCTTGAGTGGGACTCCTTTAAACGGATAGCCAAGAAGTTGAGAATTCGGAGGTACGTATGGCAGTACGTATTCTCAGACCTCGTACATATATGTTTATGTATTTTGACAGGTGTGGGAAAAAGTTTTTATTTTCTTTTTATAGGTTCGCAACTTATTGCAGTAGGATGTGTGGCCCTTCGAACACTCAACTAAAAAGGCAGCGGCAGTTCTGTTTACAAGGACCCAATGTTTCATACAAGGCAGACTCTTGAGTGAGATGTCTTTAAAGAGATATCCAAGAAGTTGAAAATTCGGAGGTACGTATTGCAGTGCGTATTCTCAGACCTCGTACATATATGTTTATGTATTTTGACAGGTGTGGGAAAAAGTTTTTTTTCTTTTTATAGGTTCGCAACTTATTGCAGAAGGATGCGTGGCCCTTCGAAGACTCAACTAAAAAGGCAGCAGCATTTCTGAGTAGAAAGACCCAATGTTTCGTACAAGGCAGACTCTTGAGTGGGACTCCTTTAAACGGATAGCCAAGAAGTTGAGAATTCGGAGGTATGTATTGCAGTGCGTATTCTCAGACCTCTTACATATATATTTATGTATTTTGACAGGTGTGGGAAAAAGTTTTAATTTTCTTTTTATAGGTTCGCAACTTATTGCAGTAGGATGTGTGGCCCTTCGAACACTCAACTAAAAAGGCAGCGGCAGTTCTGTTTACAAGGACCCAATGTTTAATACAAGGCAGACTCTTGAGTGAGATGTCTTTAAAGAGATAGCCAAGAAGTTGAAAATTCGGAGGTAAGTATTGCAGTCAGGGTTTGAAAAAACCCGGGTTTTTTTGAAAAAGCCCAACCCACTGGGCCCAGTAGTCTAAAACCCGGGTTTTTTCGGGCTTTTTTGAAAAAACCCGGGTTTTTTCGGGTTTTATCAAAATTTTTTGGAGAACTCTTCATATTTCTAATTTTCACAAGCACAGTACCTACATTTTTCATTTATCAGTGAAACAAAGGTATAATTTTGCATTAAGTATAGATTAACAATAAAAATATATAAAAAGAAAATATAAATATATTTAAAAAGATTATTTTGTATCTCATAGAACTAGATTACTGGAAGAATGATATATTAAATCGAATGCAACTGAATTTCTTTATATAAATCTTAAGTTAAACATACTAATTTATGCAATTACTTTCATTTACTTCAATAGAAATCAATTTAAGGGAGACCCGTAAGAAAAAACTCAAAATTTTTATTATTGATTTCAAAGTAATGAATTTTAGTGTACTATTTAAGAATCTTTTTGTAAGGAATAATTTGCAAAAAGATTCACTTTTTATTAAAAAGTATATTTTTTATGGGGATTTTTATGATATTTTTTGTCGAAAAATACACTTTTTAAAATTACTACTCCTCATTCAATTTTCAATATTTTGGTAATACTAAAATTTCTTAAATAGTGTTATAGTATATAGAAAAGAACTAAGGAGAGATATTTTTAATTTTCCATTTTAATTGGCTAAGAAAAAAATAAATAAAAATACGCATGGTAAATTTCCTTAAATTCGTTATAATTTTCATGTTTACCAATTTATGTAAAATTTTCAGAAATAGTTTAAAAAAATGTCTCTCCTTACTTTTGTTGCAAATTTTTTTAAGATTCTAAAAACATCAACACTTTGTTTCTAATTCATTTTACCACTGAGCCTTAGTAGTACTTTGAACTTAGGCAAAATATGAAAAAAGTCATTTTCAGGAAAACACATTTTAAATGGCCGCTAGTCCTTTAAACTCTATAGTGAGTACAATTAAAAAGAGCTCATTTCTTACCTGTTCTAAGTGTCCCCGAGTTCTGAAATTTTGCAATATTCGCAAATATGTATTTTATCGTTTTCTGAGATAAAAATTTTTTTGAACTTTTGATGATTTTTGGCTGAAAATGGGGTACGGGTCTCCCTTAAAGCAGCAACATTTATGTAAATATTTTTATTTTTTTGAAGAAAATAATAGAATTCAAACATATATATGCATATATATACTACAATTTAAGCAACATTTATATTGCAATAGTATTAAATTGGATTATCTAAAAGTCAATGTCAGTCATATCTATAAAGTTAGATCGTAAATGGCAATACACTTTTACTAGTTTAGTTTTGCTTTTGTATGCCATCTGTAAGCAATCTTTTAAAGTATCTGGATACATTTTAGATTAGATTTTATTAGGGTTTTTTGGATATTATCAAGGTTATTTATGTTAAAGAAATATGGTTCAGAATGTTTGAAAACAAGGTACTTATACTAATAAATACAATTCAAAATAACTAATTGATTACAAAAAGTTTATGAGGTTAAAGGTTAAAAGATTATGACAATAATAAACATTATAATTTGCTTTTACAAAAATTAATTATTAGTAATAATTTTAACAATTAAATTACTAAAGTATTATACTAAAACTTTTTCACTCTTTTTTTTTTTTTTTTTTTTTTTTATATAACAGGATTCCCAGCAAAACATGACTGGCAAATTCCTTGACTTTCCATGACCAAATCTCAAAAAATTCCCTGACTTTCACAAACCAAATCTAGAAAAATTCTCTGACCAAACGAGCATACAGCAAAATTTGATACTTATTTTCACAATCTTTTGCCAAAATTAGCAATTTTTTCTGCAATCATACTTCAATCTTTTTTTTTTCCCCAACTGTTTAATGAATTTTGTGTCATTTTTCATTTTTTCACTCAAATGTTTTCCATGACTTTTTTAGAAATTATTTGTAAATTCCCTGACTTTTCCTGTATATTTTGAGATTTTCCTGACTTTCCATGATGCTGGGAACCCTGTGTAATCTGTCACCATTTTTGTGTTGAAAATTACTGCATAAACTTTCATTGAACATTGAAGCACGATAATAAATGTTGCGATTATTCTTAAAATCTATAACAATACAAGCAATTAGGATGGGGATCACATTTCAAGCGCCATCATTAGGTATACATTAAGATTTAAAGCACTTGGATGCATTTTAAAATATATAGCCATGAAAATCTTCCTTATTTACAAACTAATTTATTTTATGGTCATTTTATCAATACTTAGAAATTCTTTTAAATATGGTTAGTTTGAAATATATTTAAATTGGCATTTATCTTTCCATCCTCATATCTTAGATTAAATAATGATACAGTTGTGAAAACACGAGAAAATTTGAAAAAACCCACAAATGGGTTTTTGATGGGTTTTTTCAAGTGGGCCCGCCCGAAAAAACCCGGGCGGGTTTTTTCGGGCTGGGCCCACTTTGGCGAACCCTGATTGCAGTGCGTATTCTCAGACCTCGTACATATATGTTTATGTATTTCTACAGGTGTGGGAAATTTTTTTTTTTTATACGTTCGCAACTTATTGCAGTAGGATGTGTGGCCCTTCGAACACTCAACTAAAAAGTCAGCGGCAGTTCTGTTTACAAGAACCCAATGTTTCATACAAGGCAGACTCTTGAGTGGGACGTATTTAAAGACGAAGCCAAGAAGTTGAAAATCTGGAGGTACGTATAGCAGTGCGTATTCTCAGACCTCGTATATATATGTTTATGTATTTCAACAGGTGTGGGTAAAAGATTTTTTCATTTTATAGGTTCGCAACTTATTGCAGTAGGATGTGTGGCCCTTTGAACACGCAACTAAAAAGGCAGCGGCAGTTCTGTCTAGAAGGAACCAATGTTTCATACAAGGCAGACCCTTGAGTGGGACTTCTTTAAAGAGATAGCTAAGAAGTTGAAAATTCTGAGGTACGTATTGCAGTGCGTATTCTCAGACCTCGTACATATATGTTTATGTATTTTGACAAGTTTGGGAAAAAGTTTCTTTTCTTTTTATAGGTTCACAACTTATTGCATTAGTATATGTGGCTCTTCGTAGACTCAACTAAAAAGGCTACTAAACAATATCCTACTAAACAATTCTTACCGGGAGGAAGCAATATCCCTGAGAAGGCAGTCTCGAGTGGGACCTCTTTAAAGAGATAACATTTGTGAAGGTTTCCTTCACGCGCGTTATAAAAGATGGATTGCCATTCCAAACTTTTGGTTCCAGTGTTTTATTTAAATATTTAAATCAAGGTAGCCTTCAAGGGTTTAAGCCTTCAGGGTTTAAGCCTTCCTCAAAAACTGTTTGCCAGAATGAACAGTCATTTAGATTTATATCTATATATACAATTATTAGTGTCATGTAGCATACACAATATAGCACGTATTACTATATTTAGATACAGCCCCTCATGTTTTTGCGTCATTTTGGGAATAACGGATTTTTAACTTATTCTATCACGATCACTTTCAGAATTTTAAAGCAATTTTACTGAGACTTTCACAAAAGTTTCTCTATACATTTAGCTAATACATTATTAAAATTATATTTTGATTGCTTTCACGAATGCGCAGTAAAAAATTATTTAATGAATCTACTCATTATTCATACTATTTTTAGTACTTTTTAATTCTGATTACAGGGTATTGTGTATAATGTTGTTTTTCATAACACAATATATTGCAATTAACCACTTAATCACAACGCTTGAATGCTTTTGCTACATCTTTTTTTAGACAGGGCTAATTCGAAAGGTGTTCCTTCTTTTTCAATTTTTTTACGGTCTCCTGTGGAGTTTCCGGAAAGAATAGTTCAGGTAATGTATGACCTGTACTATTATGCTTACACATCTGGATTTTCAGAAAAATTCCACATGTATTTTTCTAGTATTTAACATGTATTAACAAAATGGCTAAAATCGCAAGTGGCCGGTCATATTTATCCATGTAGGGTATATTCATGTGTAAGTGAATATCATAAAATGTCATATTTTGATCATCTGAGATATTGAAAGTATCCATTAATAACAATTCCAAATTTCAAGAGGTAAACTTATTTTCTATTAGGGAGTATTTTCCAAGTAAAATCGCTAAATTTTGAAGAACTTAAATAATAAGTTAATTTTTTGGTAGTTACATGCCATTTCAAGGCATATTTGTTCCAGGATAATGACAATTTATTCTTATTTTTTTAAGTCTAAAATTTTAATTTTGTTTAAAAGAACATGTTTTCAATATAATAGCTCAAATTCCATCTAATGCTTTTTTATTTGTTAATTTATGAAAGTCATGAAATTGACATAATAAATGTCTACTCGATTTTTACAAAGAGTTTAATCACACTATTTTCAAAGAAATGTCTAGAAGATCTTGCTAGTTGTGATGATTTTACTACTTCTGACTTGAACTATGTCAAAAATAAGAATTACTAAGAATTTACTTACAAAAATTTCAAAAACTGACATATCTAGAAATAATTTGGAAAAATAGATTTTAAACTGAAACTTTGTTGAAAAAAATGTGTTCGTGAAACATTAAAAGTAATCCATCTGCTTTTAAAAACAACGAATGGATTTAATTGCACACTACTCGAGATCGTTCAAGTTAGCCTAAAGAATGTCCAGAATAGTAAAATAAATTTAAAAATATCCAGGGGCATTTCTATAAATAATGTTATAACCAGAAATTTCAATAATCGCATGAAATCTATAATCTTAATACGTGTTGCTATAGCTGAAAATTTTCATTAAACTAACAAATTTTCATTAGTAGACAGTAGCCATCAGTAGCCACCGACAAATATTTTTTAATAGCCACTTTTTCTCATTTAGTTTCTCCGTGACCGGTGTCCAGCGTTAATTTGGCCCGTTAACATTATAATTCTTGAAAATATAGGTGTAAAAAATTTATTCTAAAGGCAGTTTTTTTTTTTTTTCGCAGACACGATGTGTACTTAAAAATAAGTGAAAAGAGTCAGGAAACTATTCCTATGCCGGATCAATAACCATAGCTAATATATATTTTAATCAATAATGAAATTTTTTTCATTTCATAATATTATATTGTAAATAATTGTGTTCTATCAATGATTGGTTCTGTAAAAGTAGAAATTACAACATAAAAGAAAATGCAGATATTAGGATTACAAAATTAATAACACATTTTGGTATAGTTTTGATTTCGATTTAAATTTTGAGATGTTCCGTATGTGTTTACACATGTTTGTATTTTTATTTTAACTTATGTTTTATTAAATTTGACGGTGCACTTTCGTATAATATTTCTGCTACAGATTTGTTTTTACTTAATAAATATTTTTAAACATTTTCTGGTGAGTATTTTTTTTTCCAATAAATACTTTTAAAATCTTTGTATGTATTTTTGTTTGCTTGTTTGTTTTAGGTAGCTTTCATTACAAAAAGTAAAAAGCTACCTATTGCAGTCGTCCGGAGGAAAGCACTTCCAGAAAATTTTGGTATATTTTCACCGATCATGACCCCCAGACCCCAAAACCACCCTCCGTTCATATGTTGACATATATATATATATATATATATAAAACCATATACATATATAGATATATATATATATATATATATATATCTGATTTTTGTCATGCGATAACTAATGTATTTATGAACCGATTTGAATGAAACTTGGTACATACATAGTACATAGAAATGTCTCGACCGAGTTCGTTGGCCAGCATCATCCAACATTTTGTTTCGAAATTGCGGCCATTTTAAATTTTTTAAAAATTTAAAATTTAAAATTCAATGCGAAAAAATTAAAAGTTGAAATTTTTTTTTCTTTTACGTATTAGAACTTAAAACAACAATTCCTGAACACTTTTTATTTTGTCTATGTCTTAAAAAATGATTGAATTATAACACTTTGAATTTTTCTTATGGCGACATTTTGAAACGATCTGATTTTTTTCACGTCATAACACGCGTATTTATGAACCGATTTGAATGAAACTTAGTATGTACATAGTACATACAAATATCTCGACCGAGTTCGTCGCCCAGCATCATCCGCCATTTTGTTTCAAAATGGCGGCCATTTTAAATCTTTTTAAAAATTTAAAATTTAAAATTAAATCTGAAAAAATTAAAAGTTGAAAAATCTTTTTCTTTTACGTGCTAGAACTTAAAACAACGATTCCAGAACACTTTTTATTTTGTCTATATCTTAAAGAATAATTGAGTTATAGCACTTTGAATTTTTCTTATGGCTGACATCTTAAAACGATCTGATTTTTGTCACGTGATAACACGCGTATTTATGAATCAATTTGGATGTAACTTGATGTGTACGTAGTATATACTGAGGCCTGAATCGAGTTCGATACTCAGTTCCATCCGCCATCTTATTTCAAAATGGCGGCCATTTAAAAAAATTTTATAAATTTTTAAATTTAAAATTAGGTACAAGAAAGTGAGAAATTCAAAACGTTTTTTTTATGCATTTGAACTTGATACAAAGATTCCAGAGCATTTTTTGTTTCGTCTGTATCTTAAAAAATGGCTGAGTTATCGCATTTTTAATTTCTAGTGCTGCTCATATCTTGAAATGATCTGATTTTCGTCACTTAATAACACGCGTATTTATAAACTGATTTGGATATAACTCCGTGTGCGCATAGTACATAGAAATACCTTGACCACGTTCACTGTCCAACTTCTTCCGTCCTCTTGTTTCAAAATGGAAGCCATTTAAATTTGTCAAAAATCTTTTAAATGTATAATGATGTACAAACAAAAAATTAGAAATTGAAAAAAGGTTCTTTATAAAGTATTTATCTTAATAATGAATTCAGGAGTATTTTTTGATTTGTCTTTAACTTAAAAAACGCCTGAGCAGTTTGAATTTCTAACGTGGGTGACATTAAAAAAAAAAAAAAAAAATCAATTTACCCGCGACAGCACTCGTATATATTAATCGATTTCAATATGAGTGTGCATGTGCACCTGAATTAAGATTTCGACCAAGCTCATAATCAGGTTCCACTAATTTGAGCTTTGTATTTTTGAATAATATAACTTAATTTAAAATAAATAAACAAATATATAAGTATATGAAAGCTACCTCTTCCTCCCGGCACTGCCGGAAGGACTATTTTAAAACAACGCTGTATTTTTAATGTACAGTTTTCATTTTGTGCGATAGTCTAGAAAATGATATGCTTCTTTAGTTTTGATAATATGGCCCGCGGCATTGTGTACAATGCTATATTTGGCCCACGGTGGTAGACCAGTTTGACATGCCTGATGTACATAGTCATCTCATATTTATATAGATATTGTATATAATTCTGCTTATTAAATTCAGTAAACTGAATTCCCAGCGTAATTAGCTCTTACCACAGAGCAAGTGCGATAAGAAATAATAAAATACTTCAAAGGATAGATGGATTACCATTTATGTTTTTTTTTAACCTACCGGATTTTACAAAAACAACTTTCGTAACGCCCAACATTTCACCTTCCGCGTCTTCAGCCTTTGTGATAGCATCCCCGTAACATAATTGTTTTTTTTGTGTGCAGATCTATTGCAAAAATCGTCAAAAAAAAAAGAAAAGCTTTTTCATCATAAACAAAGTTGACCCATTCCATTATTCCGATTAGAGCGTCCATCCATAATTCTCATTTTTCGCCATTTTAAAATTCAAGTTCTCTTCGCCGTCGCATAGCCTAGACAGTGACCTCTAGGCTCACGTGAACCGCGAAAGTGAAAAAATATGAAAGCGGCTAAACTCGTGCGCGTTGATCCACGTGAACGAGATCGTACGTGCTCGTGAAGGCATCAACGAAAAACCTAGAACTTCCTAGAAAGACCCCTACATTTACAAATGAGACCTGACATCATTTGAATCTTTCTCCATTTTTCTAGAAATAACGTTCGTCATTTCATTATTATGCGCGGTTACATGCCTTTCATTAATGCAGAGTGCGTTTTTTGAAACTTTTGAAATCATGTCTTTATGCATCAAAATCTACCAGTGGCGTAGAAAGCGGGGGGCGGAGGGGACGGTCCACCCAAGGTGTCACATTCCAAGGGGTGACACCCAATCTCTTTTTGCATATGTATAATCATAAAACATTTTGGAAAACAATTCTGAAATGAAATGAAAGTTCTAGCGCTCGACGCAATAGGGTTCATTTTCTTTTCTTTGATAATGTGAATTTTTTCTAAATAAGAAAGGGTATTATTCGTTGTATAAACCAATTTATACAACGAATGGATAGCAAAAGCAAACTTTAAAAGAAAGTCTTATCTTCTATACTTATAGACATCGCATTAACTTATGCGAATTATGAGTTGAGGGATGAGTCGCTCCTTTGTTTTTGTTTTTTTACAAAAGATAAAAGGTAAATAAAGAATGATATGGTCATTTGTTGTAATAACGCAGAATTGTGATCGAAAAAAAACAAACATGATTGATGGAGCGGGGTGGGGGTGACACCATTTACTCTGTTCTACATGAATTAGTGACAGAAAACACCTAATTCATGTAGATTACGTAATTTGTATCTTTTATTGATATTTAAACGGTTAGATACAAAGCAGGAAGATACACTATATGGCCATTAATCGTTTAAACGCCAATGTTCCGAAATTGGAACATTGCATTATTTATAATACACAACATACCGGGTGTCCCAAAAATGACTGATGATTTTAAAATTCAATAACTTGCAAACGGTGACAGCTATTTAAAAAATTTTTGCAGGAGGGTTATGTATAATGTCAGGAGTTTTTTTACCGTAATTTTGTATTTTAGTTCGAATTTCAAACAATAGGTGGCGCTGACGGCGATTGAAGGCCAGGTGATCAGTGCTGAGTGAAGCGTCGACCTGGCCTTCAATAGCCGTCAGCGTCTCCTATTGTTTGAAATTCGAACTAAAATAAAAAATTACGGTAAAAAAACTCCTGACATTATACATAACCCTCCTGCAAATTTTTTTTAAATAGCTGTCACCGTTTGCAAGTTATTGAATTTTAAAATCCATCAGTCATTTTTGGAACACCCGGTATATTTACCAACATAATAACGATGGCGTTATTTTCCCTATTTTTCCAGGGTAGACTCAAAATGTTTTAGGGGACTGACCCGCCGGTAGCATCCCCTCAGTTATGGCCCTGGGTTAAATATAGAATGAATCCTATATGTGCTCGTGTGAATCTCTGCTCACGTGTGATTTCTGCGACCGCTACGTTATTTGAAGGACGCAAAACTCGCAAGTCGCGTGACTTGTAAACGTGAACGAATCGTGTATATCCATGAACCAATTTACACTAGCGTGAACGGGAGGATGGGGGAAGGAAAAAAAAAGGGATGCTTCGTGTAAATATCGGTCACATAATCGTTTCAAACTTTTTCTGAATATTTGTATTCTGAAAATAAATAGGTCACTTTCAGGGCGTTTTTAATGCGGTTCAGGAATATCAATTTTCTCCATTCTCGCTATTTTTAAGAATGTGCAACTTGCGCTGATAATAAGAATATAAACATGTAAAGATATTTCGAATTTTTTAATAACATTCCTTTCTTATTTTTTCGTTCCTTTTTCACAATTGAATGTGCAGAAAAGTAGAATTCGTGATGAATTTTCAAATTAAAAACTTTAATCTATTGAAAAGACTTTGAAAAATAAAAAATAAAAATTTTAATAATTTGAAATTTATTTTCAAAAGTTTATTTCAAATTTCGAATTTTAAATTCTGGGTGATTTTTTAAAGTTATTTTAGGAACGTATTTCAAAAATGAGAATAGTATGTTGAAAAGTACTTTTAAGGTTTCAATACTTTGAAAAATAATGATTCGAAAATTTAAATACTTCAAAATTTATTTTAAAAAGTAATTCAAATTTCTTTTTAATTTTTTAAATATATATACACTAAACGAGAAAATAAAACTAAATATATTTATATATAATATTATAATTATATATAATATTATAAATATTAATTATAATACAATATTTGGATAGAATGTATATAAAATATAAAATATAAAATGTATATATGGAAATTCATCATAAATCATTGGACTATATATTTGTATATTTAAATATTTATATATTTTTCTTTCCAATAATATAATTATTTAGTATAAATATTCTGGCTGATAAATAAGAATATAAACATGTAAAGATTTATATATATATATATTTTATTAAGTTGCTTTTTTTCCCATTTACTTCTTTATGATTGGATAGGTAGAATTCGTAATGAATTTTCAGATTAAAAACTTAATTCTATTGAAAAATCTTCAAAAAAAAAAAGTGAAAGGTTCAATAATTTGAAATTTATTTTCAAAAGTTAACTCAAAATTTCTGAAATATATTTTGAAATTATTTTAGGAACGTATTTCAAAAATGAGAATAGTACTTTTAAAGTTACAATATTTTGAAAATATATATATATATATTCAAAAATTTAAATACTTGGAAATTTATTTCAAAACGTAATTATTATTTTATTTATTTATTTTTTTAAATATATATATGTATTCTATACTTTGGAAAAGTAAAACACAAATTCGTAAGATTTTAATTACTTTAAAAAGATAATTCGAAAATTTTATTTTTTGCAAAAAAGTATATTTATGCAGTCGAGTCTCTATATAACGAAATGAATTGTTCCAATAAAAAATTTCAGCACATAGAAATCTTTCCTGTTTAATGGGAAAAAAGGGTCTTTATGGGGGTGTTTAATTTAAGCTTTTGATACAAGCTCGTAAACATGTTAAGATATTCTGAATCTTTTTTGTAATACTTTCTTCTTCGCGAATAAATGCACAGAAAAGTAGAAATGGTGTTGAATTTTCATATTAAAAACTTGGAACTATTGAAACGAATTCATAAACTAAGAAGTCAAGAGTTTAATCAAAATTTATTTTAAAATCTTTTAGTAAAGTATTTAAAAATAAGAAAGGTGTTTTTAAAATTTCAAAATTTTGCAAAAATGATTCGAAAATTTAGATACTTGGAAATTTATTTCCAAAAGTAATTCAAAAAATTATTAATATCTATATACAGGGTGGTCATAAAAAAACTTTGCCGATATATGGAGCTCTAGCGGCCAGTCCGTTCAACAGATCGAGGTGAAATTTCAGATATAGCTATTCAGAGGTATGAGCTCGAGATTCTGTGAACGACAACAAAATGGCGCTCACGGTTACGGTTATAGTTACAGAAACTCGAAAATTTCTAATGGCAACACCCATTTTTTTTTTCATCGCAAAATGCTCAGCGCATGCAAAAACCATAAAGAGCGTTGGAACCGTACATGTATCGCAAGAAACGGGCATGTTATGCACGCACAAAAAACTGTTCTGCGAATCCTCTCCCCCATAGAAAAAACTCGATTGGGGCGCAAGGAGGAAATTTGCATATGACACAGAGTCAGTACACTAATCTCTGATTACAATACAGATCGGTGAAATTAAAACTTTTATTTTGATTACACAGTTTCCACATGGGTGCGCCATCACCATTAATTGCCTGTGATGACACCCATGTGGAAAATGTGTAATCAAAATAAAAGTTTTAGTTTCTCCGATCTGTATTGTAATCAGAGATTAGTGCACTGACGCTGTGTCATATGTAAATTTCCTCCTTGCGCCCCAATCGAGTTTTTTTTATGGGGAGGGGGAGGATTCCCAGAACGGTTTTTTGTGCGTGCATAACATGTCCGTTTCTTGCGATACACGTATGGTTCCAACGCTCTTTAGGGTTTTCGCATGCGCTGAGCATTTTGCGATGAAAAAAAATGGGTGCAGCCATTGGAAATTTTCGAGTTTCTGTAACTATAACCGTAACCGTGAGCGCCATTTTGTTGTCGTTCACAGAATCTCGAGCTCATACCCTCTGAATAGCTATATCTGAAATTTTATTTCGATCGGTTGAGCGGACTGGCCGCTAGAGCTCCGTATATTGGCAAAGTTTTTTTATGACCACCCTGTATATATCTATATCTATATATATATATAATTGCCACAGATGCCACTTTATTGCCACAGGTGACCGGTCACTTGCAATTTTAGACGTTTTGTTGAAAATCTAGAAAAATACATGAGGAATTATCCTGAAATGCTAGGGGTTTTAGTCCAGCAGTGCAGGTCATACATTTTCGCGAAGATTTTTTTTTCGATATCCCATAGGGAACCGTCAACAAATTGAAAAAGAATGAATATCTTTTGGATAACCCTGTCAAAACTAATGTAACAAAAGCGATCAAAGTGTAATTAAGCGGCGTATTCTAATAAACTGTGTACATTTTTAGGAGGATATAGCGTGTATAGTATAATAGAGGATGTATAACAGAAAAATTAAGTCTTTCATGTTAAAGTTCCAAATTTTGCCAAGTTGTTTGTTAGAAATTTGTAGGACTTTTAATAAATTTTTTCTTCCTTTTTCAGAAAATATGACATTCAACATTGTACATAATACCCTATAATTAAAATTAAAAAGTAATAAAAATTGCAGGAAAAATTAGCAGTTTTACTTAATAATGTTTCACTGTACATGCGTGAATGCAATCAAAATATAATCTACATAATATGGTAGCTAAATATGTAAAGCAACTTATGTGAAAGTCTCAAAAACATAGCTTGAAAATTCTGAAAATTATCATCGATAGAATAAATTCAAAATCCGTTGTTCCCAAAATGAAGCAGGAAGATGAAAGACTTAGAGATCTGCACGGGCCGAAATTTCCAGGCCCGAGCCCGGCCCGAAAGTTAAAATTTTGGCCCGATCCCGATCCAGCCCGAACGAAAAAAATATTGGCCCGACCCGTCCCGGCCGAAAGTTAAAATTTCAGCCCGAGATCTGCCCGGCTCGGGTGAATTTCTACAGATCGTTGATCTTGACTAACGGAAGAGTTCAGACCAAAAAAGCTTATCTTAGTCTTTTTTTTTTCTTCTTTTACGTTTATAATCTCTATTTTTGCAGAAGTGCCATAGGCAGCGATATTTACGCTTTTAAATGAACCTTTGTTTGTTGTATGTAAATGTTTCAGTTATCATTAGTATTATTAATACATTAAAAAAAATCTAAAAAATGGTATATGGTAAAAGTAAAATCTTCTAAGACATTGGAAAGAAAATAAAGAATACTGCCCAGTTAAACTGATGGCATTGAGCTCACAGGCTACAAATACTAATTGTACATTAAAGCCTTATATTTTCAAGGGTTAATTCCGTTAAAAAATTAAGAAAGGGAAACAGCTCTCTTCTTTCCTCTTTTTTTATACTTAATCATTGAACCTCCTATACTATCAAAGACATGCTTTATCATATAAAAAATCTATATCCAAAATTCAGAGCAAATTAGATAATTCTTAATAAAAACCCATTTAGCATTTATATAATTTAAAAGGAGTTATCCCCCTCTTTTATACTTAACCATTAAACTTCCAAAACTATTCAGAGATTTGAACGAAATCTGAAAATTCTGCTTGAAAAACCCATTTATATAAATTAAGAGGGGGGGCATTAGAACCCCTGTTCCCCCTATTTATACTTATACAATGAATACCTAATAACAGTCACTGAATCGCCTCATCTGAATGATCCTAATCTAAATTTTGAACGAAAACTTAATTCTGCATGAAAATCCCATTTATATCAACTAACGGGGGGGGGGATTAGAACCCCTGTTCCCCCTATTTATACTTATTCAATGAACACCTAATAACAGTCACGGAATCGTCTCATCAGAATGATCCTAATCTAAATTTTGAACGAAAACTTAATTCTACATGAAAATCCCATTTATATCAACTAACGGGGGGGGGGGATTAGAGCCCCTGTTCCCCCTATTTATACTTATTCAATAAACACCTAATAACAGTCACGGAATCGCCTTATCAGAATGATCCTAATCTAAATTTTGAACGAAAACTTAATTCTGCATGAAAATCCCATTTATATCAACTAACGGGGGGGGGATTAGAACCCCTGTTCCCCCTATTTATACTTATTCAATGAACACCTTATAACAGTCACGGAATCGTCTCATCAGAATGATCCTAATCTAAATTTTGAACGAAAACTTAATTCTGCATGAAAATCCCATTTATATCAACTAACGGGGGGGGGATTAGAACCCCTGTTCCCCCTATTTATACTTATTCAATGAACACCTAATAACAGTCACGGAATCGTCTCATCAGAATGATCCTAATCTAAATTTTGAACGAAAACTTAATTCTGCATGAAAATCCCATTTATATCAACTAACGGGGGGGGGGGCATTAGAGCCCCTGTTCCCCCTATTTATACTTATTCAATGAACACCTAATAACAGTCACGGAATCGCCTTATCAGAATTATCCTAATCTAAATTTTAAACGAAAACTTAATTCTGCATGAAAATCCCATTTATATCAACTAACGGGGGGCATGAGCCCCCCGTTCCCCCTCTTATACATATCGAATGAACTCCAAAAACTAATCAGGGAAGCGCCTTGTCAGGATATACCTACATACAAAATTTCAAGTGGATCCGATATTTTTATCATGAGTTATCGCGTTACGCACATACGCACATACATACAGAACGGACGGGCACATAAGCTCTCAGGCTATGATAGCCTGTGAGCTAAAAACACGTTTCCTTCTTAGCAGATGTAAATGTTTAATATATTTTTTTCTCGCATATTGTTGTATTCATTTTGCATGAATGAACAGTTAAAAAGAAATTAGCAGCTTTCAGTTTAAACGAAAATTCCATCATAACCATGTTTTTTTTTATATGTTTAATTCTGTCGTAAGACGCCTGGTGATCTACGATTCTTTAAAAAGAATAAATTCTTTATGTTTAATTGTAGAATAATAACGACTTAAAAGTATATGCCTATTTTGTAAAAATTTTTGGACCCAGCCAATCTTTACTGATTTATGAACAGACTTTTCCACGTCGAGAAAAGGATTTTCATACGGAAAGATTCAACAGGAACTGATTATTTTGGTCCGTGAAGACTAGGAAAAACGAAATCAGTCTCGGCTTCGTACGGAAAAATAAGTTAGGCTCGGCCCGGCCCGATATTCCATGAAAAAAAAAAAAGGCCCGAGCCCGGCCCGAAAAGATTAGTGACTAGGCCCGTCCGGTCCGGCCCGAATGCCGTTATTGGAAATCAGCCCACGGGCCTGGCCGGGCTTGGGATTCGGGCCTAGGCCCGGCCCGTGCAGATCTCTAGAGGGGCTGTATCCATATATTTATTTGTTGGATTATTTATTTATTATATTGGATTATTGTCTGAGCGAAGCGAAGTCTTTATACTCAGAGATACGTAACGATATTAAAATTCAAAAAAATTCTTTCGTCAAGCAAATCTCAAAAAGTACTTGTCGGATTTTGATTCTGTTTGTACCAATAGGTACCTATGAAGGTAATCTGGTGAATGCACCTACTTTTAAAAATTAATTCCAAATAGTTTAAAAGTTATATTAAAATAAAGAATACTGCCCAGTTAAACTGATGGCATTGAGCTCACAGGCTACAAATACTAATTGTACATTAAAGCCTTATATTTTCAAGGGTTAATTCCGTTCGAAAAAAAAATTAAGAATGGGAAACAGCTCTCCCCTTTCCTCTTTTTTATACTTAATCATTGAACCTCCTATACTATCAAAGACATGCTTTATCATATAAAAAATCTATATCCAAAATTCAGAGCAAATTAGATAATTTTTAATAAAAACCCATTTAGCATTTATATAATTTAAAAGGAGTTATCCCCCTCTTTTATACTTAACCATTAAACTTCCAAAATTATTCAGAGATTTGAACGAAATCTGAAAATTCTGCTTGAAAAACCTATTTATATAAATTAAGAGGGGGGGGCATTAGAACCCCCTTTGCCCCTATTTATACTTATTCAATGAACACCTAATAACAGTCACGGAATCGCCTCATCAGAATGATCCTAATCTAAATTTTGAACGAAAATTCTGCATGAAAATCCCATTTATATCAACTAACGGGGGGTGGGGGCATTAGAACCCCTGTTCCCCCTATTTATACTTATTCAATGAACAACTAATAACAGTCACTGAATCGCCTCATCAGAATGATCCTAATCTAAATTTTGAACGAAAACTTAATTCTGCATGAAAATCCCATTTATATCAACTAACGGGGGGGGGCATTAGAACCCCTGTTCCCCCTATTTATACTTATTCAATGAACACCTAATAACAGTCACGGAATCGCCTCATCAGAATGATCCTAATCTAAATTTTGAAAACTTAATTCTGCATGAAAATCCCATTTATATCAACTAACGGGGGGCATGAGCCCCCCGTTCCCCCTCTTATACATATCGAATGAAGTCCAAAAACTAATCAGGGAAGCGCCTTGTCAGGATATACCTACATACAAAATTTCAAGTGGATCGGATATTTTTATCATGAGTTATCGCGTTACGTACATACATACAGAACGGACGGGCACATAAGCTCTCAGGCTATGATAGCCTGTGAGCTAAAAACTGATAAAAAAGCACAATTTATGTGCATACGTCACAGAAATTTGGTGAGCGTGGTTTTCACCGGCTGGACATTTTCGTAGATAACCGAATCAGTACATGGAGTAATCATTTTCGCACTCAGAAATATTGAATGCAATAAAACATTATAAAATTTAATCATGCAGGAAAATAAAACTGTTATTTTTTTATATTAAAAATTTCATAAAAACTTTGATTTTGAGATTTTGTAATAATCTCTTAACAGCACTTTTTGATCGTTAAAAGAATGTTTTACATATTTCGCGTGTGAAAATTAGAAACAATTACGTTTTTAAATAAAAAGTTTCTTTTATGACATCATTTTCCCTTTATATTTATTTTCATTGCATGTTTTCTTTTAAATAATATTTTGTTTGTGTATGGAAGTCAATTCTGGTCACTAATTTTTCGGCACGGATACCACAAGCGCATCAGATTTGGCGCAATTTTTTTCAAAGCCCATTTGGCGAAAACTCCCTTTTCAAACAACGTTTACATACACATTTTTAAATTATTTTCTATTTTCAAAAAGAACTTACAGTAAATAAAATAATAATAATAATTAATAACTATAAAAAGAAATATTTTATATAATTAAAAGAAGGAAGTGAAAGTAAATAAACATTTTATGAGTAAATAAACAAATAATAAATAAATAAAGCCGGGTTACCATCTCAGGTAAAATAATGCCATTTTGACGCCAATTATGTACCCTGGTGCATATGTGACATTTTTTCCCATTTTTCATCCGTTTCCTGTTGGCATACAACTTTGAAATATGGAGTATGTATGCATGTCTGGGAGCAATACTGGAATTAGACATTGATATTTTTTAAATTCGGTCCAAAAAGGGGCAACGGGGCTATTTTTTAAAGTTTTATACAATTTATACTGCATAAAGGAGCTACTTACCTATTTCTATATACCAGAAGAAGTAAGTGGTATGTAAAAACAATTATAGTATACATAAATAAAATACTTGAGATAATATACTAGAGATATAAGCACCGGGTTTGGCGAGATTTTTTATGCCAATTAGGAGAAAACATCGTTTTGATTACCAGATACATACAGCATGCTATAACAACACGTTATTTATTTATTTCAAAATGAAAAAAAAAGAATAAATGAAACATTCCCTGTTATTAAAAAAGATATAACAATCAATAAATGATAATATTTTTAGAACAAATAATTTATTATAACATTTATATGATAACCAGCATGTTAGGCAACTAAACGCCATTTTGGCACCAATTAGGTACCTCGGTGTATATAGGGCATATATGTGCCATATTTATTTGTAAAACTGAGCATGAAAGTTTACCAGGTGTGTTTTCATAGGCGCTTATAATTTTTTGCAACATAGCGCACCTTTCGAAGCCAAAACTTCACAAAAGAAAAAATAATCAATATTTGCAGCATTTTTTTTTAAATGTAATGCACATTTTGTAATCAGTAGGCTCGGTAATCAGACCTCCTTTTTTTTTTTTTTTTTTTTTTTTTTTGCTTTAAAAGATGATATTTCATACGACGTCTTTTTGGGATTCGTCGTTTTTCCATATTTGATAGTATGTGTCTACTCGTTTTGTACCCTTTTTTGTAACTTTCTTCTTTATTAACAGCGACATCTGGATTTCCTATTTAAATAAAAATTCTTCTAAATACAAAGAATTTTATTAAAATAAATAAATAATAGGAAATGTGGACATCTATTGCTCAAAACACAAAATTTTTTCTATTGAGTTAATAAAAATCAGTAAAAACATAATTTTTATGATAATAAAAAGGTGACATATGTAATAACAGAGTCATATATTATGTACGTTATGGATTAAGTATGAATATTTCAATGAAAAGTGATATTTCAAAAGTATTATGAAATTAGTTAAAAACCATTTATTTTAAACTAAATGAATAAAAGATTTATATTTTTAATGAAATAAATGGGATTTGAAAAATTATTGGAAATTTATCACCATAGATGCATCAATATTACAATCAGTACCTTGTATGCAAAATGGAACAATTAGCAATACTTTTTGTACCCAAAAAATGGTCGTTGCTTTTTTTAAGGTTAAAAAGTAGATTACTAAATATTCCTATATAGAGATGCCAAACCCTCGCTTATTGCATAGCAGAATTTTCTTATAGGAAAAGTTATTTTTTAAATCCGCAGAATGTTCCAATTTAATAAAACATTTTCTGTATTAAAATACCGGTACCCAAAATGCCGGAGACTTGGCAGCTCTGCCTATAACATTTTAATTAATCACGGTACTTGTTTTAATCGGATTCAAATTTAGTGAAGACAACGTTTTTTGGCCGAAAGCAGCTTTTTTCCACATGTGTAACTGCGATACAATTCCTTGATGTTGACTTATGAATGCTTTGACTTATGCTATTATTGCTTCCTCTCATTTATTTATTTGAATTTTAAATAAGATGACTCAAAATCGTGTTTTTTAAATATACGAAAAAAATGCATTTCGAGAGAGGGCGAAAAGGACAATATTTGGCGATTTATTACCTGCGTTTGGCTAAGTGTCTTACTACCTTGTATTTAATACTCTTCACAATACTTCGCTGTTATATGGACTTAGGCACTTTTATAAAAAGTTTGACGTAATTCGGGCTTAAATAAGTGAGTTTTTTACTGAATAATACAAATAAATGAAAAATGAATACTAAGAAATACTAATAAAAGAAAAATGAAGCATTATATTGATCTATGTATATTTAAAAATTCATCTGCTAGCACTAATTAGATAATTTATGTGCAGGGCTGGGGAAATTTTCCAAATTCTTACCACCCAAGGATTTATTTCGCCAGCTCGCAAGATGCAACACACGCAGTTGAAAATAGTTATGACAAAATCGCACGCGATTACAGACAAAATTACTATTACTACAATGCATTTTCATAATTCTTTTTTGTATAATATTAAGAAATATATGTAACAAAGGTAAGATTAATATTAGATAGAACTTAGTACCATACTTACACTGTAATAATTTGGAAAGTTAAAATATCTAGATTAAAAAAGTGTTTCTGATAATGTGCCTGTTGCCTACAGTTTTTCAAAAACTAAAAATGCACTCGCCTTATGAGAAAATCCACTCGCCACTCGCAGCAAAATGATGTATTTCCCCACCCCTGTTTATGTATATATAATAGGAGATAAATAGCTTTTGATTCTGTTTTTCTATGCTATAAAGCATTTACGTTTGTGTGTTTTTCGTTAACATTGGGAGTGCCTAGCCCATTTAAAAAATAATGTGGGCAAAAAATGTTGGTAACCATCTTTGCTGCAAAATATACTATATTTTGCGTAGGAACAATAATCACCATCAATGCACGAGCAAAAAAAAGTTCTAAAATTGAGAATTCTTTGATGTTAATATGACTAAAAATTTAAAATCTTTTTTTTTTTTTTTTTTTTTGGTGGCAACTTTTAAGATATAATATTCTCGTTATGAACGATTTCTAAAACATTCGCCAATTTAATTTCACATATTAAACATTTTTTTTTTCTAGAAAAAGTTTTAAACCCAATTTATTGAGAATATTGAAAATTCTAGGATACTGTTGGGGTCAGAAACTATAACTTTGGCATCACAGTAACTTATAAGATGTAAGTGCTCGTTTAGGACAAATTTTTAAAAAAGGATTCCTTAACTCTTATAGACAACCTCATTGCATCCGTGGAAAACAGATATTCAACATTATAAACTATTCGGACGGATTTCACACCATGTAAAATACACTCCATTTCTCTTCAAACATAATAGTTTATGTTATTTATCGTTTCTCAAATCGGTGAGAAGCTTCTGTTTATGCTCATGACATCATTTCAAAGAGTTATATTTCCAATATAGGAAAATTTGGTGTTTTATTTTCTGTATTACTTTTAAAATTTTGCATATTTCCAATTTTATATCCATGCATGGTTTGCTTTTCTTTTATAAAAATAATATATGCAACAAGATTTTGTAGTTCTACGATTCGATATACTTATTTTCATCATTATATTTTATCACAATGAATGACCAATTAAAGGTAACATCTCATTTTCTTTACTTATCGCAAGTTATTAAATGTGTATTCTCAGCAATATCGCTCAGACTAATCCCTCTGAGGGAAGTCCTAGTTTATTTATTATATAGCATACACAATATTGTGGGATATACTCCCGCATGTGGGCTACACTCTCTCTCTGCTGCACCTGCATTGGAATGTATTTCCCTCCACCACTCTCCGAACTCTGCTTCGAGATTAAAAGTAGAAACGGGAAACATCGAAGCTGTGTGGTCAGGATTGAGAGAAAGAAAATGTAAATAGAACGTTTTTCGACGATAGCTAACGACGGTGATAAAAAGCTAAAGAGATGATTCCAACGAATTAAAAACGACGATTTAACACGATTCTTTTAAGAACTAAAATATTTACGACGTATTAAGACTTTTTAAAGATTGTTTTGACGAATGAATCTATGTTTTAGTTTTTGTTTGTGTGTTTTTGTCCTGTTCGTCTGATAATAAATGTATGTGACTGTCAGAGAATAGTTTTTATTTACAGTAAGGACTCGTCCATCCTATAATATTGCGCGTAATGCTACATTTGGATTAACCCTTTAAAATTTAAATTTTTTTAGTAAGTGTCCATAGAGAGCATTTAGATCATATCAAAATTGGAACATATCCGCAACTCCAAATTGTAAGTTTTTACTTTTTAACAATAACGTAGAAATCGTAATTTAGAACGTCTTTAGAATGCGTTTCGTGCATTTTCATTCCTTTTTCATTTTGAATTTAATAGAAATTGTTGTTAGAAAGTATTTTTATTTTTTATAAATAACTATCTTGTAAAGTTTCAAGTTTCTAGCCCCTTCAATAACACAAAATTCGTATTTTTAGAACATTTTTCTCCCCCTGCACCTTTTTGACATGTGGCACCGAAATAAAATATAGTCAGTAATGAATCAGGGACTGACACCACCCGTTTACTATCATTACGTTGAAACCTGTTCGGTAGTTCCAGAGATTACTCTTACAAACAAACAAACGATACTGCTGTATGATATGAGTATAGACGAATAAAATTTAATTTTTTCCCACCTTATTTTGTTATACTATGGTACTATACTATGGTATTATATGGTATACTATACTATGGTATATTATTATATATTTTACTATACTACTTTATTTTATTATACTATGCATGAAATTTCAATTTAACAATTTTATCTGTATTAGACAGCTTACCATAGCGTTTTTGAACACATTGGTTTCTTTTTAACTTGATTTCTTTTTCTTTAAATTATTTTAATATTGCATTTCAATGCTCCATTTTGGGTCTTCTTCCTTTAACGTCTCGTGTTTGGCATGCGTAAAAGTGTTCTATCTTTTTGTTTAATTTGTATAGCCTCGTTGTATATTTAATTGAAAATTTTTAAATTCGATTGTGTTCCAATATTTATTTCTATACTGCATTAACAATTTTTTTTTTATGTTGGCTAGCAAAAATGTTACTGACATGTTGGTTTCCTTTCTAATTTAAAAGGCTAAAATCAGATTATTCGAGAGTTAAACCAACTTTTGACTTTCTCTTGACCCTAAATATTGAAACAAATAACCTTCCCCGTATTTGAATAGTTTATATTCGAAACATGCTTAGCCCTAATAGACTGGAAAAGGCTCTTTTGATAGCTTCAGTATATGAATCACTTTGAATATGAACTTGTAGGACCCCTGCCATGAACTGAACAAACAAAAATGATGAGATTTTATCCTTATTGGTCAGTTTTAAAAACATTGGCCTCTCCATGGTATCGATTCCATAAAGATACGGAGGAAAATAGTTTGACACTAACAGCTATAATATTGAATTCAAGTATCCATTAAGGATCCGATATACGAATTCCATGAAACGATTCGTCGAAGTTTGTCGACCGCTAAAGATAAATAAACTAAAAAATTATTTTGTCCTTTCATAACCGTAACCTCCGGATGAGAATTATCGCCACCATTTCCACGGATTTTTTACAAGAGTTTATCAGTTAAACGTGATTTTCGAATTCCTGAAATGCAGCTCAAAATTTTAATCTAGTTTTGTGAAATTGAATTTTATCTCATAATGTTTCTTTTTCCACCCTTTGGAAATATTTTGCGAACATAAATTGCATTTTCTTAACTATAAACTGAATGGAACATGGCCGAATAATATTGATAAACTCAGTCACAACGTTGTTATCCTCTGATGAAGCACAAAAAGCTACATACTTTCGTTCATAAGTCATGACTCATTTTGATCTCGATTGCATTTGCATTTATTTTGCATTTTTACTTTTATCAACATTATATCAAATCTGTTTTTTGATTCTATAATTTTTCTCTTTATTTTACTATTTTTATACATTTACACTTTTACCCATTTTCATCAGGCATTTATTTCCTGTATCCCAAAATAAAAGTATTCATGTTTGTGTGTACTTACAATAATTGTCAATTTCATTAAAAATTCAGGAATTTCGAAGACGTTTAAACGCAGTACGATTTCGACACGAAATGGTACAACATTTTACAAATTGAAATTGTCACCCTTTCTCCTTTAAAATTCACTTTCACGTCATGACTCTAACATGACTTATTTATATTTAGAATTAGATTTAAATTATTTTATTCCTTAACGTGGAAAAAATCAAAAATGTTAAAAATCTTTTTTTGAACATTACTACCTTATTTTAATATTTATTTTAAACAGTTTATTTTAAACATTTGTTTAACAGTTTATTTTAAACATTTCCTCACCCGTCAAACTATGGATTTTTGACGTTTATTATGCATTGCTAAATAATGCATTTCTAAACATGCTATAGAGTAAGCCTCTTGCAACTCACCCTCAGTAATATAGATCAATTTCAATACATATGAAAAGGTGTAAAACCATTAAAATACGATTTCCTCCGACTTGTAACGGAATTCCTTTGCGTGTCTACGTCAACGAACTAGAAACGCTACTCACTACATTTTCAATATGGAACATATCATACTACACTCCATCAACGTATATCAATTCCATAAAAATCCGAGTCTGCTTAGAGAAGAGACAAACCGAATTCTTTTTGTATTAAAAAGGACTTTGTATAAAACAGGGTTGAATTCAGAAACTTTTCTCCGGGAGGGACTTCTGTGGCTCCGGGGAAGGGGATATCATAGAGTTCCAGGGGGGGGGGGGGGAATTGCAATTTTTGACCATTGAAAATACAGAATCTAAAATTTTCCGGGGGCGGGGGACATTCCATTTCTCCGGGGGGATGTCTCCCTCGGACCACCCCCTGAATTCAACACTGGTATAAAATAAGTTGTTTTGCAATATAACTTTGATCAGAGATGTAGTGGAGGGTATACGGGGGTATACACGGTAAAAAATGTCAGATGTTTCTGAATATATAAAAATGTACTGTAATCAAAAACGAAAATGTACAGTAACCTCTTCTAACTCACTTAAGGTTTCGAAAACCATTCCTTTACCTTTAAAAATTCCAGAAAACTGTTTGTGTCCGAAATTTAAAGAAGAATTTATAAAAAATAATTTTTATTAGCTGCCCGTACAATAATCACTTTTCTCAAATCAAAATATCACTTTTTCGGATGCTACCAATTCATATGAAAATATTTTGATATTCAGAGAACAAATTTAATAGACAAACATACAATATTAACAGTATTAACAATATTTTGCTACAATTGCATGCACAAAATCAGTGATGCAGCTGAAAATGTTTACTTGAGAATTGATAGAATCCGAAAAAGTGATATTTTGATTTCAGAAAAATGATTATTGTGCTGTAAAAGCTACTTAGAAACGTTTCCGAAAAGGACGGGCAGCTAATAAAAATTAATTTTTATAAATTCTTCTTTAAATTTCGAAAACAAATAGTTTTCTGGAATTTTTAAAGGTAAAGGAACGGTTTTCGAAACCTTAGGTGAGTTAGAAGAGGTCACTGTACATTTTCGTTTTTGATTACAGTACATTTTTATTATATTCAGGAACATTTGACATTTTTTTCAGTGTACATCGTGTACCTTCTGGATTTTTATAAAGAAGCTCCGTACACCCTCTGTTTATTAAATAAAGCATTAGCGTATACCCTATCTATGAAGGTTTATGATGTCAGCGTATAGCGCAAGCTCTCTGCTTTTTTTTACTACTATATCACTGACTTTGGTCTACTTATTCCCTATTTGAGGTGCTTTGGGATGTGTGCAACTGATATAGTTTATGATTCCGGTAAATTTTATTCAGAGTTCTTTACAATGAAAAAAAAGAACATAGAATTCAAGAAAGCTATGCTTATAATGATCTATTTAGATGCCCGGAATGGCACACAAGCAGAAGGCAATTATGTAAATAATAAAGTTAGTTTTTCATTATAGGTTCATTTATGTGCCATGTTCATTTGCATTAACATTATAAATTCTAAAATAGGGCTGTAGAATCATTCAGTTTATGGAAAAGTTCATTTTGAGAAATCAACATTTTTCTGAAATGTGAAAACTTAAATCTTTCAGTAGATTATCGTTCGCATTATGAAAAAACAAAATGAAACAAATAGGTAAGTACGATTGCAGATCGCACAGAGAGTTTCGTTAAGTTGTTTTTTTTTCAAAAACGCTTTTACTTTAATTAATAAAACCAAATTGTTTACTTATAATTATTAAATTATTTACATAGATAGTAGCATCAACGAATTTAATTTTAATATAATTATAAAAAGATGTTATTTATTTTAATCAACTTAAAAACGTTCCAATCAAGTTATTTAAATAAAATGCAAATTTTTATAAATTCAAAAAGGAAAAAAATTTAGCGGAGCTATAAATAAAATTTTAGATTTATAAAAACAACAACAAAAAAATTAAATTAAACTTAAAGTGCTGAATCATTAATAAATCGCAAAAGTTTTTAAAATTAAATTACAAAAAATATTATAAATGACATCCTAATAATATAAACCCTTAAATTGGCCAAAAATATGAAATTTCTTTTTATTAAACCTTATTTAAGATTTAAAAAAAAAAAAAAAAAATTAAGTTTCGGCATCGGGGTTGGAACAAAGAACCTTCTGTTTACCAGTGAGACGCTTTACATCTAAGCTATGACATCTACACATCTAAAATTTAAATCGCAAAAATGAACGGATGAAGTTGACAAAAACGATTTAATTGAAATAATAGACATTTTCAAAATGTTAATAATTAGCGTGTGACACGAGAATGTGAACTCTCTGGCATATATAGTTTTTGTGTACGGACTCTGTGACGGACAGACAGACATAGGACAGAGACGAATTGGATTTCGTCAGATGAACGAAATCTTAAAAACAGAAAAGACTCAATATACTATCCTTACATTATATGAAGTATTTTAAACTGTAGAACATCACAGAAACGAATTAAACGGAACAACACGATTAAAAACTAAAACAAGTTGGAAATTGCACGTGAAGCGTTGCAAAAGAGGTGCATTCGTACGATAACGTTATTACACCTCAGCAACGTATATCTTATTCATAAAATGTGAAGTAGTTTATTATAATTGAAACACGCCCCAAACAATGCTTCCCCGTATAACATTATGTAGTGGAATACTTTTGTGTGGCCCTGTAATTTAATAATAAAAATTCTTTGCATCACAGATTGTACAGAATGTATATTTTAGTGTATACTTCATAGATTCATGTCAATTCTATTATGTTCGAATGAGTGTAACACCATTAAAATGCATTTGAAACTTTTCCCCCATTGACATATACTTTTACTCCAATACTTTTGATTGTCCCTGTAATTGATCTATGCATCCGATTTTCATAACATTTGAAAAGACTCGACAAAATTATGTTATAATTATATGTTTTAAATTTCAAACGATTAAAATGATTAAAATGCATGTGAAACTTTTTTCCCCATTGACCGTCATGTAACGGAATCGTTTTGATTGCCCCTGTAATTGATCTATCCATCCGATTTTCATAAAAATTGAAATGAATCGACAAAATTATCTAATAATTATGTATTTTAAAATTTCAAATAATTCGTTTGGGTAGTTTTTGCATTGTTATATGCGGACAGACAGGAGGACAGACGGGCAGACTAACGGACTGAGCGACAACAATAGGTGCTACGTATTTACATAATTACGAACGCACCTAATTGGAATGCTTCACGCATCCATGATGGTTAATGGGTTGTGAATGGAGGGATTCCATTTTAGTGCACCGAAGTGAGTGAATGTGCAATATGTAAAACCCCGTTTTTTTATCGAAATCTTATAGCTTAAGGCATTATTATTATATATTTTTTTTGTTGTTCCCCTTCAAATCAGTGAGTAGTGCATTTTTAAGATTTCACTATTTTTAGCTTCCTGTTTTTAAACCGTGTTTCGTTCCAACAGATGTCGCCGTCGTGCAAAATTTTTTGGACTATTCAATATCACGATAAAAATGAGAACTCTTTTAAAAGCACATTACATGCAGGGACCATTTAAAGGCCCTGGGCACAAATGCTTGCAGGGCACTCTATCACCGATGTGTTACAGGAATCTTGAATACACACACATATATATACAGGGTGTTTTTTTTAACTGACGGTATTCAGAACCACCGGTAGCTCGTTCTAATAAACAAAATTTTATAAATGGACTAATTAAACAATGGGAAAAAAGATTCCAGCAATAAATAAATAAATACAAGATAGTTCCAATATCACCGCCGAAAGCGGGGAAGAAACATCCACTCTAAACTCTAAAATTAATGAGAGATAATTTAGGTAGATGAAAACCTGCTGAAAACACAACCTTTTCAGCAATTGCCCCCTTATCCCTTCTATCCAAACTTACTATCCAAAACTTACTATCCATCCTTACTATCCAAACCAAGAAACGAACAGGATTTTCAAGACGACAATGGAATAGTTTTATCTTTTAGGATGCTTTGTGATTATAGCAAATCGCTCCAGTAGTAGCAAGCATATGTTTCAAACTTTTTCAAGAACACATTTTCATCTTGGCTAAAACAAAGTCAAGTGTGACCATGCAAAAAGGATGCTTTTCTTCAGGAGGTGGAGGGGGGGGGGGGGGGTTGAATGCCTTTTTTTTAACATAAGGAATAAGGTAGAGTAATTTACCTATGAGATGTAAACCAGAAATCAACAAAAACAAGTTATTCTACAAATTATTTAAAGCATTTTCTGAACATATGAAAGAACATTTTTGAAAAAAAAATCGTTAAATGGAGATATATATTTCGTATTATGGAGATTATTCTTAATGTAATCATAAAAAAATTCACCGTTCCTACAAAAAATTCGTTAAATACAGAAATTCGTTGGATAGAGTTTCGTTATAGAGAGACTCGACTGTATATTCATTAATTTTTTTTGTAATTTTTTAAAAACTTTTTTTGTCATCGTGGCAACAGAAATATTTCATCTTTGGACATTAAAACATGGACCCATCGGAAAGCGAATAAGTTGCAGAATTCAACCAATAAAAAGATTCAGATTATATATATATTAATAAATTATACGAGTGGAATCCCGTCGAATTCGACGAATGAAATGTTTAAAAGACCCGATTTGGTTTACAAAAAATGCAAAAGTAATTACATTATTGAATCAATATATAATAAATATATTTCGAAACTTAATGTCAAGTTTGCCGGTTACAACTTTGCATGCAAATATTCGCACATCTTCAGTTAAAATTGTAATCTGAGTGCCGGCGAAATTCAGAAATTTTATTTTATATGCACTCACAGAAAAACAGTTTTATTAAAAAAAACTAATTTCATTTTTACTGTGACCTTATTTTCACTAACTGAAGTCTTCTGAAAGTAAAATCTCAATCTCAGTGTCCATAATGAAAAGAAATATTGAAATGTAATATCGTTATGAGTAAAAATACGATGTTTTAAAATAGTGACGTCATTTTCTCTTCAAATGTTTTTTAAAAGTTACTGTTATTAGTCATATGAAAAAGGCATCCTTAATAATATTGCAATTCCCATTTATCTGGTTGCTGAATGACATCATTTCCCTCATTTGAAATGTTTCTTATTTTGCTTTAGACATTAATTTTTATCATAAATTATTTTCTGTTATTTTATTTACATTATTAATATTATTTCTCAGTAAATATAATTTTTTTACCTCAATTAGTGCATAATTATAAGCAAACATTTTATTGTGGTTAAATTTTACGAAAACAATTAACTTTTTCCTTGTAAATGCGAGGACATGTTCACTGATGAAATAAATCTTCTGACTGGTGGAAAGTGATAATGGAAAATAAATTTTTATTATCGAGAGAAAAGCTAAACTGAGTTGCCACCATTTTGAAGAAATATCGTGAAAAGCATTTAAAATTAAAAATAAAGTATAAAAATGAAAATAAGTTTTAAAATAGCTAAAATGGGCACAATTACAAATAAATAGCTTTCATTTAAAAAAATAATTATCAGAATCGGTTGAGTAGAAAATTCAAGGCTGATGACAAAAAAAAAAAAAAAAAAAAAAAAAAAAAAAAAAAAAAAAAAAACAGCCAGGTCTTTTAAATATATAGATTATAGATAATTTTTTCGAATTTTAAAAGGAAAATCAAACATTTTTTAAAAATCATTTTCCTTCATGGAGTCCTTTATTATTATGCCAAAAATGCACTTTAAAATGATTAAATTTAGAAAAAAGTTCAAGGGACACCTTAATCTTTAATGAAAGCAACGTACCCCACTGTCGAGAGAGAACAAATCACTTTTGAATACTGTTGAAGTCAGCCACCCTAACTAAACGTTCCGTCACTTACACCTCTCATTTTTATTAACTAAGGCGGTTTACGCGAGAACGGTGTAAGTCACTTATTTCGAAAATTCGAGTCACGTGAATGGAATGTATCTCGATAGATCTATTTCTATATCGGAAAATTGATATAAATAATAGATTCGCGAAATGGAATACTCGCACAATACTTGAAGCAGTTTTTCCGAAAATCTGATGGGTCATTCCATGAGGTTGTGTAACGTGAGTTACCAAGATTATAACTGCAAAATTTTTATCCACCGTTATTTTCAAAAAGTTTTCTTGGGTTTATTCAATTAATGAGGTATCCCCGATAAAATTAGTCTCATTTTTCAAAACGAAAATATCGGTAGAAAAAAATCGTAGCTGGTAACTCACGTTACAGGCATGCATGGAATTACTCTGATCTCATTTCTCTCCAAATAATGTTTTTGGGCATAACACACAAGATATTTCAAAAATTTTTTGTAAAATTATCGAAGCAGTTGTTTCATGTTTGTCTGTAAAAAATAAACCCAAAATTTCCTTTTTATTGCCAAAAAAAAAAAAAAAAAAAAAAGATAATTATATTGTTTTAATTTTGCATAAGTTAAATATTACTTTCTATTAAAAATGTAAAAATGCTTTAAATACAAAAAATGTTTAGGTTCCGTGTAATTATTATAATTTGAACTATAAGTAGGCATCGAAATATTCATTCTAAATGCGATACTTGTTCTGTATTATTATTTTCAGTTATTTGCATGTAAGCTGTTGTGCCAATTTTCTGCTCGTGAAATGTCCGACAATTTGGAAACGGTAATTCTAAATTTCGATTTTTTTAAACTCGTGGAATGAAACAATATATTTATATATTTCATCCAAATAAAATATATGTTTAAAAATTATATACAGATTATTATGGAGATTATCATAAAGATACAGATTAATGTAAAAAGTTAATGTTCTTTTTTCTCATTATAATCTTTATGGGTCTGGATTTTTTGAAAAAATTTGTCGGACGTTCCTCTCAGCCCGCACAACTTTGAAGAAAGTCCGTGGTAATTATAGCTGCCACCACCGATATCATTAGGTGATATCGGTCACCCACTGTGAGGATTGTGTAAATGAACACTGACGCTGTCAATTAACTGAATTAACAGTTTATTTAGAATATATGTACACAAGAAATACACTATTTACAATTATATACAATTACAACTCGGATATAGATGATCCGGTTCAACATTAAATTAAATACCGTAAAAAGTTGGCAGTGTACTGTTCAGATTACACTTTTTCCCTCACACTCAATGCACGTTAGATTCACTTTATAGGATATCAATTTCGAATCTCCCAACACATGGATACTCGGCCTTCGCTATCCGGCCCAGAGCACTACACCAGGACGTCTGTGTCCCTTGCTCTCCAGATACGAAATGCCTACGCTCTTTAACACAGAGCACTCTCTACAAGGACCTCTGTCACGAACTACACACTAGGACCGATGTCCTGCACTCCTCTAGGTACGAACCCCAGATACGAACTACCAAATCTCAGACAACACTTGACCTTCCCAAATCATTGCCTTTCCCCAATGTCAACCACCTGTGGAGCTTCTTCATTGGACACATTCCACATTGCTTTCTTGATTCGTGGCATGTTTGCTCATCATCCACATACATCCCTGACGGATGAACACGCCTCTCAGCAATCTCCTCTTTCTCATTCACCACTTGCACAGGATTACCTGTCAATTCTCCCTTCAACAATGAAAGAATGTCACCTTGAACATTCCAGTACACAGCCAGTACAATACACAAAATATTAAGATAGAGAAATAAAGGAAATTCCAATCTGTAGCAGAGGTTTACTTAGAACCTGACAAAATTACTTTTACGTTAAAATCCAAATAGATTAATTAATGTTTAACGAATGTTTCATTGTCTAAAAGATAACGAATGTTTTTGTTTATTGCAATTAATTTTCATGATGTGACAATAGACTAATTACAAATTTTTGAGATATTTAGAAAATATTCTATTACAGTAAAATTTAACCTATATTACAACATTCTAATATTTTTTGCGCTTTGTTACACATTATTCTTTCAAAAAAGTGACCTTTATTTTAAATTTAAAGAATGAAATTTATGTTTAAAATAAAAGAATCGCAAACAGCACAAAGAAAATGAGGCAAATAATAATAATTATCATTATTACTAAATGAGTAAACCTAAATGAAATCGTATAGTAAATGCATAGACATATACTAACATTACTACATGTAAATAGAAGCCAAAGTATTTCTTAAAACAAAATAGTAATCCGTTAAAAGTCATGTACTATTAATAGTACACCAGACCCAAAAGTGTTAAGGGTACTACTAGGTTATCCCGTCGACCAAAAAATTATCGCCAAACTATAAGATTAAATGCCAATAATGGATGATCGTGAATGTCACATTCAATGACATTAAATGCGATTCATGTGTTTAAAATGTCATTAAGTGATTTTTATTTCGACTTTTTATTAATATTTTTATTAATATTCTACTTATTATTTGTTTTTTCGTTATTTAAAATAAAAATTATGTCAATATATATAATTTGGCTATTAGTTTGGCGATTTGTGTAATTTGGCGAAATGGGTCGACGGGATAATAGTGTAGTACCGTTTTAAGAGTCCTGAGACCCCTTAAATCAAAACAACACACCCAGAAAACTCTTGTGTTTGAGCGTCTAAGGAAACGTAAATTGCACCACTGTTACCTAAAACAGCACATGCACACATTTATATATGTAATATAGATGCGTAATTAGTCATAGTTCGAGGCCAGGCTCGCCCTTCGGGGACGCATCCAGTGTGAACTTTCCCTACTGACCAGGCAGTGAAAACGAAACACACCCCGAGGTATCGGACCGTTCATTGACCGACAGGAATCTTCGATGAGACTCGATATCGCATCGCTAATAAGGAGCAGTGACATCGACGTTTTTAAAGAACAACAACAACAACAAAAAAAAAGAATGCCGAACTTTATTTCACTTTGTCATGAATACGCTTCACTGTTATTCCAGGTCTCATCGAATTAGTTGTGAATCTTGACTGAGAATGGTGAGGCTAAATACCTAAAGAAACGACAGGGTGTCCATTGAATAAGACCCTCATTTCAAAATTAAATTTCTCAAAAACACAGATCGATAGAACTATGCAGTAAACAATTTCTTTATTAGGTAAGCTGTAAAAATGTTATGCAGAAGTTTAGTTACAGAAGAAATATTCACCGTTCGAAAGTTCTGTATAACATTTTTAGAGCTTACCCAATAAACAAACCGTTTACCGCATAATTCTATTGATCTTTGTTTTTGAGAAATTAAATTTTGAAATCGGTGTCTTATTTGCTGGATACCCTGTATATCGAGCATTATTCAATTCTTGGTGAAAAGCAACCCATAATGCTTTTAGTCATATTGTTATCCATACTATTTTGCCATTTTATATACGTATAGGAAAATGTCTGCAAGCTTTTCATTGTAAATATTTACAACATAAAGCTGTTATTTCGACGAGTGCAACTGTTGATTCACAATAGGGCTTGTTATTCGAGATTATAGTACTACTGGTAGAATACTTGTAATACTGGTCAGTCTAGAAAACGTATTGCAATATCTTAAAAACTATAACGGAAATGTTATATATAGTAAAGCGGTAATGACACACACACTATAATTGAGGAGCCCAGAAGCCAAGGGATACAAGTGACAAAATTTAGATTTCGAGTGAATTGAGTTCAAAGTTAAACATCAATTGTAATTTAATGAATTGAGATAGGAAACTTTTGCTTATATCTTAACGATCTTTGAACTCTTATTTCAATAACTGTTTTAAAAAATGTGGAATACAATTTTTCTTTTTATTTATAACAAAGCAATGTTTATCATCATTCGGCACTTGTATCCCTTGGCTTCCAAACAGTAATGAAAAGTTCTTGGAAGCTAAAGGTACAAGTGCCGAATGAGTACAAAAAATGCAAAAATTATGAAATAAATAAAGAATACTGCCCAGTTAAACTGATGGCATTGAGCTCACAGGATACAAATACTAATTGTACATTAAAGCCTTATATTTTCAAGGGTTAATTCCGTTCGAAAAAAAATTAAGAAGGGGAAACAGCTCTCCCCTTTCCTCTTTTTTTATACTTAATCATTGAAACTCCTATACTATCAAAGACATGCTTTATCATATAAAAAATCTATATCCAAAATTCAGAGCAAATGAGATAATTCTTAATAAAAACCCATTTAGCATTTATATAATTTAAAAGGAGTTATCCCCCTCTTTTATACTTAACCATTAAACTTCCAAAACTATTCAGAGATTTGAACGAAATCTGACAATTCTGCTTGAAAAACCCATTTATATAAATTAAGGGGGGGGGGCATTAGAACCCCTGTTCCCCTTATTTATACTTATTCAATGAACACCTAATAACATTCACGGAATCGTCTCATCAGAATGATCCTAATCTAAATTTTGAACGAAAACTTAATTCTGCATGAAAATCCCATTTATATCAACTAAAGGGGGGGGGGCATTAGAGCCCCTGTTCCCCCTATTTATACTTATTCAATGAACAGTCACGGAATCGCCTCATCAGAATGATCCTAATCTAAATTTTGAACGAAAACTTAATTCTGCATGAAAATCCCATTTATATCAACTAACGGGGGGGGGGGCATTAGAACCCCTGTTCCCCCTATTTATACTTATTCAATGAACACCTAATAACAGTCACGGAATCGCCTCATCAGAATGATCCTAATCTAAATTTTGAACGAAAACTTAATTCTGCATTAAAATCCCATTTATATCAACTAACGGGGGGGGGGCATTAGAACCCCTGTTCCCCCTATTTATACTTATTCAATGAACAACTAATAACAGTCACTGAATCGCCTCATCAGAATGATCCTAATCTAAATTTTGAAAACTTAATTCTGCATGAAAATCCCATCTATATCAACTAACGGGGGGGGCATGAGCCCCCCGTTCCCCCTCTTATACATATCGAATGAACTCCAAAAACTAATCAGGGAAGCGCCTTGTCAGGATATACCTACATACAAAATTTCAAGTGGATCGGATATTTTTATCATGAGTTATCGCGTTACGTACATACGAACATACATACAGAACGGACGGGCACATAAGCTCTCAGGCTATGATAGCCTGTGAGCTAAAAATTGTATTTATGAAAAAATTAAGAATAATGTTGATACACATAAATGAAAGGGCAAAATTTTGTTTTAATATATATTAGAGCTCTCGATTATACGTTTATACGAGTATACGTATAATACGTATTATACGAAATACGTATTTGGTATACGTATAATACGGCATCGGTAGTTATACGTATTACACAAAACAGCATATACGGTACGTCATATAAACGGATTTTACCCAAGCGGTTAAACGTATAAACGTTTAAACGTTTTTCATTCAATGTATGAAATTTGGGGTTTCAATATTTTTTTGCGGATTAGAGACATTGAGAAATGTCCGGTAGAGTACCCCATCGCGATTCAAAGAACTACGATGTGTTTACTTAACTACTACTTGTTATGCAGGTACTTAAAAAAAATCTGAATACTTCCTCAGTTTAGATTTTGTTTTTTTTTCCCAAAAAACTAAGTTATTTATTATAAAATGTCTTTCATTAGTTGTGGATAGAATCAAACTAATCTTTGGAAAATCTGCGAGAAGTACTTAGTTTTTTTTTTTATATTTTCTTGTATCTTTAGAAGAAGAAAGTATTGGATTCGGGAAAACTTTGGATGGGTTTACACGTTTTAAGAGTAAGAGAATCTGAAAAACATGTTTTTACAAATATTTGCCAGTGAGTTTGTGAGTCTGTGACTTTGTCTGTCAGTATGTGACATGAATTTTGTGGGTGCTCTATCTCAAGACCTAATACACAGAATTAAGTAACATATAAGGGGGAGACTGGGGCACATGTGAAAATGGGGCATATGAGAACACTGCCATTTTTCACTAGTTATTATATGTTTTTTTATTTCAAAAAATTACCAAAGATGGGAGCACCTATAGACATATGGAGAAAAATTTTGAAACTCTTCGACATTTTGTGTGTCCCCAGGAGCCAAAATAATGCTTATTGAATCTATTGCTTATCTCAAAAGTAAAATCTCCAACTTGATAAAAGAATAATTTTATTTATTTATTCATTTTTTTTTATTTAACATATACTGTGAATATTAATAAATATTTATGACAATTTTTATTTTTAAAATTGAGAAATATTAATGATTTGTCATTTTAATTCTTGTGGGAATGTGGGACACTTACAGGGCTCCCAAATGGTCCGCGAACTGAACATCAGTATTTTTTAACAGAAAATTTCATAATGCGTTTGAGCTAGAATCAACTTCCAAACGTGGTTTCTTGACAATTTACAAGAAAAATCTAAAAAGAAAATTTCTCTAAAAAAATTCTGATGTTTAGTTCGCGGACCAATTGGGAGCCCTGCACTTATGAAGAGTCTAGTTGGGGCAGATCTGAATACGTCATTAAATTGCCCAATAATCATTCAGTGATTCTGTTCCTTTTAGTTAACTTCGTGAAAATAATGCCAGCTCCATTATCAATATTTTTATAGAAATAGAAGACATTTCTATCATATAACATTGATTTTGTATAGAAACTTCTACAAACACAACTCTCAGCAAATACATAAAAAACAACAAGTTCTTTACGTTCAATTGGGGTAATTTAAATAAATTTCATGTTTTCTAAATTGCAATAAATGCTATACATTATTTTATTTAACAGTTTTCAATACTATTTTTTATGCATCATTAATGCAAAAAATATTACGTTTAACAACTTTGTAAATTTTTCTATTTCATTTGTTGCAAACTTGTAGTATTAGTTTACTTCCATTTCTAAAACAGCTATTTTATTTGGTGTTTTGAAAATAGATATATATATTAAGAAAATAAAATTTTAAAACTTATAACTACCGTGAAATCTTTATTATTGACTCCCCCCCCCCTTTCTTTTAAAAGCAAAAGAAATTAAATTTGTAGAAAGCTTATAAAAGTAAAAACAACAACAACAACAAAAAAAAATCCTTAATTTACAGGCAAATAAGGCAAATATAGGAATGATAATCTTTCGCCTTTTGGTAGATTTCCTATAAATATTATCCAAATGCTCCCTCCCTAAAATCTCCCTCAAACAAAAAGCCCTAAGCAAAATTTAAATTCTTTAATTATTTTCTCAAGTTTACTTCTTTAATTTTTTTGTTATGTTGCAGCAATATTTTATCAATTATCGAAGCCACCCCCCCAAATCTACTTATTTTTATTTTATAATATTTTGCTTAAACATATCACTCAGAAACTAAATAAATATACATTTATTTTTTTTTTATGGTGAATTTAACAGATAGTATAACTAATGATTAAGGTAACATATGAAAAAGATAATAAAAACATGTCAAAAAAATTTTTTTTCCTTGTGTTCACATGTTTCCCTTATGTGTTTACAACTGCCCTTTCGTTGGGGCATATATGAACATTTTTTTAAAAATTCAATAAACTATTAAGAAAAGTAAGAACTGTAAAAGGAATTAAAAAAATACCATGTGTAAAAAAAAGTTCCGTTTACTATATTGAGTAGTTTTGTTTATAGAAATTAACCGAATTATGAGAAAAAGCTATGTTTATGTGAACTGTTCACATGTATCCCAGTCTCCCTATATATTCAGGTAGTCCCTGGTAGAAATTGTTCCTGATTAGTTTTGTGTGTAAATCGTTCAACAGGTGGCTCTACTTTGCTGTCTTTTATTTACGATTTCTGCAATAGCTCTATCTCTAGAATTAATGCGCGGATTTTCATCAAACTACATATTTAGTTAATGCTTGATATAAAGTGATTCTATGTATGTTTTCGTGAGAATGTCAAGATTAAAAAAATGAAATTTTATTATATATTAACAGAGTTACAAAATTTAAGCTCCATGGAAAGAATAGCATTTATGCTTGAGTGCAATCTTGAGTGTAAAACAATAAGTGAATAAAGAATTTTTAAATAATTAAAAAGAAAAAACTAAATTTAACACGAATTCCCAATAAATCTGAAACATTTATACTCTCATTCTTTGCTCAAAAGTGTTTAATTTTGCTGGTTATTTACAATGGATACAATTTGTATACATTACCTACACAAAATGTAAAATAACGGGGTATCTGAGCTCATTACCATGAGATGAACAAAATAAAAATCTAAATAATTTCAAAGTACAATGTTGCAAAATACTTTTTCAATTCACGGTAATAACTCTCTATTTTAAAAATAGATATTTCACTGTTAGTGAAACGAGATTGGCCAATCAGGAGTCTGATATTTTGGGAAATTTTTGCAAACTGTTTTTAAAAATATACGCTTTTCATTGCTCGATCTTGTATATATAAGACATACTATACAGATTCCTGTCGTAACGCCACCGATTTTCAAATTATTCTCCATTCAGTGACATAAGACTGATGAAGTCCCATATTTAAATTAGATACGGTACGTGGAATATACGTATACATTAAATATACGTATTCTTAAATATACGTTTAACTGATACGCTTTATACGTATCCGGATACGTTTAAACGTATATTTTAAAGTATCCGTATAGCAGAAGAACGTATTATACGGATATACGTATATCGTTTAAACGTATAGCTGCTATACATATCCCGTCGCGAGCACTAATATAAATTCTAAAAACGGAAAAAATATGAAATAAAAAATGAATTTACGAAAAAAAAAAAAAATGAACGATGTTGATATAAATGAATGAAAGGAAATTTTTTTGTTCTAATGTAAGTTTTGAAAATTTTTTATAAATTTTGAAACATTGAAATTTTATATTTTTTAACACTTTCTAACAAAATTGAAAAGTAAATGTGATTTTAGTTTGTCTGTCCGTGCAAAAGAGGTTAAGTAACTGACCCCTAAAACACAGTATATAATTAAAAAATCACTCATAACTTCTTACCTACAAATAAATAGACTTATTTCCAGTTAGTCTGTGCACTTAACTCATTTTTTTCAATTTTGTCACTTATACCCCTTGGCTTCTGGGCTCCTGAATTATGATCGTTATAGTGTAGTGTGTGGGTCATTTGTGTTGGTTTTAAACCAAGTCGTCAGCACCACTTTTTGAAGGCAAAAAAGGGATCCACAAAGGCACCCAGTGATTTTTATAAAATAGCTTTCAACCACAAAAAAAGATGATGCGACAACTTTGAAAATGACTTGTTTGTCCCACTATTTCCTAACCTTTATTATAACTATTAACCTTTAACTGATGTGACAGAAATTGTCACATAACTAGAAATGGTCTGTGGAGACCGCTGCCGCGAAAGATGAATAAAAGGCGCTATTACCTATTAGAATGGTGTTGACTAATCGTTTTGCACAGGACTATTGTCGTTAAAATCCGATCATAGTACTAAAGTTCCAAACGAAACAAAATTTTGGTAGTGTTTGTAATTGAGATGAAAGTTTCAAGTTGAGGCATAAAAATTGAAACAACTAACGGTCTGTGAGATCGGTAACATCAGTTGAAAATTAAAAGAATCATGTTTCAAATTTTAGCGGTGACTGCAATTCATATCAATATTGAAGCTTCAAAATTTCTCTTTGAAAGCGTTATAGGAAACAGATGAAGACACTCTCAGAAACGCTTCCGAAAAGACAAAGAAACTGTTTTTATAAATGCTTCTTTCGATTTCGAATATAGATTAGTTTCTAAAGAGAAAGAACATTTCTTCCTACACGTAGATTACTGTCTTTTTTCGCTTGTAGAGTTATATAATAGATTAAGTAATATTTGTCTGTTTTTTTTTTTTTTTTACTCATGGCTAAAATGGGCCACGCTTCTAACGCGTTTCACGACTTCTCTTTTTGTTCATTTCCCCGCAAAATGAGGCATCGAGTAAAAGAGCGCAAAAAACGTTTACGAAAACTCAGGCAATCCTTCTGAATAAAAATGCAGGGAATACATTTTTTTCGAGGCTTATTCTTTGAAATGAAATCGGTATCCAGATATGCAATGCTGATATCGCTTTCAAATGAGGATGGTTCACAAAAATTTTATTGCGTCATGTGTCTACGTTAACGGGGATGTCTTTTATAAGTAAATAACAACACTTTTTTAAGAAACTATTTTCATCAGTATTCTTTACCAGGGCCATCGCTAAGACTTTTTATTGAGGGGGGAGAGGACCTAAAATTGCCAAGTCAAATTTCAATATTTGCCAACTTATTTTACAATTTTGCCAACTTACCACAATTAGAAAATGTAATATAGCCCCTATTTGTTAAAAGGCTATTAATATTCCCAATTAGTTTTGTAATTTTTGCCAATTCTATCAAAAATTGAAAATATATTATAGTTTTTATTAAAATTTTAAAGAAATTTTGCCAGTTAAGTTTGTGAATTTGCCAAGTGTAACAACATTCACAAATGTTTGGGGGGGAGGCTCCCTCCCCATCCCCCCCCCTTAGCGAGGTCCCTGCTCTTTACAACATAATTAAGAACACTATTTTAAACATTTAAAAAATGAATACTTTCTTTGTTGTCTGTCAGAAAGATCACTGTGGAGGAAAAGTCAACAACGTAATCCACGAAAAATGATGGGCAATGAGTGTTCATTTGCATCTTATGAATATAAGGTAGAACCCGTCGAGTATCGACGAAAAAAAAATGTTTAAAAAGAAACTGCTTCATTCATTCATAATAAACATACAAAATTAGTTGAAATACAAAAATACACCTTTTATTGGTAAGTCTAACTCATAAATAAATGGTATTCATTGGTTAAAAAATTACTACTTCTATAAAACTCAGTTGTGGAAATTCATGTAAGCAGAAAAGAAAAAAAAATCTGTTATGATAGTTATCAATTAAGGCTCTTATGATAGTATTCCAGAATGAAAAAAAAACTTATTTTAATCATAGAATTCCCCCCCCCCCCCCACTCCGTAAAATCTAAATCCGACATTATTTTCACCATATCAAAATTTACAGATGTACCTTTCATATCTGTATTCACATTTTTCTTAAAAAAATGGTATTTTAATTTGGTCATTTTGAAATCATTTTAATTCAAAACTTGAAGTCTGGATGCTATTAGTTGAAACAGACACTAAACTATTTATATTCTTTTAAGTGAAAATAAAAGTTTGTAAATTAAGCGAAAATTCACAGGATTTCTTAACCGACGACAATTGGCTTTTTTCCCTTTATTTTTAGTAGAAGTGGAGTACTTGCCAGATTAAAAACAACAAAAAAAATAATACTTCAAAAATAAATTACGATACAGCTTTCAAATAAATTGTATTTAAAAGTACATATTTTTCCCTATACGACGATTTTAAAATTGAAAATGTGCACTGGTTAGAAGTTAAAAAAATTAAAAGCAAAATTTGATTTCAAATTTCAAAGTATTGCCATTCGTAAAAGGACATACGCGTTACGTACAGATACGTTTGGCCTTTATAATATAGATACACCTAAAAATATCGTTTTGTGAGGTAAAATGACAAATATTTGTTGCGATGGGTAGAAAGAGCTCAGTCAGCGCAGCTTTTTCTTGAAAGAAAATCTTCTGTAGAGGATATAGTCAGGCGCACTCAAGAGTACAGTATTATTTTTACATTCTGTCTTTGGTTCTTGCATGTTGCACTGGATTCTCCATTCAGCAAATATCGGCATTACGTTAGGCTGTGTTTGTGCCTTCAATGTTACTTATAGGTGCAGATTCTTTGTCGATTAAATTTTTTTAACTCGGCGACTCATTTTCGGGGTCTAAGTCGTCATCCTTTGGTGAATTTTGCGTTTTTTCTCGCTATTATTTGACAAAAATCGCGTTTTTCAGCAATCTTTTGATGATAATCTAACATTTTTCCGCCCATTTCTGACAAAAATAGCATGTTTCTTAGCGATCATCTAACAAAAAAAATTTCTTTTCATCGATCATTTCACGAAAGTAGTTTCGTTTTTGCGATTCTTTGATAAAATTAACTTTTCTTCTGCGATTATTTGACAAAAATCGCGTTTTTCAGCAATCCTTTGATGAGAATCTAACACTTTTCCGCGCTTTTCTGACAAAAATAGCATGTTTCTTAGTGATCATCTAACAAAAAAAAAAAAAAAAAAAAAAAAAAAAATTTCATCGATCATTTTACGAAAGTAGTTTTGTTTTTGCGATTCTTTGATAAAATTAACTTTTCTTCTGCGATCTTTTGACGAAATTCGCTTTGTTTCTCCGTTGTTTCGCGTTCTTTCTTATTTATTCTCAGAAATTAAGCCCTAGTGGCGTCTGGAATGTTTGGGTTTAAGAGCCACTGGCTTTTTAAAAGTTTTGTGAATGTGCACCTACAATGTAACCCCTCTCTTTCACACCTCACATGTATATATGTAAATCACTACACATGTATGTTTGGAATAGTAATACGGCCTAGAATAGGGTCAAAATTCTAAATGCGCACGTAATAGTAAAAACTTTTTTTAGCGCATAGGATGTGTCGAATAGTATCGGGGTTGCAATTCATTGTCAAGTCAACATTTTTAGGTTTCCTAAGCCTGTTTTACGGGCAAACAGGATCCATGAACAACACTAACATTAAAGCGAATATCATTTTCTGTTACAGATTCAGTCAGCTGCAATTTTATAAGATTTGTCTTGATAATGGCTTCGAGGGAGCGGAAAGAAATAAGTACTCTAATAACACTTTTTTGTGCTGTTTATACCATTTTAAGAAATCTTTTGTGTCAGGATGTTATGATTTGGGATACATCCTGCTGAAAATGTTTAGCTGAGCCTTGACAGCCTATGACAGACTGATATTTTGATTTGTGAAAACCGATGAATACTGTATAAAAACACCTCTGAAACGTTTTCGACTTTGTTCTTATGACGGACGATTATTTGCACTTAGGGATATACAGAGTTGGGCAAAATACACCGAAAAATCATTTTCGATACAAAATACAAAAATACATTAGTTTTAGAAGCTAAAATACAAAATACAAAATACTTTTCGAATTAAGAAAATTCAAAATACAAAATACATGTATTTTCAAAATACATTTAAAATACAAAATACATTTGAAAATTTTAAAAAGTTTGTGTATAAAATTAGAGGTTTGTACGGGCCATGCCGGGCCCAGTCAGCTGGCCGGTTTTGGGCCAATTTTTACCCACAGCACTCGGGCCGGGCCCGACCGGACCTGTTCTTCAGTCGTTCCGGGTCGGGTATCGGGTTTATTCCTTTCTGGAGTGTAAGCTCAAATGGACCTCGTCAGCAATATTTCGGGTTTTAGGCTTCACTGTTTACGTCAGACTCGGGCCGGAACTGACTTATTCTTTCCAGACCGGATCGGGACTGGACTTCATTCTTCCTAAAGGACTGCAGTAGCCTCAAATTTAATTATTAGTATTGACCAGTCTGTATAAAAATCATTGGCTCATCCCATCTTGGCGTGGCCTATGCGAAAACCGCTTAAATCTGACCCAATCCAACATTTTTTTACAAAATATTTATGTATTTTTAAACTGTTATAATTTTACAATTAAAAAAATTAATTTTATTATTTAAAATATTAGTAATATATTTCTGGGTAATAAAAATAAATCACAGTAATATGAACTCTGAATCATTCTATAATTTTTTTCTTAAAAGGCTAATGTGTTGATTCATGCAAATTGCAAAATAAATTTAATAACAACGAAAATGAATACAATACATTTAGAACAAACTGTGTACCTGCTAAGAAGAAAGCCTGTCTACAGTGGATTCTTTCTCTTCTATCGTGTACGAATCCGGCTTAGAAGATTTTACTGTACAGCATTTACCAGATTTTTAAGTTTTCAAGACATGGGATAGAGATTAACGATATTATTTATAACTAAAACACTTACATAAAAATAAAGATTAATTTAAGAAATAAATGTCACAGTCCAAAATGCTTTTTAAAAAAGAAGTTGATAAACACGATAAAAAGCTGATATAAGTATTTTTGGTCAGAGTTCCTCGTATAAGATGATTTTTAACCATATCGACATAAAAATTTATATTTTCTTAAAATTTAATCGGCCCGGGCTAATCGAGTGTTTGCAAGGGCGGGGCTTGACCAAACTTTTAACTTTTATAATCAAGTAGGGCTTATTACGAGATTTTACTTTTATACTAGTATGTGTTATAGGCTGGATGCTTAAGTTTTATACCTCGCCGGACCAATAATGTTTGTTTTGTATCGAAATATGCCGTACTAAAAAGATCTTTGTACGGGTTGGACCATACCCAGCAATTTCGGCCCGTGTAGATCTCTTAATAGTGTTTGCAAAATGCAAGGGATAATAGCTTTTTAGCTCGGTACTTTATAGGCCGGCTAAAAGATCTTTCTATGGCTTGGAGCGGATTTATAATTTCGATCCATATAAACCTATTATTAGTCTTATTATTTCAACTGTAAGACATTTGTGTTACACTGATTAAATTCTTTGAAATTATAAATTATCGAAGTAAAAAATAAAAATAAAGAAAAAGAAAAAAATAAAGAAAAAAATCAATCTATGGGGGAATATGCTTTATAAACGAAGAATACTTACAGATAAAATAATCAAATGAATATAAAATACATAATTTTTTCTTGGATATAATTCAGTTTCATTTTACGCAAAAAATAAAATGTTATCAAAATAATTCACAACTCAAATCTATGTTTAAAAATTACGATTGACCTTCAAAGGGGAGGGGGGAATCTTAATTTAGGAATCACTCAATAAATTTCTTTTTGGAAAATTTTTATTTAAGGATCGATCGAAACAGGTTTTTAATTCCGAATTTCGGTATCAGTATTAACAACACTCACACTTAACTCACAAACAGACATTTCCTAAATGCAATTAAACAGTGTTTAGGGGCTTGAAAAATATAAATCCATCAAAACCCAGAGGTCGAATGTTTTCAATCTAATGCTTTCTTCTCGTAAACATAGAAGACTATAAAAATAGATGAAAGATTGAAAATGGAAGCGTCAGTTCAGCAGTTATTCTAGGACGTATACATAAAACTTTTATATAAAAGAGTTTATAACCTCGTTCGTTAGACTTGGTTTAAAAAAATAATAAATATATAAATTGTTAATGTCTCAATCAATACAACGCAAGTTTAAGTATGCTTTATATGAATACTAAATAAGAAATAATTTAATAAAAATAATATTGCTCAGTTAAACTGACGGCTTTGAGCTCACAGGCTGTATACACTAATTGTATATTACAGCCTTCTATTTTCAAGGTATAATGCCCTTCGAAAAACAAATTATGGGGAGAAATAGTCCCTCTCCATTTCCCCTCTTTATATTTCATCATTGAATCTCAAAAACTAATCAGGGATATGCCTTATCGAACAAAACACCTACATCCAAAATTTGAAGCAAATCGGATAATTTTTATAAAAATCAATTTATATAATTTAAGAGTATTCCCCATTACATCCTTCATACTTAATCATTAAACCTCCAAAACTATTCAGAGATTCATCTCAGTAGAAAAAACCTACATGCAAAATTTAAAGCAAATCGAATAGTTCTGCATAAAAATCCATTTGTTAAATTTAAGGGGGTAATCGCTCGTACTCCTCTTTATACTTAAACAAGTAAGAAAAATCATGCGTTAAGCATAGATTATGAAGCACTTTCCAACACTTAATGAAATCTTTAACAAATTTTGTTATTTAGGGAAATAATAGTGTATAGCCAAATATACCCAAATATGTATTCCAGTACATTAGAACAGCCCTGTATTTCATATGTCAGTTCATATAATGGGAAAATTTAGCTTAGCAAGAAAATACCCAGTAGCTTGAAATTTCTTTTTCAGCAATTCATACTATTAGATGGAAACATACTTGAATACTTTTGTTCAGCCCTGTAGTTTACATTATACCTTTATTACACGTCAGCATTAGGCTAAAAGTTATTGTAAACTAAAACACTTTTAAAACAACTGAAATCACATTCTCATAAATCATCATTCATAGGCGTCCATGTACTGAATTCTTTGCGTGGACCTGTATATCCTTTTATCTATATTCTGCAAACATTTCTCAGTAAATTGAATGCAGCTCAGCGTAAAAATGCATAGCTTATTTAAGAACCACGTTTAAATAATTTACGCTCATATTCACTAACGTTGGTGAGCTCTTTTGGGTAGCCCTGTATATGAACTATAACATTTATACACACCATATAATGTGCATATATTTAGCGAAATATAAACGCGAATATCATAATTAAAATGCATTTCATCCCTCCATCAGCCATCATCGGACACATATACGGTACTTCGGAAAGAATATACTATTTGAAATCTTTTGTATGGCCCTGTAAATGCTATGTACTTCATATTATGCAAGACAGTAGCGTATAATTTATATTAAGCTTCAGTGACATATATCAATTTTATTATACATGAAACAGCTTAATATATTTAAAATATGCCACACACAATTCCCCCTTTTACTATTATCTAATGGAATTCTTTTGTGTGGCCCTGTAAATGAATAATAGCTATATTTTCACCTTATATTTTATAGAATGCATATTTTAATATGTTTGACAGGGTATAACATTTTTAAAATTCCTTTGAAGCGATTTTTTCCCATAGGCCGTAATGTAATAGTAAACTTTTGATTCGCCCTGTAGATAAACTAATCATGGTGGAAACTTCATTTTCGATAGGACTTGTGCTAGGTTAAACGTCAATAACGTCCTAAAATTTCATGGCAATCCGAGTATATTAACGGTTTTTCCCCATAGGCCGTAATGTAATGGGAAACTTTTGATTCTCTCTGTAGATAAACTAATCATAGTAGATACTTCATTTTCAGTAGGGTTCGTGCTAGGGTAAACCTCAATAACGTCCTAAAATTTCATGGCGATCCGAGTATATTAACGATTTTTCCCCATAGGCCGTAATGTAATGGGGAACTTTTGATTCTCTCTGTAGATAAACTAATCATGGTAGATACTTCATTTTCAATAGGGTTCGTGCTAGGGTAAACCTCAATAACGTATAAAAATTTCATAGCAATCCGAGTATATTTACGGGAGTTAGAGCGCGGCCAGACGGACAGACGGCCATCCGGCCAGACGGACAGACGGCCAGACAAACCGAATGCATAAGCAATTTTCAACTTTGTTGGAAAGTGCTAAAAAGAACCACACAACTAATGAGGGAAGCGTCTTATCACGATAAACGTGTATCTAAAATTGAGGCAAATCGGTTAATTCTGCATAACAAACCATTTTCCTAAATTAAGAGGGATAGTCCCCCTGGTTCCCACTTTATACTTATACAATTAGTTCCCAAAACAAATCAGGGAAGCACCTCCTCAGAATGAACTTATATCCAAAATTTGAAGCAAATTGCGTGAAAAACCCATTAACCTAAATTACCCCATTCCCCCCTCCCCTTTATACTTATCCAATGAACATCTAATACTAAGCACGGAGGCGCCTCATCAGAATGATATAACATATCTAAAATTTTAATGAAATCTGATAATTCTACATGAAATCCCATTTATCTAAATTATTTACGGGATTTATTATTTAAATCATAATGGTTGATTAGCCCCGTTCCCCCTCCTTATACTTATATACTGAACTCCCAAAACTAATCACTAATTATATACACACATACATACATAGATACATACAGAATGGGCGGCACATAAGCTCTTAGGTTTTGATAACCTGTGAGCTAAAAAGAAATATTAAATTAACAAGTTAAATGTTTTTGTTTTAAACATATGCATGTTATATTTGTAATAATGATTGCAAATTAATAATTGCTATTAATTTTCCCTAAGAATGAATACAACATTATTCTCTTAAAGAACTATTTATTGATATTTGTGTATGATTAATTTGCAAGCCAAACGTTGAGCATTTTGCAAATCTCAGTACAATGAACATTAATATGGGTTGATACATAAATAATCTTGGATGGTTACAAATCGGTACAAAAATTTTTTTATTATCATCTTTAATTTTGTTGTAAACAAATATATGTACATGCCCGCGTATTCAAAATCATAAATATTCTTCTAAAGAGGTATGCTTTTGTAATTAACCAAATTTATATTCTTATTGATATTAAAATTTTCATCTATGAATCTTTTGTTTACGATCTAAACTCAAAAAAGAATGAAACTTCCATTTCCTACAATAACTTTCAATTTGATCAGTTACCAGTTTATATTTTCATTGTGGTATTACAGTAGAACCCCGCAAATTCGGACCCCGTTAATCCGGATCGGTTTAGTCCCTAAGTTTAAGAAGCGATTGGCTAATTTCCATAACATTAACTTGTTTCATCGTCGTATTCTGAATAAAAGAAAAAACTTTTTCTGAAATATTTTCGGAAGTATTAAGCAAAGTAAACATTTTTACTGTCTAGAAATATTCAATAAGTTTAACATAAAAGTGATTTTCTGTAAATATGTTTTATTTTACTTCATTTTTTTCTTATTCTCCGGATAATCCGGATTGGGTCCGGTCCCATTTAATCCGAAATATCGGGGTTTTACTGTATTTTTAACAGTACAAAATAAAACATGAAATGAGTAAAAAAAAAAACTTATAATAATAAATTACGAAGTCACGCTATCAGGGCCGGATTAAGCACTTCTGGGGCCCGGGGCTACTGGGAATTTTAGCCCCCCCCCCTTACGCTTTTGGAAATCTTAAGCCTCCTACCACGATACTGAATGTCACCCCCTCCTCAAATACCCACACGCACCCTTGATTTGTTTTTTTAATCCTAAAATACAAATCTTAGATTTTGAATATGAATAATGTTAATCAATTTTTTTTATTTGTTATCTTTAATGGTGTTTTTAAATTCGCCTTTTTTCCGCGCGCGACCTTTTGACAAAATTTGCGCTTTTCCTGTGATCCTTTTCCGAAATTTGTGTTTTTCCTGCCACTCTTTGACGAAATTCGCGATTTTTCAGCGATTCTCTGCCAAAATTCATGTTTTTTTAGCGATTCTTTGACGAAATTCGCGTTATTTTAAGCGATCCTCTGTAGAAATTTACACTTTTTCCGCTTCTTATCGACAAACTTCGTTCTTTTCCGCGATCTTTTGACTAAATTTGTGCTTTTCCCGCGATCTTTTCAAGAAATTCGAGTTTTTTCTGCCATCCTTTCATGGAATTCGTGCTTTTTTTGCGGATTTCTGACAAAATTCGCGTTTTATCGGCAGTTTTTTGACGAAATTCGCGCTTTTTTTCGGTTTTTGTCAAAATTCGCTTATTTTCGGCGGTGACACTTTTGGCTCTTTTGACTAAATTTGCACTTTTCTCGCAAATTTTTTATGAAATTAGCGCTTTTTTAGCCAACTTTTTTTACAGAATTCGCACTTTTTTTTCGCGGTTCTTTCTCAAAATTTGCATTTTTTCGGCAATCCTTTGACGAAGTTCGCCTTTTTTAGCGGTTCTTTGTCAAAATTCGCTCTTTTTCCACGATCAGAAGACTAAATTTGCTCTTTTTCCCACGAACTTTTAAAAATTTTTTCACTTTTCTGCCGCATTTTGACAAAATTTATGTTTATTCGCCATTCTTTCTCAAAGTTTACGTTTTTTTTGGCGAACCTTTGAAGAAATTCGCAATTTTCCGAGGTTCTTTGATAAAATTCACGATTTTTTCGCGATCCTTTGACAAAATTTGAGCTTTTTCCCGAGAACTTTTCAAGAAATTCTCTCTGTTCCCGCCACTCTTTGGCAAAACTCACGTTTTTTTTTCGCTATTCGTTCGCAAAATTTGCGTTTTTTTTCACGACCCTTTGACGAAATTCGCGTTTTTCTGCTGTCCTCTCTCAAAATTCGCGTTTTTTTTCCGATGATTTGACAAATTTTGCTCTTTTTCCGCGAACTCTTGATTATATTTGCATTTTTTCTGTGATCTTTTAAAGAAAATCGCGTTTTTCCTTCCTCCCTTTGATGAAATTCGCGTTTTTTTACGATTCTTTGCCAAAATCTCAGTTTTTCGGGCCATCCTCTGACGAAATTCTCATTTTTTCCGCAACCGCTTGATAAAATTCGTGCTATTTTTGTGAGCTTTTTACAAAATTCGCGCTTTTTCCCCGACCTTTTGACAAAATTAACGCTTTTTCCACGGCCTTTTGAAGGAAATTGCGCTTTTCCGCGATCTTGATTAAATCCATTCTTTTTTTGACGAAATTCGCGCTTTTTTACTCGACCCTTTTCGTTTTGTTTTCATCACCACTTTTGTTAAACCTGGAAATTTTCAGAGATACAGACAGCAATGACGTCAAATGGCAATTCAAGTTAAGTTGAAAAAAAACGGCGATTTCGCGCAGCTCTTACACCCCCTGTAACTGTTTTAAACGAAACTTTGATACAACTTAAGCCTCTGCTGAGGGCCCCTGACTGGTTGGGGCCCGGGGCTGCAGTCTCCTTAGCCCCCCCCCCCCCCCTTAATCCGGGTATGCATGCTATATAAACGTGTACTTCCAGTAAAAACAAATCTATAATCAAAAATGCTTCAAATGTTTCTCTTATAACGGTAGATCTTGTTTTTAACATATGGCATGCTGCCTTAATTTTATCGTTATTATCGAGCAAAGTGTATCGTAATTCATTAATTCACTTGATACATTTATCACCCGAAGCTGAAAAAATATCAGCTATTCTTTCACGAGACTTAAACATTGCATTATATTTCTTTCTACAACTACATTACAAGTCATTCTGTAATTCTTTAAAAAACACCATACACAGCAAAACTAAATAATTCTTCCTGTTTATAATACAGTAGTTTTTAATCATTCTCATAGCAGCGCTATACTTATAAAACCTAGAACTTTAGAACTGTAATGATTCAGCAGTAATGTCTAAGTAAAACAGAAGCATTCATTCTAATCTTTATCGTACAAGCAGTTAAAAAGTATGTTTGTATAAACTTCCACAAACGAACCCTATAAGTCAAAACAAAACAGTCACACTTGTATTACGCTTTTGTGAATCTTACATCTGCAGTTTTCGAAGCAGCTGGAAATTTACAGAAATGTATTTTGAGTATGAAATGTATTTTCAAAATACAAAATACTTGAGAAAATCATTTCAAAATACATTACCAAAATACTTTCGTTTAGTCGGGTTAAAATACAAAATACAAAATACAAATGTATTTTGAAAATGTATTTCAAATACATGTATTTTCGATACTGCCCATCTCTGGGGATATAGACCCGAGGAGAAGTGCCTCCCGTGGGGGGGGGGGGGGGGTCTTTATAAGGGATTCTAATCCGTATCTTCGCAAGGTTACCCAAAGTTAGAAGAAAACCACGAACGGTAAGGCCGACGGGTGCGATTGGGTTCGAACCCAGTACCTCCCGTCTACCAGATTCGACAGCATAGTCTTTCAGCCACAGGTGGGGCTGTTCTTACCCCACTAAAAGAAATCTATAGGAAATCTGTAAGTATTTGGCCCAAAAATCTGTGGGAAATCCGTCGATATTTCGTCCATTATGCAGATATTTTTAAGAATATCTTTAAAAATTCTGCAGATATCTTTAAGACAAAACTAAATCTGCAAACTTTCTTCAAATTTCTGAAGAAAGTGGCAATTTTTTTCAGATAATCTCAAGGTTATTTTTAGTGGGGTATAAAAGCTTCTTTAAATCTTAAAAAATAAATGGGTTTCTAAACGTAAGGAATCGTTTGGAAATAGGTTATGTATAGTAGATTTTACAGGTTTATAATTGTACAGTTTTGTATACATTTATGTTATATTTTTCGTGAATTTTTTATACAGTAGAATCAGCCAATGAAAATTTGTAGTATTTTTTGCTCCATTTTGAACAAATCTCTAAAGGCAGTATGGAACATTTCGGAAGAATGAATGACTGCCGCTAAGCAATCCGTTTTTCTGCAAGAGTGAAACGACGTTTCCCCGTAGACCTAACGTAACCGAATTTTTTTGAGTCTACCACTAAACGAACTATAAAAGTGGCACACTCCATTTTTAACACTTCACGGCACCGTGTGTCACATAATCTAAAAACACTGTATTCCTCATGAATTTGACCATAATAGGACAGCTGTAACGGATCAAGAACAGTCCAAAAAATGGAATGACACTTATTTTGTTCCTATCATTTGATAAAAATTAGAGTTTGTTCTTGGGAAACAAAAAAGTTTTCGATCAAGATATTAAGGCAAAATTTACGTTTATTATTTTTCCTGAACACTTAATATAAAGAAATTTGCAGAGCATTAAGCTGACAAAGTTAATTAATTTCATTACAAAATAGAGCAATACAATATGTATAAACCCTAATTGTGTATGTAGGGTTCACGCTATAAAATACCAAAGATTTGAAACTTAATTTTTTTACTGTTTTATCCCATTATTAGACCGATCTACAGATTTCGAATATTGTTTTTCACAAAAATAGAAAATTTTGTGCAGTGAAGGGTTAATGCTGAACGTGCCTTAATAACATAATGCCACGACAATTCTAGACTCGTGATTCGAGTCAGAGCGTCAAGCGACAAGCCAAATTTACAAACTCTTTTGGAGACTGTCAGGTGTTAACCCATAACTGCTGTGAGCGGTCTCACAGACCGCTGAGATTTTCAAGTTTTCAAGTTGAGATTCAAGTTTAACTTGTAATATTTAGTTTAACTACAGATACTGATCAAATTTTGAAACCGTATTACTATATCTAGAGACTTTTGAATAGCTTAATTTCAATTATATAAATTTTAATACATAAATAATATTTTGACACTTGACTTAACATTTTATTCATCTTTAGATCAATCGGTCTGACAGACCGCTCACATTAGTTATGCGACAATTTTTGTCACAGCAGTTAAGGGTTAACCTATCGCAAAAACCCCAATGAAAAAAATAACGCGATTACTACAAAAAACAAGTAAACTTTTTAGCACTTTCTCGTTATATCCTGTTAGTTAGGAAACTTGTAAACACAGTTTTTGTCTATAACGAAAAAATATTCTATTCTTGACAAAAGAAAGAACAGGTTATGATACCTAATCGAAGATGTGTGAGTTTTAATCATTTCGTTTGTGATGTTTTACAGCATTATATTGCTGTTTAGTCAGTTAATCGCGATAAAATCACTTCACTAAAAGGCCTCCAGTTAAACAGAAAAATTGCAACTCAATTAAAACGACTACAGATGATGGATCCGACCATCATTGAAATTCGCGATCGGATGAATAATCATCTTTTTATTCTTAGAATCGTGTTCCCACTGGTTTTTATGGCCATTTTTTTTTCACCCGAGGATGGAAGAAAAGAAAAAGATGTTTGGAATCTTCATTTCCGCATTATTACGGCTCGGAAAAAACACGGGATGTCATTTCATATGCATGTTGTGGAGATCACTTATAGGAAAAAGTGAACGTGCCTCGCTTGGGAAATGATTTTTTTTTTCGCACTTTCGTTCGCGATGTTCGTAAATGAATTTCGCTTCACGGTCAAGAACAAATGTGTTTGCGTGGTAACGTTTTTGTTTGCCCACTTTTTCACATCGAGTCACACCTGATTCAATGCGTTAGAGATCAGATATACTGCTGAAACTTTTGCGCCAAAAAAGTACAAGATTTTCAGGTCCAAAAAGAATGCAACTGAGAATATGAAAACTATTGCTGTAAATTTACCTTTTTCGCCTTCTGCGCCTCCCTCGGGACCGTAGCTAAAGGGGTGCTATGGGCGGCTGAGCTCCTTCCCCCCCCTAAAACATTTCGAGCCTTTCCTCGAAAAGATTCCAGGGTCCCTCAAGGAACTGACGTTCCGAAAATCCAAATTAAAATTCTGATCAAGAAATTAATTTACTTTTGAGGCCTTTTCACAGTTTTTCAAAAATACTAAATTGCAACTAAAATAAATTGCAACTAAAATAGTCGTCTTACTGGCACCTAGGAAGCTAAGAGGATGTTTAATTGCAATTGTCCTATTGCATTCGCTTAAAAATATTTCTTTGCCTCACTTAAACTATTTTTGTAATCGGATGTCTGTGACAAATGGTTTCGGAACAAGCCATTGGACAGTATTGGAAATTGACGCCCTTTATAATGCTTAAAGCACTTAGGGTACGTTCCCTTAAACCTTAGTCCAACTCATTCGTTTTGAGTTACAGAAAAGTGGTTTAAGTCAGGAAATTTAAAGTTTCATAACTCGATCAATTTTTATGTTAGATGAATGGGACCTTTTTTGTATATATATATTTTTAAGTAATAGAAAATTTTTACTAAATATCACTTATAGGACCAGGGGATTGTATAAAAAGTTAATTTTTGCAAATTTTTTATATTTTTCATCATTCGGCTCTTTTCTTAGCGTAAAATGAAGTTATTACAACAGTTTAAGGAGAAACAGAGTATACCCAACAGTGCGAATAAGCACTCATTTATCTTTCTGAGTCAGAGAAAATAAGAGCTCCCCCCCCCCCCTACATATCATTCAGCTTTCTCCTGTTATTCACTTCTAGCTACGGCCCTATTGCTGTAAATTTACTTTTTTCGCATGCTGCATTCATCTCGTAAAAATTACTCATCGAATCTTTGTACATGAAAAACATTGTATGACTTCATCATAAATATACACAGTATAATCAACTTACTGCATAGTAAACAAGTTATTGCATAGTAAAATCTACGGAAACAGAACTTGTGTGTATGACGAACTTCTTTACGACGGGTGTCCTAAAGGATTCTAAATTTTTTTAACGGCTTTTTAAAATAGAAATTTATTTAATCGTAGCAAAGATTTGATTAAATACGGCAAAATTTTCGTAAGCGATGAATTTCTAGATGTTCTTTGCTTTTTGATATGGGAAAACCAATAATTATTAGAGTTGAGAATAAAAATATCAGTACCTTTGACTGAAGTAAAGAAAATATATATTGACTGCAGTTCCATTTATTTTGTTACATTAGTTTGCTCTCATACGCCACTTTCATTTTTAAATGCGTACCGTAAAATGGGGTGAATAGGAACGAAACTTCCAGGTCATACAAATAAATTCATTATAAATATATGTGATGATATTTTTAGTTGCCAATTTTTTTATAAGAAGGTAATAACATTATCAGTTGGGAAATTCAGTTTTGTCATGTTGGCACCATTATTGGGGTACATAAAAAACATTGCAAGTGGATCCTCAAAAACCTCATTCTTTCAACGTCTTCAAAACTGCCATATTTTTCGTATTCCAAACCAAAGAGTGTCGATTCTTAATTAATTGTAGACGATAGACCTGTAGACGATATGCTATACTAAATTCTACTTATTTCTAAACTACATAATGAAAAAGTGAAAAATGGCTGGTAACATCAGAGGTTTAAGATTTACGGGATGAATCGGAACACGGTTTATTTTTCTATACAGTATTAGTTTCATGTAATATCTGAAAGCATATGTATGAATATGTATTGTAACAATATTTTGTTTGTTCTAATTACTTGAAGAGTTTAAAGGTGCCAAGAAATTACTTAGTTAAACAAAAAAGTTAACGCCCAATCCAACAGACATGGAAAACACAATAAAATAATTTAAAAATGGCAAATTGCTAAGAAAAATTGCGCAGAATTATTCTCTGACATCCACAACATTACACAAACATCTCAAAATCGAAAACCAATCAAAAAAGAGAGTGATGCAAGCAGTACTAAGGACCGAAGATGAGCGCGTTCTAGTAAATCGTATTAATACATGCAGCGATAGCTTCACTTACCCAATGACTACTAGTATAGGATAATACAGGACAGGGCTGAATTTGTATTAAATTCCAACTTCTGCAATTCGAATACAATTTCTTAGAATAAATTTTAATTTTCTTGAGTTCAAAGTTGTTTTCTAATTTTTAAAAAGGCATATCTTTACTTGTACATAAAATAAAGGCATGGTTTATAGTAAATATGTGTTCCTATTCCTCCCTTATCATTATTACCTATTGTATTACCTTGTTAAAGTTTGAATCAAAATAAATAAAGATTATAAGGTTTGTTCCGATTCACCTCTATCTGCGGGGTGAATCGGAACACCATTAAAAAAGGAAAATATATATATACAAACAGTAACAAATGTTACGTTTTTGCTTAAAAAGTAAAAAACAAAACAAGACCGAAGTTTCTAGTAAAAAAATAAAAGAATTACATAATCAGTTGCTGATTTTTTTTAACGTTAAAGCTGAAAAGTGTTCCGATTCACCCCATTTTACGGTAGCTTGACAGTCGATGTAGCAGTCTTTCATGTTAAACTTGCAGATAAGAAAATATTTAACTATCGTACCATTAATTTTAATACTTCACTTTACACAAGCTTGATGGATTCATTTTCAGGATAGTTAAAAAACCGATGCGAAACTGCTGTTGATATATGTATTTTCTCTAATTAATGTAACTGCAGTTAATAAATTTTTCCTTTATATTTAAGTTAAATCCTACTTCTAATTTTAACTCTAATACTCACAGCGTCCCTAAAATTTTCACAATTTCAAAACGATAATAATAATTATCGTAGAATTTCATTGTAGATGTTAAAGAAATCTGACACGAAGATTTTTGATTTAAAATAGTGGTAGAAAAGTGCAAAAATTTTAGCGATGCTTCGACCCCTGCTAATAATTATTGGCTCTCCTATATCAAATCAAAGTGAAGTATTTGTATAAATGAACAGCAATTATTTATAAAAAAATATTTATTTGATAATGGATTCGAAATAAAAGCCGGAAGTACTTAGAAGTTTTAAATAAGATGTATATTTTTAACTTGTAATATCTATTTTATTATTTTAACCGCTTTTTCAGTAAAACAGTCAGTTTTTTAAAGCTCATATTGTATATTTTATGCTTAAATCAATGTGAAATATTAAATACTAGCAAACCCCGTGGTTATAGGCCAAGTGATATTTGTATGTCTAATTTTTATTAGAAGAAATTATACTTTTAGGCATACTTTGAAATTTACCATTTAAATCACAGTTTGAATAAATTTCATCATTACGCTGCATTAAGCAGAAAGAAGACTTAATTAAATAAGAAAAACTAAAACTAATTCTAAATAAATGATAAATTAAAGATACGTGGGCTGTTCAATAAGTAAAAAGACAAAAATTATTAAAAATACAAAATACCTTTAATAGTCATCATTCACATAGTTTTTTCAAATTAACTACCACGGCACGTAATGAATTTTTGCCAACGTTCTGTCCACTTTTTAAAAAGATGTAAAAATCCGTTTTTTGAGAGCTTATTCAAAACAGCATCCACAGTCTTAATACATGTTTTGTTGCTTGCAAAATGGTTGCCTCGTAATGATTTCTTAAGTTGAGGAAACAGCCAGAAATTGCATGGAGCGAGATCAGGATTGTATGGAGTATATCGTAAAATTTCTACGTTATTCTACTGCAAAACATGATGGACGTTGAAGATCGTCCCTCGCGGTCAATATCTTCTACATCTTGCCAGCGAAAAATACCCGTCCTCGACATTACTTCATCGTTGAAAGCTTCACGTATCATGTCAAAGGTCTCCGATGCTGATTTTTGCAGACAAACACAAAATTTAATCGCATAACGTTATTAAACCGACCCTTCCATTTCGACAACTGACCGCTATAGTTAGTGCCCGCCAACACACTTCAGTTCAGTCACGTGATACCGAGGAACATGAGCCTCTACACGCCATATATCGATAGTCTATATATTTAAAACACCTGGCCGTTTTTTTGGACATCAGCCCTGAGCTTTCTACTGTCCCGATTTTGATAATTATTTTTTTAAATGAAAGCTGTTTATGTGTAGATGTGCCCATTCTGGCTAATTTTTAATTTATTTCAATTTTTAGCTCACAGGCTATCATAGCCTGAGAGCTTATGTGCCCGTCCGTTCTGTATGTATGTGCGTATGTGCGTAACGCGATAACTCATGATAAAAATATCGGATCCACTTGAAATTTTGTATATAGGTATATCCTGACAAGGCGCTTCCCTGATTAGTTTTTGGAGTTCATTCGATATGTATAAGAGGGGGAACGGGGGGCTCATGCCCCCCGTTAGTTGATATAGATGGGATTTTCATGCAGAATTAAGTTTTCAAAATTTAGATTAGGATCATTCTGATGAGGCGATTCCGTGACTGTTATTAGGTGTTCATTGATTAAGTATAAATAGGGGGAACAGGGGTTCTAATGCCCCCTCCCGTTAGTTGATATAAATGGGATTTTCATGCAGAATTAAGTTTTCAAAATTTAGATTAGGATCATTCTGATGAGGCGATTCCGTGACTGTTATTAGGTGTTCATTGAATAAGTATAAATAGGGGGAACAGGGGTTCTAATCCCCCCCCCCCGTTAGTTGATATAAATGGGATTTTCATGCAGAATTAAGTTTTCGTTCAAAATTTAGATTAGGATCATTCTGATGAGGCGATTCAGTGACTGTTATTAGTTGTTCATTGAATAAGTATAAATAGGGGGAACAGGGGTTCTAATCCCCCCCCCGTTAGTTGATATAAATGGGATTTTCATGCAGAATTAAGTTTTCGTTCAAAATTTAGATTAGGATCATTCTGATGAGGCGATTCCGTGACTGTTATTAGGTGTTCATTGAATAAGTATAAATAGGGGGAACAGGGGTTCTAATGCCCCCCCCCCGTTAGTTGATATAAATGGGATTTTCATGCAGAATTAAGTTTTCGTTCAAAATTTAGATTAGGATCATTCTGATGAGGCGATTCCGTGATTGTTATTAGGTGTTCATTGAATAAGTATAAATAGGGGGAACAGGAGTTCTAATGCCCCCCCCGTTAGTTGATATAAATGGGATTTTCATGCAGAATTAAGTTTTCGTTCAAAATTTAGATTAGGATCATTCTGATGAGGCGATTCCGTGACTGTTATTAGGTGTTCATTGAATAAGTATAAATAGGGGGAACAGGGGCTCTAATGCCCCCCCCCCCGTTAGTTGATATAAATGGGATTTTCATGCAGAATTAATTTTCGTTCAAAATTTAGATTAGGATCATTCTGATGAGGCGATTCCGTGACTGTTATTAGGTGTTCATTGAATAAGTATAAATAAGGGGAACAGGGGTTCTAATGTCCCCCCCCCTTAATTTATATAAATGGGTTTTTCAAGCAGAATTTTCAGATTTCGTTCAAATCTCTGAATAGTTTTGGAAGTTTAATGGTTAAGTATAAAAGAGGGGCATAACTCTTTTTAAATTATATAAATGCTAAATGGGTTTTTATTAAGAATTATCTAATTTGCTCTGAATTTTGGATATAGATTTTTTATATGATAAAGCATGTCTTTGATAGTATAGGAGGTTCAATGATTAAGTATAAAAAAAGAGAAAAGGGGAAAGCTGTTTCCCCTTCTTAATTTTTTTTTTCGAACGGAATTAACCCTTGAAAATATAAAGCTTTAATGTGCAATTAGTATTTGTAGCCTGTGAGCTCAATGCCTTCAGTTTAACTGGGCAGTATTCTTTATTTATATTTTATTCTTAATTTTAAAAGCTTTTTCATGACATTTCTTCAAAACAGTGGCAACAGATTAAACTTTTCTCAAAATTTATTTTGTTTCATTATTTTCCACCAATCAGGAGATTGATCTCATCGGTGAATGTATAATCGCATTTCAAAAAAAAAAAAAAAAAAAATAGATGAAATAAATAAATAAATAAATAAAAATAAAATAAAATAAATAAAGGTTTTTGTTAAATTTAATCATAATAAAATGATTGCTCATAGTTATTAACTGCAATGCACAGATTATTTACTGAGTAATATTATTAAGTATTATGTAAGTAAAATAACAGAAGATAAACTTTAATAAAATATACTATCTAAAGCGAAATTTTGTCGATGGAGAAAATGTCGTCATACAGAAACCAGATAAATTTGTTCTGTGAATATAATATACATTGTTATAAGTTGTGTCAGTGATGATGTCATATTCACTGACTTTAATTCCTGCATCTAAATAAAGTGAACTTCTATGTGAATGTCCATGGTGTGCTCAAATGAAAATATTTCTATAAACTGCGCCATTTCTATTTAATTATAATGAATATTTTATGAAAAACTAAAGAATTCTTAAATAACTGCATAAATCACGCTTTTATTTAAGAAAAGATGAGTATTTCTGAAGGTGTAAATGATGTCATATTAGAAAAAAAAAGAATAAAACCTGTGATATGCCGGTATTACTATATTTCTATCTTACATAATATCAAAAAATAATTAAAATCATTTCATTGTATTAAGTTATTGTTTAAAATAAAAAAAATTCTGCATTTCAGCAACAAATACAAAAATTTTATTCTTTTTAATAACAGATATATCGTTTTTTTCTTTATTTTTGTTGTTGCCATAACAATAAAATTAATTTTTTACAAGTTTATGGAGGATACAAACCAATAAATAAATTAAATTTATTGCAAATGCTGCAAATGTGTAGTGGGTTGGTTAAGCAGTTTAGTAAGTCCCTGTTTCTATTATAATTAAAATGTTTCATTGATATTATAATTATTGTACAGTTATCAAGCGATGTTTAAACGAAGAAAAAATAAACTAAGCAGATATTTCTGAATTCGTCTTCTGGGGTATAATATTAACTTCCTAAATAATTTGGCATTTAAATAATATTTAAAGTTTAGAAACCACATTAAAAAAAGAATTGTAGCTGAAGTTAAGTCCAACATAGTAATTTATGAGTTGTTTCCCTTATTTTTTGTTATTTTCTGAACTTTGTATATCTTCATCATGAAAAGCTATCTTATCCCTATTTTAAGAGGTAGCAATTGTTTATTTTGCGCAGTATTTTACTGTCTATGTAAGATTGATATATATCATACCTAATATATATTCTTATCCGTCGAGTTTCGACGGGTGCAGCTTGTTTTTGTTAATACAGACAACAAACTTTTTTTATGCCACAAAAATTAACATTCCGATGAGTGATTTCACGGCAGTAAAATTAGTCATATTACTTATTGAACCGCCTACGTATTTTGAAATTGTTGTACTCAATTTATACGCTTAATTCAATGTTTTATGTATTTGAAGTTTTGATTTTTTTAGAAACCACCAAAAGGTGGTATAAGTAAAAAAAAAAAGTAAGTGGTAAGTGCATATTTTCTTAAATTAACTATCCTGTCAAATTTTCTTAAATTAGCTGTCATGTCAAATTCCAAACTAACTCCTTATCTACCATCTCTTTAAGGGTAGTGGCACCAACATAAAAAGATTATGCTGAAACAGGGACGTTCACTACTAATTTGCGAACATAAATTTTGTAATCGGTTTGGTATTTCCTAATATTCCATAGAAACGTAATTTAGGAAGTATGTAAAGTCTTACTTAGAACGTTTATTGTTCCTGCCAAACCAAGGTGATAATGGCCATGGCATAATATATACCCTGTGTAGGATAAGCGATTGTAATCACTGATTCGCAACCGTTATTATTATAATCGGTTTATTACTTCTTGATTTTGTATAGAAATCGTATTTTAGGAATTTTTAAGAACGCTGTTCGCTCTTCCTCTTCAATTCAAAATCTTTAAATGCGAATTTCCTTTCAACTAATTTTAAATATTTTACTTATACATACTTATATTTTAAAAGTAATTACACTGTTAAAAATTTGAAACTTTTGCTGCGTCGTCACTGCACTGCTTTTATAGAATGTCTCAATTTTGACCCATGAGAAGGCTCCATAATACAGTGGAGCAATCGTTTTCTATAAAAGCGGTGGAGTGACAATGCAGCAAAAGTTTCAAATTTTTAATTGTGTACCATGAAATATCTAGCCTCTTTAGTATCTTGAAAATGGCATTGTTTTTTGTAGATGTAACTCTCTAGCGTTGGTGATACCGACATAAAATATAGCTTATGTCTGAAGAGACACAATCACCACCCATTTGCAATCATTATTTTTTAAATCGGTTTGGTATTTCATAAGATTATTTAAAAATCATAATTTAGAAATTTTCACTCATATTTCTTGGAGAGCACTTAAATCTTATAAGTATTTACCATGCCAAATTAGAAATTGCTAGACCTTGTAGTATCACAAAAATTCCAATTTAGAAAAGTTTTTTGCTTCTTTATCCCCCAGATGGTAGTGACACAAACATAAAATAGAACGGAGCAAATATTGAAGCAAGGGTTATCACCATCAACTTTCAACCATTACTTTTGAAATTGGTTTAGTCGTTATAAATTAGCATTTAAAACGGTTTTAGAACGCTGTAAGCCCATTTCCCCCTCTTTTAAGTTTCGATTTTTTTGAAGAAGCATTCTTAGAGGTCATTTATATCTTAAAAGTAACTATCATGCCCAATCATGGCCCGTAGCAAAATACTAATAATTAAAAAAAAATGACATCGACATAAAATTAGACCTATATTGGAACAAAGACTGTCACCATTCTTTTTTAAATTGGTTCCGTATTTCTTAAGATAATTAGAACGTTTTTTGGAATGCTTTGCCGCGCATTTTGACTTCTTTTAAATTTCGAATTTTTTAAGGAATGTTCTTAGAGATCATTCGTATCTAATAACTATCATACCAAATTTCATGAATTTAAACCCTTCAATAACACAAAAATTGCATTTTAGAATGATTTTTGCTCTTGCACCTCCTCTGGGGTACTGGCAACCGACATAAAATATAGACTTTCTTTGAGCCAAGGGCTGTCACCATGATTTACACACCATTATTTTTTAAATCTATTCGATACTTCAGAAAGTCGGTAGAGGTTGCAATTTAGAATGTTTTTAGAATTCTTTTCGCGCATTTAAATGCCCTTTTGATTTTTTTTTACAATTTCAACCTTTAAACGCAGATTTCTTAAAGAAATTTATATCTTAAAAGAAACTATCATACCAACTTTCACAATTATAAATCCTTCGGTAGGAAAAATAAATAAATAAATAAACGCAATTTGGAACGTTTTTTTCTATGCAATCCCATAGGTGGTGGTAGACAACGACATAAAATAAGCCTATATTGAACACAGGGCTGTCACCATCATTTTGACATAATTATTTTTTTACTTAGGTTCGGTATTTGCTGAGATTGCGCAGTAATCGCCAATTAGAATGTTTTTTAGAAAGCTTTTTTGCTCATTTTCATCAATTCAGAATTTCGATTTTTTATGAAATGTTCCTAGAGATTCTTTTTATCTTATTCAAAGTTTTTAGTTCCTTCAGTAATACTTAAGTCGCATTTTTAGGACGTTTCTTGCTCCTGCATCCTTTTTGGTGCTTGGACATGAGATGTAACCTCTGTTTTAACAGGGACTAACACCAACATTTTGATATCATTACTTTTGAGATTGTTTCAGTAGTTCAAAATATTACCTTCTACAGAATTACAAACTTGACCTCTTTGTAACGTTATTCATGATTTTATTTAATAAATTTTCGTTTTAATATTTTTTGTATTTGTTACATTGAACATCTTATTGTTAAAATACCTTATTTTCAATAACAGTATATATGATATTTTAAAACTCAAAAATGCTTTGCCACAATTTTTACCAGTGACAAAAAGGCGCACCCGCTTGACTGGATCCAGGGCGCAACAGGAATATACGTTCAATTTATAAATGGTCCTGAATAGAGAGGTAGAACTACAACTTTAGGTGAGAAACAGCAGGTATAAGCTCCTTCTTATGAAAATCATAAGGGCGTATACTTCTATATACCCTCTGCAACACCCCTGGTTGCTAATGGATACCAGGCACTTAGGGATGTACGACATACTGACACTTACAAAACTACAAGGTATTAAAATAAATACACATTACTAAATGGTACACTTATAAAAAGAATACATTTAAAACACACTTAAAAAATTTCAACGTCGCATTCGTTTCTACGAAATTCGTCAGGATGCAATAGAAAGATGCTAAATGTAATTTAAAGTTTCAAAATGTAAGTACATAGATCCACGAGCATACTTGAGTTGAGCTGAGATTGCGTGAACTGCTTAATTAATTATAGCATATTGTGCCAGATTTTATGAACGGAGTATGATAAATGATCGTTACAAGCTCGCGGCACGAGCTTAATGATTTTAATGGATTCTATAATTTTTTTCAGATATGGATTTTTGCATTGAATTGAAATTTTAGCTTCATCAAAATTAGTTTTGCTCCCTTCATTTGAAAAATGTAATCTTGCGAGGGCTGTACTCTGTTTAATAATGCGTTAGTAATGTGTATTTATTTTAGTACATACTTTTAGTATAATTTATGGTGTAATTGTCCAATTCATAATGGTATTGTTGGTATCCATTTTCAGTGCTGTCACACCAGTGGAAGACAGATTCTGTCCTCGAAACTGGCAGACGGCAGGTGTTGGGTTCGAGCCCAATCGCGGCCGTCGGATTAACGGTTCGGAGTATTCCGAAAGGTTCCAAAGGTTTTCTTGGAACCTTTGATTTCCTTACGGGTTAGGTTCTCTTAGAAAGACCCCCATGGAGAAACCCCTCCTTCTTCTTTAAGCCGCATGTCCCACGTGTTGACATTTGGCTATTATAAATACATCAAACCAACCAACCAGTTTCAGTGCTACAATCATTTTAATAGATACCGAAGTTTAGATGATCTGATTTTAAAGTCACAAAGGAAAAAAAGGGGAAGAATGAATAAAAGTAATTTTGAGTATGAGAAGTGTGTTATCGTTGTGTACGAAACATGAAATGTAATAACCAAAATTAAGATAATTTTACGATAAGGTTCCACTTAAAACCGTTCGCTACACCGAAGTGAATTAATTGTCCTTCTTTTTTTTTTCCTCACTCTCAGCTAATAGCAAAATAAATCGTATACTTACAAATTGACTTTGACCTACATTTTTATGACGAGGACGAAATAGGAAGCGATAGAACTTGCGTAAAAATAAGAAAAGAGAGAGATTGATCTATAGCAAGAAAAAAGAGACAGTTATTACGAAATAGAGATCCGTTACGACAATCGGGTTGTTTCCAAAATTTTATTTATTGTTTTATACAACTCCTTGCTTCACAACATAGTTTTTATTTTTGTATGCCTAAGGCATCCAAACACTTTTAATTTTTGATCAAAATGTAGATTTTTCATTTTAAAAATAATATTAGAATTTAATATTTTATCTATCGAAATGTGCTTAATTATGGTCTGTATCAAAAATAGAACCCGAGTTACAGTCGTAGCTAGTCGTAGCCGAGTCACAGCTATTACAGCTTCTCAATTGTGTTTAATTTTTATTTTTAGCTTTTTCTCAAAATAAAGTCTTTCAGAATTTTACTATACGTAAAACATTCTAAAACAAAGAACTATGCATGAAATGCCACGAAATTTTCTGTACCTCTCTTACAAATGTTATTCCAGGTATTACTATATTCATGATAATATATTAAATAGTTTTATATTTACACCGATATAAATGATAAACTTCCCTAATAGCATGCATGGTCACAGCGACGTCACAGTGACGTCGCTGTGAGTCACTTTGGTCACATCACATCTGTGACCAAAATGCCACCACTCAGTGACGTCACATTGTGACTGAGATGTGACTTTCTTAAAAATCTTTAGAAATTTATAAATATCCTTCAAAACATGTTATTTACTTTAAAAAAAAATTTGGCAATTTAAATATTGTCGCTTTTGTCACAGTTTCGTCACAATGTTAATGTCAAATTAGTCATAAATGACACATTTTTCACAAATTTGTCACATTGTGACCACTTTGTGAAACGTCACAAAAAAGCTCTAAAACGGCCATAACGACTTCACGTTTTAGACACTGTGACTTCACATCGACGTCACGTGACGTCACATCGACAATCGATGGTCACAAAGTCAAAATGTGACTTCACAACGACGTTGCAGTGACGTCACCATGCTTTACGGTTTGAGACAAATTTTGCGAATTTTTCATTACGTTAGTACTTTAAATGCCCTCTCATTCGAGATAGATATGCGATTTATTTATTGTTTTATACAACTCCTTGCTTCACAACATAGTTTTTATTTTTGTATGCCTAAGGCATCCAAACACTTTTAATTTTTGATCAAAATGTAGATTTTTCATTTTAAAAATAATATTAGAATTTAATATTTTATCTATCGAAATGTGCTTAATTATGGTCTGTATCAAAAATAGAACCCGAGTTACAGTCGTAGCTAGTCGTAGCCGAGTCACAGCTATTACAGCTTCTCAGAACAAGTCATGTAGTGTGTAGAACAAGTGTGTAGAACAAGTCATAGAGAAAGTTATTGTATTTATTATGCAATTTTACAAAATGTCAGTACATTATCTTGTTTTTGAGTTATCACGTTTTGAGAAAATGTCGATTTTTGACATGATTCTGACTGTTTTTTGCTTTGAAAAAAAATGTATAAAAAATTTAGCAATTACCCACAATTTTTTTTTTAATTGTTAAAGTAAATGTCATGATAAAAAAGGATAACAAGAGAAAAATTAAAAAACTTACTTCTGAAGATGTGCGGATACCTGAAGTGTAAAAATAATTTAAATTTAATTGATTGTTTTTAATCTATTAGAAGGTGTTATTTAATTTCAGTAACAGTAAATTAAGCTTATTCTAATGGCTAAATCTAAAGACAAGGAGACATAACGTTCAGCTGTGCAAATCCTTTCCAAAATTTTATTTATTGTTTTATACAACTCCGTGCTTCACAGCGTAATTTTTATTGTTGTGCAAGTCACGGCACAGATGTCATATACGCACCACATTTGCACTTGATTTTTCCTCCTCCAATTTTGCATTGCAATCTGTGCCAAGCAGAAGATCCATTTAATAAGTTTATAACAATTGTTAGGGAAATAAAATGTGAAAAATTAAAGATTTCAGTGAAATATGTTGATTAAATTTTGCAACTGCAAGCATACAATAAGGTCATAAGTATTAATATTTGCGATTTATTGTGAAAATTATATTTACTGTTTTGTTACTCATTAAGTTTATTATTTATAGTTGTTTTTTTCATTGTTTCCTTTTTATTAAATTCATGTCTTTTTACTGTTACTTTTTATTTCAATGTTTTAAACTATTTTAATTATTATACTATGTCAATAATTATTTATATCAATCTATCAATTATTTATTTTTATTTGCTTTTTTTAAATACTAGAATCTTTTTCATTTTATCACGTTATTTAACTTTTATATTGCAATAAAAAATCACGTTCTATTATTGATACAATTTGTAACTTACATACAAAAACATTATTTTCGCCAAATTGGCGGGGGAAAAACACGTGCAAATGTGGCGCGTATATGACATCTGTGCCTCAGTCATTGCTCATTATTCTCGCTTTGCGTAACATTTAATACCCAATAATCTGGAATTAAAAATTTATCTATGACAACCAAGCTATTTTCAGTCCAAAAATGCCAAATTTTATATTTCAACAGCTTTTTATACCAAAGAAACTGTTTTCCTATAATAGCGCAATTCTTGCTCAATGATGCATTTCGCCTATAGATAATGTGCTTATGATGTCAAACACCTGAAAAGAGGCGTACATCTCATCTTGTTGCATGGCATATTAATAACAATTTCCGCATATTTAATAATTTATAACACATTAACCTCCTCAGTCCTGATATCGAATAGAGGCGACAATAAAAAAAAATCCTTTAAATTAACTTATCTAACTCATAGGTACTATTGGCATAAAAGATAATTTTAGCAGTTTAAAAATTGAAACTATGGCCGGAATCCCAAGAGTGCTTAGCTTATGAGTTATATTTTCTTGAAAATTTAGCTATTCATCTTAATCGTGAAGTTATTGTTAATGATAAATCTGATTCTAAAACGCTATCCATAGCTTGGAAAAACCTTTTCAGCACTGCCTTATAATTATTTACTTTTTTTTTTTTTTTTTTAAATCATACATATAATTTTCTAGATCTATACATATGTATCTTTATAACTATAATTTTTATTTATTTATTTATTTATTTTTTTCGTACTAATCATGTATATAATTTTTTAGATATATATATGTTTTCTTATTACTATAAACATTTTTAATACCAATTATTATTATTATTATTTTATGTATGTGTGTATTTACTTTTAATATAACCTGCCTTTTTACTTATTACTTTTTACTTACTTTTAACTTTTTCCCTTTGTAACCATTTTCTCCCCCCCCCCCTCTATTCCTTCATTGTATCCTTTGTTCATTTATGCCCTTCCCTGATTGGCTGTTGCCTTCTACTTTCCCATTGGCTGCTCTTTCAGTTTGCTCTCTTTCTCGCCTTGCCACGTCAGTCATGCCGCTACATTCATTGTAGACGCACGTCTTTTCTCCTGATGAAGATAGACTAAATTCTATCGAAAGGCCTTGCGATATTTTATTTATTTTATTTTTATGGTGTTTCAAGAAGTTTTTTTGTGTTCTATTGTATAACACCAGTTTCCAACTTTATTCCTGCATTTTCTAAGCATATCCAAAAACATTTCCTTAGCCTATTAATCATATGAAAATGAATCGAACAGTACACAAAACAACAAAATTCGTTATCTTTCAGACATTGTTAAACTCTAATCTATCTATTTGGATAGCCAGTCCAAATATTATTAATGTAAATGGAATTTTTCTTCTAAAAACTTAAAAAAAATCGGACTCGAAAGGGTTTAAAAAAAAATTACAGATAGGTATAATTTTTAACTGAAAATGGACTAACAGTCTTTTCCTTTGAAATTTAAAAATCAGACACATTTATTATAAATTCGATTTGTTTCTTTACTTTAATTTATAGTATGAATTTTTAGACCCCAGGCAGACTGTCCAGAATAAAATTTGAAAATAAATTCAATTTGTTTTTGTCTCGGCAATGTTTTTGTCCCCGATAAGATGCTTTTTGGAGACGTAGTTTTTTAAATGCCACTTTTCACAGACGACCTTCATTTCTTTATTTTATGCGTCTACAACTCAACTATCAACATTATTACTATTCCTTTTTACCATTTCACCCTCCAGCGATAGTCAAAGTTAATTTCGGGATCATTTTTTTTTTAAATAATACATCTTCATTTTTCTGTTGAGTTATTTAAAAGCCAAAAGAATTTTAAGTTTCCCTCGTGAATAAGTTCACTTATGGAGTATTGAGTTAGATTTATGAATAATAAAGAAAAATACATTACGAAACTTTACATTTCTAAACTTTAAAAAAGTTGTTAAGCAAACAGCGAAGATTTCTCTACCTATTTGAAGAGTTAAAATAATTTCATGAAAAAATAATGGGCCTTCCACATTATGTAATATTTTTATAAATATTAAAATTTCCTTCTTTTCTTCTTGTTAAAGAAGAAAAGAAGAAGGAAGTAAAATGTCTCATTCTGCATGCATCCTAACAAATTACAATGAAATCAAATAAATATTTTTAAAAGGTTAAGAAATTCAAGTTGTTATTCGGTCTTTGAATTAGAAAAAATGCATGATTTAAAGAATTATAAAATTATAATAAATGAATATTTTAAATAAGTATAAAATTGTATTACATAATAAGAAATTACATGAAACTACATTAATAATGATAAATGATAAATGAATAGATAAATAAATAGATGAATATGATAAAATATTATGATATTATAATCCTACTTCTCTGATAAGTAAAACAGTAAAAAAAGTCTATTTTGTACGATCCATCACGTTTTTGAATCTATATATATAAAACGGTAAGATAGATGTCTGCGAAAAAGCAGTCATTTCTCTTTTGAAAATGACAACAAGTTTTTTTTTTTTTTTTTTTTTTTTTTTTTTTTTTTTTTTTTTGAAAATCAAACCTGCATCCTACCTCTCCGTTGAAGTGTCTGGTTTTTATATTTTTTTATTTCATCAAATACTAAATTTAAAAGTATAAAAAAAAAATTTGGACCAAAATTTTCGGAAAATTAAAAATTAATAAGTTGGCTAAGTGCCACGATATTTTAGCCAGAAATTTTATTTTGTATTCAGAAATGTTACACAAATTTTCATGGTTCCTCAAATACCTACTCTAAAATGCTTAACAACTGTTGAACTAAAACTGACTTACTGATTTAGATTTATTTGATAAAAGTGTACAAACTAAAAACTCGAGTCAGAATGGCTCTTCATTTATTCAAGACTAAAAAGTTTAAAATTTTGTCATAACCCAAGTCAATGATGTTGTTTTAATTGTTGGAAATTCCACAAGTATAAGGATCAATTAAAAAAAAAGATATCCAATTCGACGATAAGAAAGGACTATAAAAAGGGAAAAGGGGTTATAAAACATGCCAAACAAGTAATAGCCCTTGTCCAAGAATACATTGGATTCATAACTCATCATGAAATGCAACTATAATTTCTACTGCAAGTGGTTTGGAGATCATCGCGAAATGCACCCAGACAGAAAAATACAGTCCCAGCTTAATGAAAGGCAATAAAATTTTAATGTAAAATAGAAAGCCAGTAAAAACATTTTAAGTGCCTATTTGTAATATAGCTAAGGGGTTGGACAAAAATTTGGAAACACTTCGTGAAATCCATGCTTTAACGTAAATGCAGATTCTAGGCAAGCCTCTGGATGTCGCTGTCCTATTTGCACACTAACGCCACCTGTCCGCATTATGTTGCAAGTGTCAGTCGATGTTTGAACAGTGATCTGTGTAGTTGCGAGCGCATTATGTCTGAGTTAAGTGAGTTACACAAATCATTGGTGCTGCGTCCGTCAGCAAGGTTGTCGAACTATTCTATACGTCAAGAGGCACTGTATCGAAGATTTATAGAGATATTTTATGCAGATAAAGAGTGGAAAACATCATTTGGTAAGTCACAACGCAATAGGCATTGGATGATCGAGACAGACGGTCATTGTGTCAAAAAATAAGAGGACAACAACAGGCACAAAAGTTACTACTGAACTGAATGCTGAGCTTATAAAGCCTGTTGGCACAGAAACAATAAGAAGGGAACTCTATAAGCAAGGTTTTTCAGGGCTAGTTGCAATTCCAAAGCCAATCATCAGTGACACAAATGCCTATGAGAGGAAAACCTGAACTATGGAGCAGTTTCAGTTTCAGCTAGGTGGAAAAACCTACCAAATGGCTTAAGCACAAGCCCCATCTAGCAGGGTGTATCTATTATTCTAAAAGCCCCAACCACGGACAAACCAAAGATAAAGGGATGCTCCGTGGATGCTTTAATCCCAACACTAGGCACTACATGTCCAGACCGCTTTCAAAAATATATTAGATAATAAATGAAAGAACAGAATACAAACACAATGACAACGTGTACCCCTATCTATTCAGGGCATACCCACAAATTAAACATGATTGAAGAATTCTTAAGAGATATAAATGCAAAATTATATGTACGATATAAATAATTAAAATAAACATATGAACCTATACATAACTAGAAGATGAAATAATCATATTTCTTACATAAATAATACTTTATGATGATAAATTTTCTTAGTTTTCAATAAGTTAAAACGGTAAAAGATAAAGACAATTTAGAGACAATTGAATAGAATAAATAAAATGAACAGAATAATATAATTAAAAATAATAAAATAACAAAAAAATATGATAACGTAAAACTTGTTAAGTAATTTTGCTAATGATAATTTAGTAGGTTAGAGTTCTATGTACTAAATGTTCTTATCGTATTCTGATTGTCCTCATCATCTATTAAGTCCAATGGTGGCAATTGAAAAAGCCCTTGATTTCTTTCCAATAATGTTATGCAGTTTATAATATTTTGTACTAGTAAGGTTGTTTTATTATCAGTTGAAACCGTGATGAAGGGATATATTTTGAAGTTAAGGTTGAAGTTAAAGTACATTCAGTTATATAATGTAGAGAGGAATCTATTTTTCCACAGGTACATCTTGGGGAATGTATCTTTCCGATTTTAAAAAGTTACTGCGGGAAAGGTCCATGGTTTAATGCAAACAAATGTAAGTTTCTATGCAATAACAACAGGTTTTCAGAAACTGTTGGCATTAATTGAAATGTGAATCTGTCTCTGTGATCTGTGTTCCATATATCTTGCCAGTCACGGATAAGTTTTAGTTTTAATTGGCGTTTTAAATATGATGGAGGAAAGGGAATGTATTCTTGTTTTGTGTCTAAATCTGTTATTGCTACTTTCAAGAAATAGAAGACGGTCATTTGGTCAGATGAATCCTGTTTTACACTGTTTCCCACTTCTGACCGAGCCAACCTCGTCCTACGCCTGCGATGCAGACTGCTTGTTCCCAAGAGTAAAACATTGTCATGGTTTGGGCAGCTATATTCTATGTATTCCATGGACCTTATAATTACTCTGCAAGATCCCATTGCTGGCAAAGATTATGTGACAATTTTGACCGATCATGTTCATTCCATGGTACAATATTTGTTTCCCTAATAGTTAATTCTTCAAAATTAGCTATCACAAGCAACTTTTTTTCAAGTTTCCCCCCCCCCCCCATTTTTCAATGTTGAGGGTCTGATGTCACAAAAAAGGGATAACCGTTTCTAAATCGAGACATACCCTCTGAAAACGAAAACTGTCTTCAACGAAATCCTATTTTAAACGTCAATGTTACATTGTCCCAGCTGTAAACTTGCATACAATATTTATAGCTGCTTGTTTGAAATGGAATATTTCTCTCGTTTTTTCACAAATCCGTCTTAGCAAGTCTTGTAATACTCAATATATATAATAAATTGCCTTATACAGCTCATATTCAAAATATTAGAATAATTGAGAAAAAGTAATAAGAAAAAATTATTTGTCATTTATTTATTTTTTATACTAAGTAAATGCAATCAAATTTCTTATAAATTAAATCTGGAATGTTTAGATAAGATTTTAACATTTATAAAATATAAAATACAGCACAATAAATTAGGTATACAGCTTCCTTAAACACACTAGAATATTAGAATAAAATTTAGATTGGTTCAAAATATTAGAATATTTTATTTTACGCAACAATATTACCTTATGAATATGAAGTAAATGGTAGTTAATATTTTGTAGCATCCCCTTTAGCTTTCATAACAGCGTACAATCGATCTTGCATACTATATACAAGGTAATTACAAACATTTCTATCAATATTAGCCCAAATAGACTTTATACGTGCCACTAACTCAGTTTTACTTGAAGGAGGATTTTCTTGAAGTTTTTTCTTCATTATACACCATAAGTTTTCGATGGGATTAAGATCTGGTGAATTTGGTGGCCAAGGAAGTACCTTAATGTTGCGTTGGCGGAACCAATTCTTAGTTGACACCGAGGTATGCGGGGACGCTAAATCTTGTTGAAAGATGAAATCATCTTCAAAGAAATCTTCTGATGATGGAATCATCTTATATTCTAAAATTTCTTGATATATCAGAGAGTTAACCTTTTCGTAGACGATGCATAACTTTCCAGGTCCTTCTGCACTCATACAACCCCAAACCATGACACTAGAAGAAAATTTTACGGAACGTTTAAGGCATTCTTTATCAAATGCTTCTTGCTTCATTCTCCAAACTCGAATACCTTGATTACCATATGAAACACAAAACATACTTTCATCACTAAATAATATATTTTTCCAATCTTCATTGCTCCATAAACGTCTTGATTTACACCAATTCAATCTTATACGCTTTTGTCTTGCAGTCATGAGAGGTTTTGTTTTCGGTACACGAGATTCAAATTTAAATTTATGGAGACGTCTTAATGTTGTCGATGTAGAAACTTCAACTCCTTCTTCTTTCCATTTTCGGTGCAAGAATCGCACACTTTTAAAACGGTTTTTCTTAACTATACGCTTCAGTTTCCTGTCATCTCTAGCAGATGTTTTTGGTTTTATAATGTTTGGGTTATAATTTGGTTTGAAATTTTCCAATTTTTGAATATTGTGTTAGTATTTTACTAACGCTCTATTGCGAACAATGTAAATAATTCGCTATAAAATATTGATTTTTACCGTGCCGATACAAATCAACCATACGAAGTTTACTAGATTCAGGAATATCACTCACACGGCCCATTTTAAGACGAAAAAGAAACAAACTGCAAAAAAGAATACTGATTTTAAATAAAATAGTTTGAATTTAATCAATGATGCCACCAGTTAAGAATTGGTAATAATTAAAGGAGAATTAATGTGAAATATTCTAATATTTTGAACCACTTGAATAAATATTCTAATATTTTGACTTTTCAAAATAATTTTTTTTGGAATTAATCTTTTCAAAAATGATATTAAATTTAAGATAACAAGTAAGTTTAATCAACAATAAGTTCTTAATAAAAATATCGTTTGCATATTTTCATTAAAAGACATTAAATTACCAAATGATATTTTCAATTTCTAAAAAAAAGGTAATTATTCTAATATTTTGAATATGAGCTGTATAGTAAAACTTCCAACATCGGAATAATCGCTTGACACAGAAACAAAATTTCAATTTAATAGTACGACTACGCTTTTCCTATGTTTTTTGAAATAAGTTCTGTTTACGCAGGGTTTACTGGACAAAATACAATAAAATTTATGGAAAGAAAGTCGTAAAAATTATTCGCTCATCTTTAAACATTAAAGTAAATAGGTATATTTATTTATTTATTTGTAAATGCTGTATGAGCATAAGGTCATAAAAGTTTTTCACAGCCAGCGAAAATGCAAATGACGATAAAAATCCCATCCTTTACAATGGAAGGGAAGCATAATTTTTCCACGCTAGATTCTGTTTTTAGAATACAAACGAGATATTTTTACTTTCCATAAATAAAACCAGGATGGACCGCCCAAGGGTAGTAAACATTAATTTCTGGAAATACATTTTTAGAGACTTTTCGGTGACCAAGAAAGGAACCGCTGTGTCTGGGGAAGCGAGGTGGGCGACCCCTGTTAAAAAATGTAAAGGTCGCTTCCGACAAAAACTTCCCTATGCGATTGAAAACTAGAAACAACAATAACTTTCACTTTCTTTTTACATAAACACGGCCGTAATATATAAAAGTGAATGTGTTAAATGTGTGTCAAAGCCTTCTTGTGCTGACCTCAGCGAAAGGATAATGTCCTTCAAAGTGTGGTCGTACATTAATCACTTTTGGCAGCGTTGCATCAGGGAGGATCGGAAGGTTAAGTGTGACTGCACCTTATTCACTTTCACTCTTCTTATACAGGTCCTTGAATTCGAAACTTGGCGTTATAATTTATGTAACGCGTTCATTAACTATTGTGTTGTAATTTCTGCGTGTTTTTCTATACTCTGGGCCTTGAGAAGTCTAGATTTTAAAGACCATATAGAAATTCGAGGATTTTAACCTTTTCCCCCCCATTCAAATAAGGATAATCAACAACAACAAAAAAATGAGTATTAAAAAAAAGTGTTTGTTTAGCCATTTCCCAAAACTGTTTACCTCTTCAAATGTCCAACCTAAACTAAAAAACTGCAAAATCTCATGAACGACATTTTTTACGATGTAATAATAGAAAAAAAACAAAGGGTGGAAAACTGAAGATTTCAACAAAAATATTTCAGACTAGTTGTAGAAATAGATTTCATTAATACAGGAATTTTTATTGAATTTTGAGCTGTAGAGAATGAATCCACATTGTAAAATGCAGTAAATATTAAAATTTCCTTTCTGAGTTCATTAAGAATTAATTAAGTCTCTTATTAAATTCACATGAATAAGCACCAAAGAGTATATAGAAATCTTCAAGTAAACTAGATCCTTTAATCGAAGCCAGAAAATCGAAATAAATTGGAAATTGCACGTGAAGCGTAGCAAATGAAGTGCGTTCGTATGATAACGAATTTTTAAAATATTCATCTTGCTGATATAGTAGAGCGTACTTTGGATACAGTATAGTGGTCGAAATCTTTGTGTTCCTGTAAATATGCAGGGAGTAATTTTTATTATACTTCATTAACGTATATCTTATTCATAAAATGTGAAGTAGTTTAATATAATTAAAACACGCCCCAAACTATGTTTCCCCGTATAAGATTATTTAGTGGAATACATTTGTATAGCTCTGTAATTTAATAATAAATATTCTTTGCATCACAGATTGTACAAAATGTATTTTTAGTACATATTTCATAGATTCATGTCAATTCTATTATGTTCAAATGAGTGTAACACCATTAAAATGCATTTGAAACTTTTTTTCCCATTGATCGTAATGTAACGGAATATTTTGATTGTCCCTGTAATTGATCTATGCATCCGATTTTCATAACATTTGAAATGACTCGACAAAATTATGTAATAATTATACATTTTAAATTTCAAACGATTAAAATGCATTTGAAACTTTTTTCCCCATTGACCGTAATGTAACGGAATCCTTTTGATTGTCCCTGTAATTGATCTATCCATCCGATTTTCATAAAATTTGAAATGACTCGACCAAATTATGTAATAATTATGTACTTTAAATTTCAAACGATTCGGTTGGGGTAGTTTTTGCGTTGTTATATGCGGACGGACGGACTGAGCGACAACAATAGGTGCTACGTATTTACATAATTACGAACGCCCCTAAAAAGGCTGTGTCCTTTAGAACTTCTTGCAATGCTTTTTGATTATAGCTGAAACTCTGAGCAATGCCGCGCCGGTACCACCCGACGTCAGTACCACCCGAAATTTCCAGACACAGCACCGGGTCTGAATTATCTATGAAATCAAGAGCAATTTGTGGGCAAGTCTAAAGACGATTAACTCCTATTAAGGCGCAACACTATAGGCACAGAAAAAGACCCGGATATTAATGTAAAATCTATGGGGGGGGGGGTGTTTTTTTTCAAATATTTCGCCCAAATTTCAATATTTTTATTTTATTTTATTTATTTATTTTTTTTTTTTTTTTTTTTTTTTTTTTTTTCACAAGATAGCTGAAGACGATCCACAACAGGCCTAGTTTTTACTTTTTCAGTTTTGGTTTCAGATTAAAAAAAAAAAATTACCTTAACTTTCGAAACCGATTTAAACCGGTTCTGAAATTGAAACTATCGAAATATGAAAAAATTATCAGCAAAATCGAAAAAGCAAAAACTAGGCCGGTTGTGGATCGTCCTCAGCAATCTTGTGCAAAAAAAATCATGTCAAAATATTAAAATTTGAGCGAGATATTTGAAAAGAACGCTCCCATAGACTTTACATTATCATACGGGTCTTTTCCTGTGCCTAGTGTGGGGCCTTAAGGTATGATTTATTTACCAATTATAATAACTGTATTAAAAATAACATTAGGTTATTTGACATTTTAGAGCCTGTTAATAGGTCAGATTCAATTTTACTTTCAAAAAAGGCCCCAAACTTTGTACTTTTTTCTATCATTACAAGAAGAAAGTTACTGGATTCGTGAAAAAATTCGGCTTTCAATAGATTTATACGTTTTAGGAGATCCTGAACTCGAATTGATGGTTTTTTGAAAAGGTCTGTCTGTCACTTTTTGAGTCTGTATGTAACCAAAAACTTGTGGCTCAAGAACTAATTCATAGAATTTCACAAAGCTTAAGATTCAATTAGACCTTTTCATATAAACTCGAGCTCATTAGTTTTTGTTGTGTATCGTTCAACAGGTGGCACTGATATGCTGCATTGTTCACAATTTCCACAATACCTCTATCTAAAGGACTAATGCTTGGATTTTCTTTAAATTTTAGATTCAGTTAGTACCTGATCTTGAATAGTTTTTGGTGTACATCACTCAACGTGTTGTTATGCAGAATCTTTCAAGATTTGAACGATTTACAGCAAAAACTAGTCTGTACCAATTGATATGTAATATGTACAAGTTTATATTAATATGTATTAACAGAATATAAATTTTTATTAAATTCCGTACATGAGATCTTGAGATGGAGGACAAAATGTATGTGACATACAAACACACAGACTCACAGATCGATATTTTATAAAAATGTAGGGGGTTTTTTATTTTCTCTGACCCCCCGATCCGGTTTTCGACCTGTTAAGTCAATCTGTCGAAAACCGGATTTACTTTACTTTACCTTACTTTTACTTACCGGATTCACAATACTTTCTTCTTGTAAAGATAGAAGAAAGTTAAAAAAATTAAAAATATTTCACAAACATACTATTATTTTCAACACAATCAAACTGATTGGTAAAGTAATAATACGAATTGAATAATTTCCAACTGAGCGAAAAATTGACCAAGCCGGGAGTCAAACCCAGATACTTGGCTTACAAGGCCAATGCTTTACCTGTTAAGCTACCTGGGCGACAGCCGGCTGGGATTTCTCGCTCAGATAACCTTATTGGTCATAGCATCTGGTCTGTCATTTAGACAGTTCAACAGAATAGACCGCAGGTAATGGACCTCCATATGACAATGGGTACGTAGATATATTATTATTTTCAACACAATCAAACTGATTGGTAAAGTAATCATACGATTATTGTAAGCCAAGTATCTGGGTTCGACTCCCAACTTGGGCAATTTTTCGCTCAGTTGGAAATTATTCAATTCGTATGATTACTTTACCAATCAGTTTCATTGTGTTGAAAATAATAGTATATCTACGTACCCATCGTCATATGGAGGTCCATTACCTGCGGTCTATTCTGTTGAACTGTCTAAATGACAGACCAGGTGCTATGACCAATAAGGTTATCTGAGCGAGAAATCCCAGTCGGCTGTCGCCCCGGTAGCTTAACAGGCAAAGCATTGGTCTTGTAAGCCAAGTATCTGGGTTCGACTCCCGGCCTGGGCAATTTTTCGCTCAGTTGGAAATTATTCAATTCGTATGGTTTCATAAACATTCATGCAAAAAGTACATTTCTCTCGTGCATTTGCAAATAGTGGAATTACAGAGTAACAGAATAACACGACGTTGTTGTTTTCTTTGAAAAATGAATTCAAATGAAGACAGGAATAAAGGGATCGTACCAGTATTTATTTTAGAATGACACTATATCTATATATAACATCACTCGCCTTATTAAATTGAATCATTCTGTGATTCAGTAGTTTAAAAGGAAAATAAAAAAGAATGGAAATAAATCACATTTTTAAAACTTTATAAATGAGAAAAAAAAGAATAGTAGATTTTAAAAAAGATTTCTGTTTGATTAACCTTTAATTGGCGAGACAAACATACTATCGCATAACTACACTGTGAAAAAAATCTGCAAAGGTACTAAACCTTTTCTAGGAAACTGGGATTCCAAGAACTTTTCCTGTAACGGTAACAGCAAAAATTCAAGTTTCAGAATCGATTACATGAATTTTTCCTGTTATCGCTACATGAAAAGTTCTTGGAATCCCATTTTCCTAGAAAATGTTTAGTACCTTCACAGATTTTTTTTTACAGTTTACTGTGAAGAAGAAAGTTAAATATATATATATATATATATTTCATAAATATTCATGCAAAAAGTACATTTCTCTCGTGAGATTTCCTTCCCCACTATTGAAAGGTAAATGAAAAATTTCAATAACTCATAGCATGGTGTTTTTATACTAAACTTTTTATACAGGACTGTTATAATTAACATTCACCCTGGTGTCAAAAGTCTCTCGTTACAGTACTAGAGTTTCAAACGAAACAAAATTTCGGTCGTGTTTGATGGAAGTTACAAGTTAAACTGTGAAAACTGAAAAAAAAAAAGGCAGCGGTCTGTGAAACTGGTGACATCCGTTAAATAAACTAAACAAAATTTCTATTGATTCCGTTAACCGCATGTACAAAATACCTGTTTTCTGGGTCGTGGTGGGCCTTTTTCTTCATCTTTTAAATAAAAAGATGAAGAAGAAGGCCCATACCACGACCCGGAAAGAATGATTTGCAGGCCTGATTTACGACCTCGCTCGCCATAAGAGAGTGATGCCGTCAGAAGGTTGTCGGCTGACAGGTGTCGAAGGTTAAGTGTGACTGCACCTTAACGTGTGTTGTCGTCTAACTTTCACTTTTCGAGGTTTTTGCCTCCTTGACAAGTCAAATCCCATTGCAAGGTGTTCTTACCGCGATGGGGTAACGTTTGTGTTTGCGCACAACCTCACGTGTCACGTGTCGCTTCAAAAGCAAAAATTAAATGCATTTCTGTGGTGGAGCGTGTTATGTTAGAATGTTATAAAATATATGTTAAAATCATTTCAAAACATCCAATATTTGCTTTAAGTGATAGCAATAAATTCTAAAAAGAAAGAAAAAAATAAATACAGTCGGCTTTCGTTAATTCGAAGTCGTCGGGACCACAAAAAATGTTCGAAATATGGAAAGTATAAGAGGAAAACATATTTAAAGGCGTACTATTAGAAAGAAAAGAAACTAATGTTATAGAATTTTTTTTTCGGCTCTGTTATCATTAGAATATGATTTAATATTAAATTGAAAGACATAATTTCATAAACTAATTAAAGAATTAGGAACAAGCAGGGTTTGATTATTAACAGGGCACTCCATTTTATTAGTAAAATTTTATTGAAAATTTCGAATTTGTTTAAATGCCCTTTTCATTCGAAATTACTGTCATGAATAAGCGGAAAAAATATTTATTTTTACTGGTGGGAGAGCGCTCGTTGATAATCAGGATCTGGGAACAAGCACATATGTAAATGTCATTGATGAACAGACGGGGCACTAAAAAAGTGGATACTAAATGCATGGGACTATATGTATACTTGTTCAGAACAATCCTGGCAAAAATTAAAGAAAAAAAATTACTTCAACTATCTGAAATCCGGGAAAAAAGAAAACTCGGAATCTTATTAGTTCGAATTAAACGCAGTCAAGAGAAAATGATTTTGAATAAACGAAAATTTTTAACGTTATTTTGCTATTGAAAATTTCGGGACTTCATGTTTAGTACGAATTAAGCGAAGATTCGATTTATCCGATTTCGAATTAACGAGAGTCGACTGTACCTTTATTTATTCACATTTCGACACGTCGAAAAAACGTGTATTGCATTATCATTTCCAGTGATTCAGCATCCATGGAGCTTCCTAAAATTTGGAAAGAAAATGATGCACAGAATAATGAAATAATAATAGAATTCGCGTTCACAATTATCCATTTTTAGCTGCGTTCGTAAATACGTAGTAGCACCTAGAGTCGTCGTTCAGACATTCCGTCCGCATAGAACAGAGCAAAAACTAACCCAACCGAATCGTTTGAAATTTAAAATGTATAATGGTTGCATAATTTTGTTGAGTCATTTCAAATATTATGAAAATCAGATACATAGTTCAATGATATTGACCATCAAAAGTATTCTGTTACATTACGAACAATGAAAATAGTTTCAAGTGCATTTTAATGCTGTTACACACTTTTTCGAACATAGCAAAATTGATATACAGGGTGTCCAGCAAATAACACCCTGATTTCAAATTTAAATTTCTCAAAAACAAAAATCGATAGAACTATGCGGTAAACGGTTTCTTTATCAGGTAAGCTGTAAAAATCTTATACAGAAGTTTCGAAGGGTGGATATTTTGAAAAGATTATCTTCTGATTGCAAAGAATGCTCGATTTAACATTTTTCTTGCTTTAAATTGTTTGGTTTGAATGAGATTTTGGGCGGACAACGGCATATTTTAAAGTTTTTTGGAACAAAATTTTTGGAATTTCAGAAATTTCAAAAATTTAGTTTTAAAAATATGGCTATGTACCCCGAAAAACTCGTTTTCTACAAGCAATCTAAAGCAAGAAAAACGTCAAGTCGAGCATTCTTTGCAATCAGAACACAATCTTTTCAAAATATTCACCGTTCGAAACTTCTGTATGAGATTTTTATAGCTTACCTAATAAAGAAACCGTTTACCGCATAGTTCTGTCGATTTTTGTTTTTGTGAAATTTGAATTTGAAATCAGGGTGTTATTTGCTGGACACCCTGTATATCTATGGAGTATATACTAAAATATACATTCTGTGCAATCTGGAGAACAAAACTTTTTTTTTATTAATTTACAGGGCCGCACAAAAGTATGCTATTACATAGTGGTATAGGGTGAACCATTGTTTGGGGTGCATTTTAATTATATTAAACTATTTTGCATTTTATGAAATTGTACGTTGCTGAGGTTTACTATGGGTTACTTCCTGTATAATTGAAAACCGATTGTATTTACAGGAACACACAAAAGATTTCGGATACATATACGGTATCCGAAGTACCGTACCAAGATTCGAATTTTGATCAATTCAAATTTTCATCAGAATTCATCAAAAAAGAACTTTCGTCAAACTTCAGATTCAATCCTGACACAGACTATTGTTGTATAACTAATAAGAATGTATTTATTAAAAGACAACACATTGCTCAGTGGTGCACAAAACAAGAATTTTAATATACATTTGTGCAATTAAAATAAAATAAAACTATCAACGTTTCGCGCCGTCTTCTGCGGACGTCTTCAGGAAAATATGATAACGGAAGGACTAAGTTTGCATCTTGATCGAGAGATAATATTTCTAATAAATTAAAATCTAAATGAATTAAAAGTTTTAAAATGTTGCCACTTACACGTGAGTAAAAATTAAAATATTGAAACGAATTTAATAGATTTTTTATCATAAACATTATATCACGTGTAAGTGGCAACATTTTAAAACTTTTAATTCATTTAGATTTTAATTTATTAGAAATATTATCTCTCGATCAAGATGCAAACTTAGTCCTTCCGTTATCATATTTTCCTGAAGACGTCCGCAGAAGACGGCGCGAAACGTTGATAGTTTTATTTTATTTTAATTGTACAAATGTATATTAAAATTCTTGTTTTGTGCACCACTGAGCAATGTGCTGTATTTTAATAAATACATTCTTATTAGTTAAATTTTATGGTGCAACTGTCCTGTATATATTTATTGTTGTATAGCTTTTGGAGCCAATCGAGCTACGTGTGGCGCTACTATGCTGCATTTTTCACTACATTACAATAACTCTATATCAAGAACCAATACTTGGATTTCCATCAAACATTAGATTGAGTTGGTACCTGACTAAAATTGATCCTGATTAGTTTTTCGTATATACATCACCCATTTTATAATGATTTTGCAATAGCTCTATCTCAAAAACTAATGTATTTTCATCAAAATTCAAGTTTAGTTCTAAGATGACATAAGTTGCTGCTGATTAATTTTGGTGTAAATCACCTAAATGGTTGTGCTTCCGTGCTACAATTTTTATGAAGTATTAGCATGTGTAAGATAAAAGAAAGTTCTGCCATTGCCACATCTGACTAGGTTAATATTGAAGTTAATTTCATTATGCACTGTGTTCGTGAGACTTCAGTATTTGTTTACTAATATTTCGATTTGAATTTTTTTGCGAAAATGTTTTCTATTATTTTATTTTATTTTATTATTTTTTTTTTTTTTTTGAAATATTGCTATCGGATACAATGAAACATGTCAAAATGTGCATAAATAAAGGTACTTTTTTTTAATAATTTTTTTTTATTATTTATACCAAATAAATATTGAGTAATAAAAATATGTACTACAATAAATACAGTTTACTAAATGGTACATTTTAAAAAAGGATATATTCAAAATACACTTAAAAATTTATCAGCGTTTCATTTGCTTCTGCAAGCGTCGCCAGGATACAATAGAAAGATGTTATACATAGATACATATTTCTATTGTATCCTGACGACGCTTGCCAAAGCGAATGAAACGTTGATAAATTTTTAAGTGTATTTTAAATATATCCTTTTTATAAGAATACCGTTTAGTAAACTGTATTTATTTTAGTACATATTTTTAGTATAATTTATGGGCAATTGTCCAATTCATAATTAAATATTGCGTACTTTTTTAAAACGTAACTGAATACAGTTTGCTATATCAAAAATATTTGGAGGCATTATTTAAAGGTAGTGCCATGTGGTTTAAGTAGAGTTCTCGCTAAGAAAATCGGGAGGGGGGGGGGGGAGACTTGCCTTCGTGCAGAGTTTGTGTAATTGTATACTGTATTAAGCAATAAAATACTTCTGTTTAAGGCAGGCTTCATTGACATACAGAATACATTTCCAAAGACATTAGTCTCACTATAATACATTTTCTATATAAAAGGCTGCGATTGGGAAAACTGACTTGGCAATGGGAAATCTCTATTCATAATTCGTTTATAGGAACCTATAAAAGAATTTTCTTGCATTATAATATGTTGAAAAATCATTTGTGGTGCCTTTTAATATTATTATGGTATATCTGAAACATAAAAAATATGAATAGGTGTCCATGAGGTGGGCGACAACATGTTTTCTGAGCGATAAGAATAATTAGCATTTACGTTTAGTTTACAAGCACACGCAGTAGAGATTTGAAAAAAAGAAGAAATTTTTCATTTTAGAAGAAAATATTTTCCATTTTTGTCTCCTTTATATTATTTTTAATAGGTTCAGTAGCTAATGTTTCGCTTTGTAGCTCTACCAACTTTAACTTAATTGGGTTTATGATCGCTTCCTATAAAAAAATAATCATTGAAGACTTGATAAATGTTCAGTATTTGTAAATTCACTTGTTAAAAAACTACTTAGCATTCATACTAATCTTATAAAACATCCAAAAAAAAATGGAAGTTTACATTTTTGGCTTCATTACTTCATTTTTTACGCCGCCGAATATATTATTGTGTAAAGAGCAAGAATATTCATTCGGCTATATGAGAAAATGGGCATTTCGAATTCTCATTTGGTTTATAAGTGTTTTATTGTCCTTTTATTATCCTTTATTTTATAATCATTTTATTATCTATTTTATAAACATTTTATCATCCCACTAACGAGTCATTACAGTTGTCGATAACTCATTTAAAACATTCACAAAGTCAATAAAAACGCATATTTAAAAAACTCTATGAACTGTATTCATTTAACTAGCTCACAACATAGCCGCTCATGGCTACGTTCTCTTGAAAAAATTCTATTAACTCATAAAAACAAACGCAGACGATAAAAATCGTTGTCAAAAATACACAGGATAAATACGACCGAACATACCGGCCCCCGTTGAATGATTTTCATTCAACCACAATTATAATACATTATTACACGTGCAATTTTTAAATAAATAATACAACACATACTAATAAACAATAAATAGCAAATTAAAATGAATAAAAATTACTTTTCCAAGGGTAATAAACATATTTTTGAAACTGGTCTCTTAAAAAACTCTCGTTGTGTTTTCACTATTACTACTCTAATAATTCCATCATTAGCTGGAAATAACTCTACAATTCTACCTAGAGGCCAGTTGCAAATAGCAACATTGTCTTCCTTTATAATTACTAAATCATTTATTTTTACATTTTGTTTTTCAAACATCTAAAATTTTGCATTCATTTTATAATGATGTACACTGATGACATCTTATACTCAAATTAAATTTACTCTAAATGATGCAAGAATTTTATCTCTTTTCTCATATTTTATCTCAAAAAATAACTCAGAAATACTTTATTTTAAAAGTATTTAAGGATTACGAAACTCGATTTTATCAGTAAAAACTCAAATCTTCAGGACAAAATGGATGTCATTTAAATAACTCAAATAGCATATATATACACTCTCGATACACATTTTGTATAACTATTTTCTTTGATAATACTTAATATATTCAATCAAATAGAAATTAGCTCAATTTTACATATGTGCACTCAAAATAATTATACACCAACTAGCTATAACTCAAAATAACTTATAAAACACATTGCATTAAAAAAATAAAAACTTTTTACAAAAATTATAAGATAAAGTAAACAACAATTATAAATTGATTCTCTAATATTCCACGACCATTTAAAGGTTAAAACTGCTGCCTAAACTCAAAAAGTAAAACTTGTATACCTAAAAATAAGTATCGTTTATGAAAATATTCTACTATCATCTGAGTAAGTTTACTTTTATTATGTAATAAAATTGGAAATTTTTGGTTATCATTTAAGTTACTGTTTGCTAACCTACCTCCTACTCTAAGAAGACCTGCTTTATCAAGAAATGGGGAAGATTTCTTATCTGACTATTATTATTTACCTCACCTGATTTTTGCAAGGATTTTATTTCCTTGTCAAAAAATTCTCGTTGAACACTTTTTAACAAAAAATTTTCTGCCTTGTTGAGCTCCTCGAGGTCTAAAGGACCATCTTTTCTTTCTTTTTTACAAATGCTAAGAAACCTGAAAATAAATCCTAAAATACGAATTATCTTACAATAATTATTACTTAAATCAATTATATCATGCACAAAGGTATTATTAGAAACTGTAAAAAAAGACATGTTTTTAAAGTCATTAGTTTTAAAGTTTTTCAGTTCTTTTGAAAAGTCATTGGAATCAACTGCTTCAGGTATGGTTGTATTTGGATAGTCTTTTTCTTTTAGGAACATTGGGCCACTCTACCACAACTCATTTGGGATTAGCTTATCAGGATTAATTCCTCTCGTTAGAAGGTCTGCTGGGTTATGTTGAGAAGGAACATGTCGCCACTGCATCTCTTCAGTTAGCTCTTGTATTGTTGAAATTCTGTTCGCAACAAATGTTTTTAGTATGTACGGTTCTTTTTTAATCCATGACAATACTATCATAGAATCTGACCATAAGAAGATTTTGTTTATACTGATCTTGAGAGCAGAAATCACACGTTTAATTAGTTTTGATAATAAAACAGCTGCACACAGTTTAAGTTTGGGAACAGTTAATTGCTTTAAGGGGGAAACTCTTGATTTACTTGTTGCTAATTTCACTGACATTTCTCCAGATTCTGATACTGATTTGCAGTAAATTACCGCACCATAGGCTGCTTCAGATGCGTCGCTGAAACCATGTAACTCGATTATAATAGCATTTTTCAATAAAATACACCTACTAATTTCAATTTTGTTAATTAACTGTAGATTATCTGAAAACTCTCCCCATTCCTTAGCTTCTTTTTCCGGTAACAAGTCATCCCAATTTAATTGCAATAACCACAATTTCTGCATAAATATTTTCGCTTTAATTATAATAGGAGATACTAATCCAAGAGGATCAAACAAACTTGATATAATTGATAACACTTGTCTTTTAGTGACATTTACCTCATTATGAATTTTTACATCGAAACTTAAACAATCTTTTCTCGATTTCCACAAAACACCTAATGTTTTGGATTCTTCTGAATCACCAAAGGGGTATATCTTGTCATTTGTTTGGTAAAGTTGTGGAGCATTACTGCACCATTTATGTAATAACATTCCTCCGCTATTTAAAATTTCTTTTAATTGATTTTGGAGCTCTAATGCAGAACTTAAAGAATCAGATCCAGATAAGATGTCATCCATATACATGTCTTCTCTCAGCACGGGTGCTGCCAAAGGAAACTTGCTTTCTTCATCCTTAGACAATTGAAGTAGTGTTCTCATGGCCAAAAAGGGTGCACTAACAGTACCATAAGTAACAGTAGTTAGTTCAAAATTCTTTATTGGTTCGTTTACACCTTTCCATAAAATTTTTTGTAGTTTCCTTTGATCTGGATGAATAGAAATTGCTCTATACATTTTTTGAATATCTGCAGTGAAAGCGATAATATATTTCCTAAATCTCACCATGATTGAGAACATCTTGTATTACACCCCCATTATACTGAATAGAATTAAGTGAGTTTCCTTTTGTCGTTAAAGAAGAGGCGTTAAAAACTACTCTCAAAGGTGTTGACATACTTTTTTCTATTCCTCTATACACTCCAAGGTGGGGAATGTAATAGGATCCATTTTCTTCCTCGCTTTCGTTAACTTCGACCATGTGGCCTAACTGTTGGTATTCTTTTAAAAAATCGGAATATAATCTTAATTACTCGGGGTCCCTTGCTAGGCGATTCCATAAAGAATTCAATTTTTTAATTGCTATCTGTTTAGAACTTCCTAATGTAGTTGGATCTTGTTTTAGGGGCATTTTAACAACGTATCTGCCGCTTTTTTCTCGGGTATAATTTTCTATGAAATGTTTTTCACAAATTAAAGTCTCTTTGCTTTTTGGTTTTTCTATCTCGATATTTTCTATTTCCCAGAATTTTCGAAGTGTTTTATCTAAGTTAGTTTCTTTCTTTACTAAACTACAATGAACTTTATTTTCATTTTCTATTGGAAAACTTCCAGATAATACAAAACCGAAAACTGTGTCTTGCAGAATAAGATCAGAAATATTAATACGAATCTGTCCCAGTTTTAAAAGTTCATAGAAAATTCCTGCTCCAAGAAGCATATCTACATGTTCTGAGATATTAAATCTCTCATCTGCTAATATTACATTAGGGAAATCCTGTGCTGAAATTTCAATTGGACGCGAAGGGGTTAAATCTGCAGTTATTTTTGGAACTATCAAGAAATCTAAATTTTTTACAAAACTTCCATCTCTATTGCTTATTGATGCATTAACTTTATGATTTATTACTAAGGTGACATCATTTAAACCTGACACCAAAATGTTTGTTCTCTCTTTTTTCAAATTCATCATGTCTATTAAATGGCGGGATAGAAAATTAGACTCGCTGCCTACATCTAACAAACACTTTACTCTATATTTAGATCCCGATTCATCAATTTGAAAACACATAACCGTTGAAAGTAAAACTTTATTCTTTTTATTCGAATAGTTACTAATAAAAGTTTTCTGAACGAACTCTTCCGCATTAGCGTTTAACATTGATGTGCCATAATTTGCTAGTCTTGAATCTGAAAATTCTCCTACATTTATTTTACCTTGTGTATTATGTTCTGAAGAAACATATTCTTTCACATATGTATTATTATTTGTTTTAGGAAAATGAATAGTTTTATGATGTTGTTTCTTGCAGAAACAAATGTTCTTTGATGTACAGTTGGCTACTGAGTGTAAATTTAAACAATTGAAAAATAACTTGTTACATTTTATTATGTTTACTCTTTCATTAACATATTAGTTTATGTAATCTGGACACTTTGAAAGATGGTGCTGTTTGTGGCACAAAATACAGTTTAATGTTTTAAAATCAGTTAAAAATACTTTATTTACACTTTTGGAATTATATTTTCGATTAACACTAAAATTCTCAGTAAGAGATTTTCCGCGTGATGTAAAATATAAATCAATCTCACGTCCTAATTCTTCTGGTAAAAACCATTTATCTCCTTGTCTCACACTAATGTGAGAAGCAGTCTCCTTATCTAATGTTTCATATAATTTATCTGATACAAACAATTGTTTTAGACTCTCGAAATCGGACACATTTCTTAAATTTAGATAATAATTCCAATTGGTCATAAGTCGTGAAACGAATTGTACATGAGTCTCATTTGGTAGTTTAAAAGCTTTTCTAAATTGTTCTAGGTAAAAATAAGGTGTTGGTTGAAATTCTTTTAAGACTATTTCTTTTAATTTTTCATAATTCTCGATATCTGTATCGTGTAAATAAGTTATAATGTTAGACGCTTTGTCACCTAATAAATTCAGCAGAATTTCTGCTTTATTTTGTTCCGAAACATTTTTAGTTTTGAAAGCTCGTTCTAAAGAAGAAAAGAAAAAACCCCATCATTCAGGCTTAGTTGTAATTTTTACAGTCAAAGTTTTAATACTTTTTATTATTTGATCTAACGATTCCATTTTTACTTCACTTTCAGTAATAACAGATTTAGTTTCAGATTTAATTTTAGCTAGTTCCAATTCATTTTTTGATCGTTCAAGTTTAATCTTTTCAAGATCAAATTGCCTTTGCTCTTCATTTTTGCGATTCTCAATTATGGTGTTAGCTATTTCTGTAACAAAAGCCGGTTTATTTTTATATATTTCGCTATTTTCTATAATATCGTTTAAATCAGCTATTGTCATTTTATCATTAATATTTAGATTTATTTCAGTAGCTATTTGCCTTAAGTCCTCCTTCTTTGCTCCTTTAAACATTGTTTTAAATTTATATATATAACAGTACAGATAAGAAAAATCACTTTCACTTACTTTAAAATATTCTTCTCGTATTCAACTTCTCATTTCAATCATACATCTTGAATTCGAATAATTCAGAAAGTTACGCGTTGCACTTTATTATCGCTGATCCTTCGTGGTCGGCGGACCACAATTATGTCGATAACTCATTTAAAACATTCACAAAGTCAATAAAAACTCATATTTAAAAAACTCTATGAACTGTATTTATTTAACTAGCTCACAACATAGCCGCTCATGGCTAAGTTCTCTTAAAAACATTCTAATAACTCATAAAAACAAACGCAGACGATAAAAATCGTTGCCAAAAATACACAGAATAAATACGGCCGAACAACAGTTATTTTTTTTCTTAAAGTAGGTGAAAATATTGTAAGAAAAAATTATTGGAAACTTCCTTTAAATCTATTTGTTTAAACAGTTTAATGAAGTCCTTCTATTTTCTATAAAAATGTGAAAGGCAGATACTTATAAAGAAACAAACTTTTGATTTTTATATGTGTCTGTTTATTCTTATTTATTCTTATTTTTATACTTTTCTTTTGAATAGTGAAATAATGTAATCTTCCTTTTAAAGTGCTTTAGGTGGCCTTCAAAGATAAAAGATATTTCTTAATGAATTCCTAAAAAACGTCATCGGCATCCAGTTCTATACTGAAAAAATATAATATTTTATTAAAAACTTCATAAAAATTATTTAATGTCATAGGAAAAGATTTAATAATAAATTAATACAATGATAAGCATAAAAAACAAATGGTTGTTAAAAAAAAAAGACCTTCTGAGATATAGTTTTATTCTTAAAAATAAATGTGCAAATTTACATATTGAAACAGGTATACGGATGATTAAAAAAAAATGTCTTTATGTTTAAAAAAAATTAAATTGCTAAAAATTAAATGTGTAAATTGCCAAATAGATAATACAATCTTTAGGTGGCCTTCAAAGATAAAAGATATTTCTTAATGAATTCCTAAAAAACGTCATCGGCATCCAGTTCTATACTGAAAAAATATAATAGTTTATTAAAAACTTCATAAAAATTATTTAATGTCACAGGAAAAGATTTAATAATAAATTAATACAATGATAAGCATAAAAAACAAATGGTTGTTAAAAAACCTTCTGAGATATAATTTTATTCTTAGAAATAAATGTGCAAATTTAAATATTGAAACAGGTATACGGATGATTAAAAAAAATGTCTTTATGTTTAAAAAAAAATAATTAAATTGCTAAAAATTAAATGTGTAAATTGCCAAATACATGTCATGGTGTGTCCATTTCAAAATGCACATTTTCCTGTGTAGCGAATTAAGCAGATTAAGCGTGTAAAATGTTATCAGATAACTCAGAAATATACTGTGCAACGTGTATATTGCACACGAGTACACGTTTATCTGTATAAAATAAGAAACATTGGATTTTGTGTACAAAGTGGTAAACATATATTGATTTTCTGAAACTATAATAATAAATCTTATTTAATTTAATCAATTGATTTTTCTTTCCATAATAATAACTGTTTTTCCCCGCTAAGTATGTATTTAATCTTAATGATGCAATCGATGTAATGCCAATGTGAAAATACATTTTTCTATCAATCTTCTAATTTAGTATGTAAGCTAGAAGCAAAATATTTTACTGCAAAATTTAAATGTAAAATTTTTATTAATGTTAGTTTAATTTTAATTAAAATCAGTTAATCAAGAATATGCAGTTGTTCATCTGTCTTTGTGGCAACATTACGCTTGAATGTGTGGTGCCAATTTTAATATAATGGATACACAAAAACGTATGAAAAGTATGGATTCCTGCTTTCGTATCACTTAAAAATCAACCAAGGTGGGGAATATTAAATTATTCTTATTATTTCATTTTTTAAAGAAGAGAACTTAACTATATTTAGTTCAAGTTAACGTAACACAAAGTAAATAATTTTATAATTTAGGATATAAATTTTGAACTAAATATTTTTATGCCCGCAAAACAACTTTGCATGAAGAACAAACACATGTGTTAGTTCCCTTTCCACGTTTTTAGATCACAAAATAGTGTAATTTTAATTTGCTTGACATCTCTGCACCACATTTTTCCGCAGAACATCTCTCTGTTAAAGTTGTGTTGAAGCCCTAAAACAATATAGTGTTAATTTATGAATAGAATCTGAATAAACACGCTGTAAAATAAAAAAAATTTAAAATTCGGGAATCGTGACACCGATATTTTTTTGCAGGATTATTTCCTTCCTTCTATTCCTGGCACAAGTTTTAATAGATACATGCACAACAAGAGGAGAACATCATTACTTAATTCAATTTACTGTAAACAAGCAATATTTAGTGAAATGGTATTTGAACTCAAGTTCTTCGACTTTGTAAGCCGTTAACTTGACCACTCAGTAACTTCTATATAAGCCAAGTTTTCAAATGTCGCTCTTTATTGTGTTCACATATCTACACTTATTTCTGTGCAATATTATGTTCTTTTTATGTAATATTGTTATACATATGCCTATGTAATATTTTACGTTTATACATATAGCTGTGTAAAGTTTGTGCACGTATTTCTGAGTAATATTTGGTTCTTGCATGTATATCTGTGTAATATTCTTACACGTATTTCGTTTTAACATGCAAAATACACTCTAATAATCAAAATTTGAAAATAACTTTAACACACCGATTCGGGTAAATCCGTAAAATTTTTCCTACCATTTACACACTTGTTTGAGTTTTTGAAGAAATAACAAATTACACACTTCCAATAAGCCAATAAACATACATAAATATAGATTTTTTTTTCTGAGTGAAGAGAAATTTTACAAATTTAAGAAATTTATGTAAAAAGATTAACTTATTTTTTAGAATGTTGAGCCGTCAACTGCATGAGACAATAGTACCGAAGCCCCCCCCCTTTTGGCATTCACACGTATCGTTTTACACGATACTCATAAAACGTGTCCCGAACCATGCTTCGGAGCATGTGCCGATAGAAGATTCTTGGATTTTTCTTTTTATGAAATAAATTTTGCTACATTTTTGGCTTTTTATCTTTACTGTTTAATGCAAGTGTCCTTCGATGTTTTTTTTTTCTTCCATGTGACCATGGAAAATGAATGACTGGGACGTTTATCAAGAAACATTATCATGGTTTTAGGAAATGAGTCATCTCTAAAAAAAAATAAAACATTTTATTCTTATCACTATTTAAGATCCAGTTCTTCCGAAAATCTACATTTTAGGATTTGAAAATTCGAAACAGAAAATAAAATTGTACCAGAAAAAAAAAAAAAAAAAAAAAAAAAAAAGAATCGTCGATGATAAGGATGTTCTGAAATGTCGTTACAATCGTGCGATGTGTCTAACAGCGCCATGGTTTGTAGGGTCACGTGGAATTTATCAGTGACCTGTCCTATTACATGTTAGTGTTGTTGTGCTTTCAAGGATATACACTGTTAAAAGTCTTTGGTACTCTGTAATTTTGGTAAAAAAACCCTCCAAATTTTGGTACTCTGTAGTTGCCACTGTGAAATCTTGGAGTTCTTATTGAAGCATAGTTCCAATAGTTTGGAACGAAGTTGAAATACGAAGCTCCAAATGTTAGTACGAGATTTCACAATGGCAACTACTGAGCGCCAAAATTTGGTTCAAACTGGAGCAAAATTTTTAACAGTGTAGGTTTGACATATTTGAATTGTATTTTTATTACAATTCATATTTCATAAATATATGCAGAACAGTTGCACCATAAAATTTAACTAATAAGAATGTATTTATTAAAATACAGCACATTGCTCATTGGTGCACAAAACAAGAATTTTAATATACAAAATATCAACGTTTCGCGCGGTCTTCTGCGGGCGTCTTCAGGAAAATATGATAACGGAAGGACTAAGTTTGCATCTTGATCGAGAGATAATATTTCTAATAAATTAAAATATAGAAATGAATTAAAAGTTTAAAAATGTTGCCACTTGCACGTGAGTAAAAATTAAAATATTGCAACGAAATAAAAAATTTAAGATTTTATGATGTTATACCATATTTTTGGAATATTGTAGGATAAATTATCATTACATGGTTTATTTTCTCGCGCGATGATTTCGATAGATTCTCTTATTTTACCTTGAACTGGGTTATTGCACGGAACTATGATTTTGGCCTCATCAAAATATATCTTTAGCAATACATGAGCGGATTATCGATTGGGTGCAAAGAATCTAAAACATCGACGAGCATCGTTGAGAGATCGGGCACGTTTCGATACAAATACACACACACTCAGAAATACTTTCTTCAATTCATATAAATTTACCTAGAATCAGGTTCTTTTTTTCTCCTGTGTTACAGGAAGTAAAATAAACATTAATCGAAGAAAGTGGGAAAAAATAAAAGTTCTGACCTGGAATCGAACCAGCTATCTTAGTAATTACGAAACGAGTACGTTGAACACTGGGCTCCAGTTGTACAGTTGGGAATCACATTGGGGTGGATATGTTTGCTTCAGATGGTTATGGTTTGATCAGTTTCTTACAAAAGTTTTGAATATTGAAGTTAATTTGGCGAATATTTCGTCTTTAATTAGATTGTGGATAAGGTCTTAATTAGTATTAGCATAGGATGCCATGAATTATAAATATTTTTAAATAGATTGGTAGATGTAAAGTATGAATATAACATTTCTATATTTGATTGGAATTTTTCGTCTTTTTGTTTAAAACTGTTTTTTTTCCTCATTTAATATTTTATTTATAATATCTTTTTAATGTGTTCATTAAAAATGTATTTTAAATACGAATACTTTTCAATAAATTCAATTTTATTTAACTTTACTCTATCGTAAAAAATAAAATTGTGAGTATTTTTGATTGAATGGGAAAAGTAATCATTATTTATTTTCAAATTCAAAAACTTTTTCTTTTTAAATTAAATTAGAAATCTTAATATAATTTTTGGTTTTTAATTTATACAAGGCACCCGTCGAAATTCGACGATAGAAAATATTTAAGAAAAGACTGTTTCATTGATTTGTAATAAGCCTACAAAATTAGTTACAATAAAGAATGCACCTTAAATTGGTAAGTCTAACTCTTAAACAAAGATATTTGAACTGAAGTTAACGAAATACTATTTCCGTAAAACTCAGTTTTAAAAATTATTAAAATTAAATTGTAATCGTAATGTAGCAGTTAAATGTAATAAAAATTTTTTATTGTGACAAAGTTTTCATTTAAGGTTCTTATGCTTGGTATTTCAAAACGAAATACAGCAAAACTAAACCCACTTTGACTCAACCATAGAATTTCCCCCGTGAAATCTAAATCCGATATCATTTTCACCTTGTCAAAATTTACATATGTGTATATGTAATATTTGTATTCATATTTGTATTCATATTTTTACTGTATTTTAATTTCATCATTTTAAAATCATTTAAATTCGAAATCATTGAACTCTCGATTTCTATTAACGAAAAACAGGTTCTAAACTGTTTACATTTTTTTAAGTATAAATGAAATTTTCTGAAATAATCTGCATGCAATTAATACAATAGACAAATTCCTGTGACATCACATGAAGTGAAACTGCGATTTTTATAGTGTGGAACTTGAATTATTGCAAAAAACTTTTTTGTTTGCTTGTCTGACTTGGTGAAGTGAACTTATCCACTCCAGAATCATCATGTTCTGTAACATAAATTACTATTTTTTTGGACAAACACGTTTTAACATAATACACTCTAAAACTGGGAGGAGTGAAAAGCTCACTTTATGTAAGAGTGATTTGCATTTTCACTCTTTTTAGAGTGAAATTTATACAAATACACTCTTTAAAGAGTGGAATTTCCGACTCCCTAAATAGCAGTGAAATATCTGACTCCGTTGTCGAGAGTGAAATATCTCACTCCATGGTCGAGAGTGAAAAATCTCACTCCATTAACGAGAGTGAAAGCCCGGCATTTATACACTTGAAAAAAATACCCGTTAAATTTTGAACCAATATATGGAGTAAAACAATGAAAAGTACGAAAATATGCCAATTCTTAATTTTCAAAAACTACATTTAATAATATAACTTATAAAATTACGCTTATTTGCTATTAAAACATACTCTTTTTCAAAAATGAGTGTCACTCCTTCGAAAGAGTGACCGGTCACTCCGCTTAAAAAGTGACTTAGATATGTATTACGCATCAGCCAATCAGAGACCGTCTTCTCGGTTGTGATGATAAAAATGTATCCGCCATTTTATCGTGTCCGTTATGTGTCCGACTTTGTTTCCTTCGTCTACATATGTGGATCTTCAATTTGTATTATTAATACTGAAACGCAGTTTAAATTTCGATCTTGGAATGATATACTCCGATATCTTATGATTCAAAATAATCCACATAGATTAAATTTCTTGTTCTGGAGTCAAAATGGAGAACAAATAATTCAGTAAAAAGCAACAATACTCCATTAATACTCAGTGCACTGCACACATCTATTTATCAAACAAGGGATTATTATTCATCAAACAAGGGATAATATTTAACAAAAAAAAAAAAAAACCGGTAAGTCAATTTTAATTTCAACTTTTTATTTTCCGAAAGTAAGTTCTAGAATGTTGAGTTAAAAGTTTTACTTTATACAGGAAGCTGCCTGCTATCTTTATCTTTATGTGCTCGGAGAAAAAAAATAAAAGAACCAAAAAAAAAAAAAAAATCGCCGACGCAAAGATTGGTATTTTATGCGTAATGTTTTCAGATAAAACGGCTTTGGTAATTTTAAAAGTTTGCAGTATGACTTATATTAGATGAAATTTGTTTATTAGAGAGAAATAACTCATTAAAAATGTTTTTCCAACAGTAAGAATAATACATATATGTAGTCATTTCTTTTATTCTATATTTTCTTCATTTTTCTTTTTCCTAACTGAGTATATTTTTATAAAACTTTAACTCACACTCATAGAATACTATAGGGTAGATGTAATAGTAATGTACACCCCTGAATGTTTTTGGTTTATATAAAAAATAAATAAATAATAAAAATGTAGCTTTTATCATTATTTTTTTCGTAACCCGCCTTTGCATATTTTATAATTTAGCACTATTGTTGACACTCTTAAATAAACCAATCAGGAAGCAGAAAATAATGTTTTTAAGTTCCACTGTTTTTCATTGAAAATCATGATAAACATACTATAAGCTGGCTTCATTTAGTAAATTTATATATTCTTTATTTTCTTGCAAAATTTGCAGTTTTTTGTTTTTGTAGTTGAAAAAAACTTCGAATTTTATAACTTCATTAGTTTTTAAGGTTTTGAGAGGAGTGTCCATTACTGGAATACTTAAGTAGTCATTTTCCAGTAATGTACACCTCATATAGGCATTGTTAAAAATGCAATTTCGGTTATGTTTATAGCAGTGTTGAATTCAGACACTTATCTCCAGGTGGGATATTTCTGGCTCCTAGGGAGACTTTATATAGTTCCGTGGGGGGGGGGGGGGCATTTTGACCATTGAAAAAGCAAAATCTCAAATGAAAGCAAAATCCCACATTTCAATGCTCCGGGGGAATGTCCCCCCGGACCACCCCTGAATTCAACACTGTGTTTATAGTACAAAGAAATATTTTAATTTAAATAATCAACTTTAATTTTTAAATTGCACTTACCAAAATGTAATGACGACAAAAATTTTATAAATAGTTGCTTTTAAGTTATATTAATGTGATTAATAAAATTTCAATATCATCTTCATTTTATTATTATTTTTTTAAATGAATCTAACCTATGTTTTGTCTATTTTATAATCAAACCACTCATGAAGCCGAAAATATTGTTTAAGGGCACAGTCAAAGAGGGGCTTATAGGGCTTAATCGTTCACCATTTAAATAAAAATATTTAATCACTATTAAAAATAGTCACTCCCCAGAAAAAGTGATCATTGACTCCTATTTTAGAGTAAATATTCACTTCCCAGGAGTGAGTATTCACTCTTTCAAATAGTCAACGATTCCACTTTTGCTCAAAGTGAATAGTCACTCTAAAGAGGTTGGGCATATTTTGAGTCTGTGATAGAGTGAGTATTCACTCTCCCGGAGTGAATAGTCACTCCTTTTTATTTAGAGTGTAAACATGTTAATTTCATTTTTTTCACTTTTCATAAGAAAATGACAACGAAAAGTTACAGTAATCTGGTTTTTTTTTCGTTTACTTTTAAAGGAAATGAAATGCATTTGTTGCCATGATTACAAAAGCGGTATATAAAAAAATTAATGCCTCAAAGTAAATTAAAATACAGTTTTCAAACAAATTGCATTCAAACGCACATTGTTTCCCTATACGATGGTGTAAAAATTAAAATTGTTCGACGGTTAGAAATTAAAAAAAAAAAATCAGTAGCAAAAATTTCAAAATTAAAATAATATTTCAAATTGGAAAGTGTTGCCATTCGCAAAATGATGTATGCGTTACGCACAGATACGTTTGGCCTTTATAATATAGATGAGATGTAATCGGACCACAAGCAGTCAATACATCTTATGACCTTATTGGCGGGCTTTAACTGATACACAGACAGCAAGTGTATTTCTCTTTTGACCCACAGATATTTTTATTTTTTTAAGTCTAGAGCTAGCGCTGCTTTACCCCCCTATTTGGACAACACAAACAGGTTGTATCGCGGGTTCGAACATAAGCCCGCGGCTTCCACGCCACTTCCAAAGAATGTCGGGCAGACGACTTTAGCTGTGACAATCAACATGCCATTGATTGGCCTCGATAACACCTTTGAGCTATAAAGGTGTCGTGTGTATTATTTATGACACGACGTCTAAGAAACATAAGGCTGTTGAAGAAAATTATAAGTTTTGAACCCACATAACCTTTAATAGATAGATGGGACAGAAATTGTCACAAACCTAGAGTGAAGCGGTCTGTGAGACCGTTCCATCGAAAGATGAATATATGGCGTGATTAACTCATAGGATGGTGTTTTAGTACTAAACTTTTTGAGCAGCAGTGTTGCAATTAAAAATCACGTATTCAAAAATAGCTGGTGATTGCAACGAAAGCTGAAAATGACATAAAATTTCGGTAGTGTTTGTAGTGAATTAAAAAACAGAAAAATAAAAAATAAAGTATTAGTCTGAGAGACCGGTAACATCAGTTAAAGGGTCATTTTATTGAGTTAGCATCGAGAATTTTTTTTTTAATCGACTAATGAGATTACCGATAATGGAAGTGAACTGTACAGGTTGAGCCTAAAGTATATACCTAATGACAAAAAATGTATTGCACAAAAACTATTATACTTATTGGACATACATATATGTTTTTGTATAGTGTAAATACATGTATCGAGCTTGTTATAAGATTCAAAACGTTGAGTCCATTTCAACGTATCACTCACTCTATTAGTTTATTTAAGGCAACAATTGAATTTTCAAAATTCGAAAAAAAAATTGAAAACGTAATTCTATCTTTTATTTTTATGATATTGTAGAGATCTCATCTCATTTGATCAATATAAAGCAAGTTACAAGCTTAGAGTAACTGGCTTGGCTTTTTGCTCGACGCTAGCGTTCTCGTCTCCTGATCATGGTATCCCTGGTTCGAATACAATCCACTCACTCTCCTCAATTAGCAACACTATTTATAACTAAAGTTTCCAGTTGCAAATAACAAACAATACACAATAAAATCGATTGCGACATTTTTTAAGTGTTTTCGTAATTGTGTAAATACGTAGCATTTATCATCGTTCAGTTCGTCCGTCTGTCTGCATAGCACAGAGCAAAAACTTTCCAACCGAATTGTTTGAAATTTAAAATATATAATTGACGCATCCTTTTGTCGAGTCATTTCAAATTTCATGAAGATCGGATACACAGCTTAATGACAGGGACCATCAAAAGTATTCCGTTACATGAAATGGCCCATGGGAAAAAATAGCTTCAAGTGCATTTTAAGGATGTCACACTTTTCCGAACATAATAAAATTGATATAAATCTTTGAAAGATGTACTAAAATATGCATTCTGTATAATTTGTAGTGCAAAGAATATTTGTTATTTATTTACAGGGCCACACAAAAATGTTCTATTATACAATGGTATAAGGGGGAACATTGTTTAGGGAGGATTTTTTAAATATATTAAACTATTTCATATTTTACGAAATAGATACAGATTGCTGAGGTTTATTACGAGTTACTTCCTGTATAATAGAAAACAGATAGTATTGACAGGGAGATCCAAAAGATTTTGGCTATCCAAAGATCTGAGTATTTTTAAAACGTCGTTGTAGTACGTACATCTCACCTCATTTGATACGATTGACGTGCAATTTTACCAACTTTGAAATACTCGATCCGTTGTCACTGTGACTGACACTCTTGCACCGAGGTCCTCATCAGAATTTAGTGTATGACTCAGAAAGGAAACTGCTATCTTCGAAAGGGTACGCCCATCATCTGCTCTCATCGATGTGGTCCACTGGAGCACTTATTGCGATGTAAAATGCTTGCTTAAACTTTTCTTCGCCTTTCTTGTTTTACGCCCACACTTTGCATATTAAAATTGCATTTTTATGTGTACATTTAGCCTATAAGTTAAAGCCTTATTTAAAAATAATTTCGAATATTTACTTAAAGGATCTAACCAGATAAGCATAGCGAAATAGCTTCCACGGCCGATGTTTGAAATAACATGAGTGGTAATAAGGCCTCACTAGGAAAATACAATATCGAATGTTTTAATTCCTGGTCTTGAACAGTCCTTGAGAAAATCTGGGAAATTAGCACCACGCTACTATTTTTCAAATAGGTTTTTTTTTTTTTCAAAAAGTATAAAAGTTAAAAAAAATGAAACACACGCTAGTTATTAAAGAATATATCACATTCTATATGCTTTTTTCCATTTTTACACAAATTCTAACATACCAAAAAAAAAAAAAAAAAAAAAAAAAAGATTTAATCTAGTAATTTTATGTTTAAACCAGCCAAAAAAGTTTTAAAATAATGCTCAAAGTAACAAAACATTAACAAAGTAACAAAACTTTAAATTAAAAAAAAAATCATTAAAACGAAGATGCGCTTTTTGAGTGATAGAAAAAAATGGTTGCAGTTTGCTAGAATATTTTTAACTGTTTCTGTTTGTGTTTGCATAGATTCCCTGCATTCATTGAATTGATCAGATCGTGACGTTTCAACTCGGGCAGGATGCGCAGTACACCAAAATAAGAGAATGTTTTCATATATACCAGTATCTTATATGTTTATTTCGTATTGTAAACATTCTGTTACTTTTGCAAACTGTGCTTCCTTCTCGCGTAATAATATAAAGCATTTAAAAAGACAGTGTTGCAATGAAATTGCTTTAAACAGTATTTATAATACTGTGATATTTACGGAACTTTATCAGATTCTACAGGGGGTAATAAAGAATAATTTAAGCAAAAAATTAGAAAATCGATATTTTTTTATGCTTCATGGAATAAAGGGTACTGAATTCCCTTAAAACTCCAACTATTATTTCATAAAGACGAAATGTCCTGACATTATGTTTAAATTTCCGAGCTTTCTTAACTAGAAATTTAACAAGTCTTATTCATCCTTCATCTGAAGAAAACCTATACCATCATTTTAAACTCGCCTTCTGCCAAGTGGTTACAATGCTGGATTCGTGCGGACCCGGGTTCGAATCCAAGCTGATCTAATGAAAGAATAAGAGACGCATTTTTTAAAAAACTCCCTTTTTCAGATTATAGCCATTCTTTATCCTAAAACGGAAAATAAGAAGAGCGAAATTCCTTTAATTCTCTGATATATAATGGCAGCAGTAGTGCCAGGGATAGTTCTGTGAATTGAAGAATATATTTCTGATGAAGAATGAGGCGGTAGTTTCGAATTCACCACAGAATACCTATAAAAGAGTGTTTAAAAAATTATCCTTACTTTTTTTATTTTATTTTTTTAATGTTTTTAATTGTTTATGAAGTTTTGAGACTGTGGAGGATCAAGATTCTCTTGATCATCCCATAAAATGACTGCTTATAAAAGAATTTTATTATTATTATTATTATTATTATTATTATTATTATTATTATTATTATTATTATTATTTTAATTAATGTTACTTTCTATTTATTTTAAAATGTTTATGAGTATTCATGGGACATTAAGACTAGTGTTGTAGTCGTAAAAATGTGAGAAGGTATACGCTAAAGTCATGATAATTGATGGATACATTATACGCTAATGCTTATTTGAAAAACAGAGGGCTTTTCGAACTTCTGAGCTTCTCGAAAAAATCCAGAGGGTATACGGGAATATCCGTATACCCTCCACTACACCCCTCTTTTAACGCCCCTGTCCCTGCCCGCGAAGACACTCGCGAGCTAATGCCTATGGGGAGGCATTTTTCTAATAACTCTTTCGCAGTTTCACATTTTTAAATATTTTTTTTCCATTGGATAGCTGAGGTCTCTCTCAAGATCGCTTCTTGATTACTTTCTCGATTTGGGTCGCAGGTATTTTTTATAAAGTTACTTTCACTTCCGAAACCGGTTCCGAAAATGAAACTAACTTTATAGAAATTATCTGCGACCCAAATTGAAAAAGTAATCAAGGAGCGATCTTGAGAGGGACCTCAGCTATCCAATGCAATAAATAAATAAAAATATGAAAATGCAAAAGAGTTATTAGAAAAATGCCTCCCACGTAGGAATAGCATAAGCTCGCAAGTGTGTTCTCGGGCAGGGACAGGGGCTTTAAGACAGGTGTATCACTCTTCCAAATCCTATCCCTGCAGAAACTGTTGTTCTTCGTGCAAAAAGTGTCCTTTAAAATTTCTCTATCTTCGAGAAATGAATCGAATAAAAAAGTGCAGGGTGCTTCATTTTATTTTTTTGGATGACCCTGAAATTCAGGTAAGTCCCAAGGTGACCTTGATTTTTCACATTCCTCTTATTCTCTATTTCAAATGGATAACGCTCTTTTCATCGCCATTTTCTTGCCAACGGTGGTCTTGAATTTCAATATTTTTAGGCTTCCTGCAGTACAAAATGGAAGGCGCAAAATAAGTTCCAGGCAAAAAGTATTTAATTCGTTAAAAAAAAAAAAAAAAAACACTGTTTTTTTTTAACAATTTAATTTAAATAATTGAAGGCAATAATATTCCACGCGCAAATGAATAGCACTAAATATATTTGACACAAAAATGAAGCCATGTTTTCCAGCGATAACTTTCCGCAGTGTGGTGCAAAAGGTGAAATTTTGAAGCAAACTGAAAAAGAAATTTTCTAAACCATCAAAAGTACGGTGTGATAGAAAAAACGGAAGAAATCGTCGTACGGGACACATTTAAACATACGCCGTACAAAAGGTCTAAAAAGCACTAAAAGCATGGAAATCAAGTTCCGAAAGAAACATACAATCTGGCTAAACGTAATCAGCAGCTATTTATATCAGGGACCCACTGAATCCAACGTTATATTAAATTCTGTTCATTAGTTCTCGTGATAGATTGCCTACAAAGTTTGTGTCACATACTGACCGACATTTTCTAAAAACAGTGTTCAGAATCTACTAAAACGTATAGATCCATTTAATACCGGGCATTGAAAATTTTCACGAATCCAGTACTTTCTTCTTGTAAAGATAGAAGAAGTATATAAAGAGAATGAAGAAAAATATTAATATCAACTCCACATACTGTGGCAAACATATTTTACAAGCAATCTTCAAACGTGTAATACCATACCTTTATTGCCATCAGTTGAATCGTATCATAAAGCGAGCAAACATACATCGCAATCCACTGTTTATTTCGTGGAGAAAAAAAATTCGAACGAGGAATGGGCGATCAGAGTTATGGGTATCAGTACCCTTCCATGTCACCTGCTAAATCTCCTGAAGGATTTTGAACTATTGAAAAAGATTGTTATTCCAAACGTCGTCGACTTACTCCATGGTCTTTTTACGAGGAATGGGCCCTTCTTCAAAACTACAAAAGGCAATTTTCATTGAAATGATGGTGTTTATTCAAAAGCAGAGTTACCCAAATTACAGCATTTAGGACACGTAAAAAAATTGTATCCTTTAAATGTGCAACGATTCTACTGAAATTTAAAGTTTCGATCGCAGCGACATCTGTGGGATTTTCGTATTAAATTGTCTAGATTAGCAACAGTCTAGCAGTTTAAGATAATACCGTTAGATGTCGTCACTACTATAGATTTCATCAGCATCTTTGCACATTTAAAAGATATAATATATTTTAGAAATTTTTTAAGTGTTACTTAGGTAGCAGATTTCTTTACTATACATTCTAGATACTATACCCAACTGGACATTTAAAATACATCCATTTCATGCAAAATAGCTCTTTAAGTATCATGAAAATTGTCTAGAGAATGCCCAAACACCTTCTGTACAGATTTTTAGTTATGTATGATACGTGTAAATGTAACTCGTTTTTTTTTTTTTTTTTTTTTTTTTTTTTTTTTTTTTTTTTCACATTACACTGTTAAAAATCTAAAACTTTTTCTGTTCTGTCACACTTCCGCTTTTAATAGAACATTTGTTTTCTGGCCAATTAAAGTGCTCTATGGTATGATCAGGTAACCATTTCCTAAAAAAGCGGTGCAGTGATTACACAGCAAAAGTTGCAGATTTTTAACAGTGTACTTGTGGACCGGGAGGCCGCAACACAGACAATTACCTCATCGAGTTTACGGATGAAAATCTAGGATTAGTTGAAACGCGATTCGCTTATTCAAAGGCAATCGGTCTGCCAAGTCATATCTTGGTGGAAAACTCCTGAAAACCCGATGTTAATGATTGATACGTAGATTAACTATTGTGTTTTCGGGCTCCGCATGTCAACCGCTAACATCGGGTTTTCAGGTATTTCCCACCAAGATATGACTTGGCAGACCGATTGCCTTTGAATAAGCGAATCGCGTTTCAACTAATCCTAGATTTTCATCCGTGAACTCGATGAGGTGATTATCTGTGCTGTAGGAGTTTATAAATTATATAGGTCTCATACAGGGATGCAAAAAGGAATTTGAGTATTTTTGTATACAATAATAGAAAAAAATAGAGAATTTGCATCCGTATTAAGCGTGTTCTCAAATCCAAAAAAGCAACTTTAGGGCATAAATTTTAATCTATTTTTGTTCGGAAATGCATGAAACTAGCAGGTGTTGTTGATCAGAAACTATGAAATAGAAACTGTTTTCCGTTTACTTTTTATTGTCAAACGCAATAGTTTTTTTAGAAAGTAGAGTCAAACTGCACGGTTTGAACACAATTTTCACGCGAAAGAAGAATAACCACTCAAGAAAGGATAAAAAAACGTACTTGTCACGTGATCGAAATCGTTTATACTTCCATAGTTAATTTATAGATTTAAAAAAAAAATGGAAAACAAATTACTATTCCAAATCATTTCCATAGTCATGCTTTCTAGTTTTCCATCTTTGCGTTAAAAAATTAATTTGTGAATGTGTCAAAACGTTTTGGCGCTTGTCGAGCAGAGCAGTTGAGAAAAGCCTTAAAAGTCGATTTCGGCATAATATGTACTATACGTACAAATTAAAAGATCCTATACAGGGATTCAGAAAATAATTTGAATTCTTTTCAAATTATAGTGTTTCATAATTTATGCTTAACGCATGATTTTTTTTTTCGTGTTTAGGATCCTCAAACCACTAAACCACCATTTTGGAAGAAGGATTAATGGACAACCAAGAAAATAAAACTAGTTAATCACTTCCCTGATTTACCTGTACGTCATACGGGTAACGTGATTTTGCCAATTATGATTTGCACGTACGAGCATATATTTCAGTCATGATTTTTTATTATCACCTGTAAATTTTTATTGTAAATTTTGTATTATTTAATCCGAGGCATTTTTCTGATTCAATTAGGCAAAAATTTCTGTTTTAAAAAACCGGTGATAAAAAATTAAACACATTCCGCAAAAAACATAAAAAAATAGTTATTATTTGAATTCCCCCCCCCCCCCCAAAAAAAAAATATTGATCAGTTAGGTGGAAAAGTCTCCCTCTATCCCAATACGCTAAACCGTTGAAGGAAACTTCAACGGTTTCGTGCCGATCCTGTCCTTGGCATTGAAATCCACACGCGCTTCTTTACTTTTAACCTCCCCTGTTCCCCGAAAAAGATAAAATACCAAAAGAATTAAATACTTTTCTTAAAACCTTCTTTCCCATTCTATCGATGTTCCTTGTTAAATATATCCATTTGCGAACACGGGTTTTCCCCAAAAACATTTCATCCAAGATAAGGGAAGATTTCATTTCGGATTACTTTACTTTTTCGAAATACTCTGTTGCTATACAGCTAAAACTTACTAAATACATCAAAGACAGCATCCTTTTACTAAAATGTTCGTATTTTATTAATAGGTATTTTTTAAAAAACCTTAAATTAATAACAAGATGAATGTAATAATTATAGGATGTATATTTTCTAAACATGCAACAATAACATTTAAAAACATTTAAAATGATCCAAAACTTTAATTCTAATGGCATGATGGTGACATGAAATCACTTACTGATTGTGTTGCACATTTAAAAATGATAATCATTTTATGCTTAAATTGTTTTTTAATCAAATATGCAACGATGTAGACAGACATATTTTTATACACTTTTTGTTTAATTTTGAATTAAATTTAGGTTTAAGCTTTAAATTCTTAATTATTTTGAACTAAATTTAAGTTTAAACTTTAAATTCTTAATTCGTTAAATTCTTAATTATTAAGTACAAAATTTTAATTTAGATTTTAAATTGATAATACTTTACAATCTTAATTATTTGGAACTGAATTTACGTTTAAATTTTTAATTATTTTGTAAAAAATTTTGATATTAATTTTAAATTCTTAATTCTTTAAATTCTGAATTATCTTGAATTAAATTTAAGTTTAAACTTTAAATTGTTAATTATTTAAATTTTTAATTATTTTTTGCAAAATTTTAATTTAAAATTTATAATGTTAATTCTTTAAATTTTTAATTATCTTGAACTAAATTTTAATTCAAATTTTAAATTGCTAATTCATTAAATCCTTAATTCTCTTGAACTAAATTTAAGTTTAAACTTTAAATTTTTAATTTTTTTGTACAAAATTTTTAATTTTTTACATTTTTAATTATTTTGTACAAAGTTTTAATTTAAAATTTAAAATGTTAATTCTTTAAATTCTTCATTATCTTAAACTAAATCTAAGTTTAAACTTTAATTTAATAATTATTTTGTACAAAATTTTAATTTAAATTTTAAATTGTTTATACTTTACAATCTTAATTATTTGGAACTAAATTTAGGTTTAAATTTTTTATTATTTTATACAAAATTTTAATTTTAATTTTAAATTGTTAATTCTCAAAATTTTTAATTATTTTGAACTAAATTTAAGTTCTAACTTTAAATTCTTAGTTCTTTAAATTTTTATTTATTTTATACAAAATTTTAATTTAAATTTTAAATTGTTAATTCTTTAAATTCTTAATTATTTTGAACTAAATTTAAGTAAAAACTTTAATTTTTTAATTATTTTGTACAAAATTTTAATTTAAATTTTAAATTGTTAATACTTTACAATCTTAATTATTTGGAATTAAATTTGATTTAAATTTTTAATTATTTTGTAAAAATTTTAAATTGATAATTCTTTAAATTTTTAATTATTTTGTACAAAATTTTAGTTCTAATTTTAAATTGTTAATACTTTCAATTCTTAATTATCGTAAACAAAATTAAAGTTTAAACTTTAAATTTTTAATTATTTTGTACAAAACTTTAATCTAAACTTTAAATTGATAATTCTTTAAAATTTTAATTATTTTGTACAAAATTTTAATTTAAAATTTATTTTGTTAATTCTTTAAATTCTTAATTATCTTTAACTAAATTTAAGTTTAAATTTTAAATACTTAATTATTTCAAGTACAAAATTTTTACTTAAACTTTAAATTGTTAATTTTTTACATTTTTAATTATTTTGTACAAAATTTGAATTGAAAATTTAAAATGTTAATTCTTAAAATTCTTTATTATCTTGAACTAAATTTAGATTTGAACTTTAATTTATTAATTATTTTGTACAAAATTTTAATTTAAATTTTAAATTGTTTATACTTTACAATTTTAACTATATGGAGCTAAATTTAAATATAAACTTTTAATATTTTTGTACAAAATTTTAATTTTAATTTAAAATTGTTAATTCTTTAAATTCTAAATTATCTTGAACTAAATTTAAGTTTAAATTCTTACTTCTTTAAATTTTTTGTTATTTAGTAAAAAAATTTAATTTAAATTTAAATTGTGAATTCTTTAAAGTCTTAATTATTTTGAACTAAATTTAAGTTTAAACTTTAAATTTTTAATTATTTTGTACAAAATTTCAATTTTAATTTTAAATTCTTAATACTTTAAATTTTTAATTATCTTGAACAAAATTTAGTTTAAATTTTAAATACTTAATTATTTTGTACAAAATTTTTAGTTAAACTTTAAATTGTTAATTTTTTACATTTTTAATTATTTTGTACAAAATATTTACTTAAACTTTAAATTGTTAATTTTTTACATTTTTAATTATTTTGTACAAAATTTTAATTGAAAATGTAAAATGTTAATTCTTTAAATTCTTTATTATCTTCAACTAAACTTAAGTTTGAACTTTAATTTATTAATTATTTTGTACAAAATTTTAATTTAAATTTCAAATTGTTAATACTTTACAATCTTAATTATTTGGAACTAAATTTGATTTAAATTTTTAATTATTTTGTAAAAAATTTTAATTTTAATTTTAAATTGTTAATTTATTAAATTATTAATTATTTGGAACTAAATTTAAGTTTAAACTTTAAGTTTTTAAATATTTTGTAAAAAATTTTAATTTTAGTTTTAAATTGTTAATTTTTTTAATTAATAATTATTTTGACCTACATTTAAGTTTAAATTTTAAATTTTAAATTTTTATTATTAATTATTTTAATTATTTTAATATATTTTAATTATTTTGTACAAAATTTTTATTTTAATTTTAAATTGTTAATTTTTTAACTTTTTAATTATTTTGCACAAAATTTTAATTAAAATTTTCAATTTTAAATTCTTTAAATTCTTAATTACCTTTAACTAAATTTAAGTTTAAATTTTAAATACTTAATTATTTTGTACAAAATTTTTACTTAAACTTTAAATTGTTATTTTTTTACATTTTTAATTATTTTGTACAAAATTTTAATTGAAAATGTAAAATGTTAATTCTTTAAATTCTTTATTATCTTGAACTAAATTTAAGTTTGAACTATAATTTATTAATTATTTTGTACAAAACTTTAATTTAAATTTTAAATTGTTAATACTTTACAATCTTAACTATATGGAGCTAAATTTAGGTTTAAATTTTTTATTATTTTATACAAAATTTTAATTTTAATTTGTTAATCCTTTAAATTCTTAATTATCTTGAACTAAACTTAAGTTTAAATTCTTACTTCTTTAAATTTTTTGTTATTTTGTACAAAATTTTAATTTAAATTTAAATTGTGAATTATTTAAATTTTTAATTATCTTGAACAAAATTTAAGTTTAAACTTTAAAATTTTAATTATTTTGTAAAAAATTTTAATTTAAATTTTAAATTTTAAATTGTTAATTCTTTAAATTCTTAATTATTTTGTACAAAATTTTAATTTAAACTTTATAATATTAATTCTTTAAATTTTTAATTATTTTGAACTAAATTTCAGTTTAATTATTTTGTACAAAATTTTAATTTTAATTTTAAATTGTTAATTCTTTAAATTTTTAATTATTTTGTACAAAATTTTAATTTAAAATTTAAAATGTTATTTTTTTTTAATTCTGCGTTGTTTTGAATTGAATTTAAGTTTAAACTTTAAATTTTTAATTATTTTGTACAAAACTAATAAATTTACTTTAACTTTAAATTGTTAATTCTTTAAACTTAAAATTGTTAATTCTTTAAATATTTAATTATTTTGTACAAAACGTTAACTTTAAATTTATAATGTTAATTCTTTAATTTCTTAATTATCTTGAACTAAATTTAAGTTTAAACTTTAAATTTTTAATTATTTTGTACAAAATTTATTTGTTAATTTTAAATTGTTAATACTTTAAATTTTTAATTGTCTTGAACAAAGTTTAAGTTTAAAAATTTTATATTTTTAATTATTTTGTACAAAACTTTAATTTAAACTTTAAATTGTTAATTTAAAGTTCGTCCGTTGTAATACATTTTTAAATTTAATGTACTATAATGTTTCCACAGCATTCGATTTAAATATACAATTTGTTTTAATGAGTAGCCAATCGGTTTTCAACAGAAAACCCTTTTTAAGATGAGCTCATTCTATTTCTATGTGCTGATTTTGATTTTTTTTGCTAGACTAAAAATTTAAACGTTAAACTTAAAACTAGCTTACTGTGTCACCTGACATAGGCGTAGAGTTGCATGGGCTCGAGTTCCGCCAATAATTTCGAATATGGACTTTTTCTTTTCCATGTAACATAAAAACGTTCTTAGTTGTTTGACTTTCTAATATTTTATAGTTTAATGTGGCATTTTCCATCAAATAATTTTTTTTATGGATAAACAATGTTAGGAAAACTTTTCTTTTACAAATTCTATTTTTTGAATTAAAATAAAATGCAAAACGTTTGAACTTATATAAAAAAAATCAAAAATACGAAGACAATACATATTTTGGGGGGGAAAAAAGACGTTATTTAAAATAAACTTTTGTTGTGATTTTATTTTAAACGATTTGCAAATTTCAGCGAGTATATCATTTTATAAATAGTCCTTACAGTTCCAAACTTTTACATTGTCCAAGTAACACGTTTCATTTAACTTGTGATTTATTTGTAAGTATACAATCACTGTAAGTTCCTTTATAAAGGAGTAGAGAAATCAAAATTAATAAGTAATCTAGTTTTTTTTTCTTTTACTGCAATGTACACGTATTTGTATGGAAAAATGTTATGCTATTACAGTTAAGCCCTCCCAATAATTTTTAAAACTCTACGCTTATGGATACTGCCGTTTCTCAATGTCACTCTGAAAAGGGGGGGGGGGATATACTTTATTTTGAACAGGCTTCCAGTGATAAGATAACTCAGCTATTTTTTTTTCTGAACTAAAAGTAAGTAAACAGACGGATTCTGCCTGTCATTGTTTTGAAAAGGAAAAAATAAAATATTGCATCAGCACCAAAATTATGATATGAACCAATACTGCGATCGGTAAAATAAATGCTCCTTATATTAACATTTATCAGTAGTTGTACTAATGAGTGGAAATTCATTAGAGGGTTTCTATACCTATTTATTATACTGCCAACGCTCAAACACAAAAATAAGCATATTTCGAAACACGTTTTATTCCCAAATTCGTAACACATTAATGTGTTGTGAAACTTTTTTTGTGTTTTGATTGTGTTAATAATAGGTTGCAAAAATGTTGCTCTCTAGAAATGTGTTCTTATTATGCTGCCAAAGTATTGCTTATCTAGAAAAGTGTTTTAAAATAGCGTTGTAAATAGTGTTGATGTAAATAGTTTCTTACACGCTTAAAACGAAGGAGCTGATTTGGCTTCTCAAGAAAAAGCTGTAATTTTTTCGATCATAAAAGAGTTGTTTATCAAACGATTGAATCTTCTTTATTTAAATTGGTTATTTAAATAGCTCAACTTCATTTAAATTGGTAAAAAACAGATCGTAATTCGAGTTATTTCAACTCTTTTCGAGAAGCTGCCTTTCAAAACGTGAGATGAGTGGATTTCAGCTCAACTTGAGCTATTTTGTGGCTGACTTTTTAAGAGAGTAGAATAGTGTTGTGCTGCACAACACTTTGTCCCTGGATGAACAACACATTGTAAACACCACAAAATTTAGAACACTATGAAACAATACATATAAAACACTTTCAAAGTATTTCTACGGGGGGCTTTTAAAATTATACAATTTAAAAAATGAATATTTTGAAATTTGTTTCGAAAACGCATTTTTCAAAACAACATCCTTGATTACTTTTCGATTTTAGTAGCAGATATTTTTTATAAAGTTACTTTCACTTACTGAACCGGTTCTGAAAGTTCCTGGTAGCTTCCGTTTCAAAAAGTATATTCATTCAAAGCTACTCCAGCAGGTAAGAGAAAAGCTATGGGGAAAAAAATTTCGTTGCATTTTTAGTGAACATGTAAAAAAAAAAAAAAAAAAAAAAAAAAAAAAAAAAAAAAAAAACCTTCCGTTTAAATATTTGTCTTTATGTATAATATATTAAGTCGCCAATAGCCGGTTTGGTAATAATGCGATGTTCCAAGTGTTAACAGTTAAAGAAGACGACTAGTTTTGAAAAAGATTTTAACATTTAAAATAACACTTGAGTCCGGGAGACAAAAAAAATATTGCATCGGAGGGGGCATGCATTATTTTGGGGTGTCATTCGATGGGGTGCCCTTCTGTCATTCGATAGAATTTTTTTTGTGAATAATGTGGAAGTATGTAGTATTAAACCTCACATGTATTGTATGTATGTATAAATTTTGTACACGGTGCAGTCTACATCTGTATACAGGGTATCACAAAAAGATAGTCACAACTTTAAGAAAAAGTACTAGCAGGATAATTGTAGAATAAAACGAAAGATAAGTTGACAGAAGTATCTCTTTGCTTATCCACGTACGTTATAAGAAAAAATGTCGCGAATGGCTCATAATGAATGGTTTTAACTTACCACGCTGCGAGGAAAACGTTCATAAAAATTTCTTTTGAAAACAATAACTACTAAATTGTTATAATTATTATTATAATTGTTTAATTATTAATTTTCTATCGTAGTTAGTTTTTCGCAGAGATGAATGGGGTACTCGAGGCAAAGAGAGGAAGCAGAAACCACTCTTACCTTCCTAAATGTTTGAAAATACATGAATTCTGATCTCTTTTGGGTAATTTTAATGGTTTGGCACTCTTTAGTAAAAAAACCCTAATTACTCTGACGGTCCTCTAAAGAGGGATGCCTGAGGCAATCGCCCTGTATACCTGCATAAGTCGGGCCCTTGTATATGCGTTAATCTTCTCCTACGGATACACTTGAATTATTTTTAGAACATCAATAAAAAATATATATATATATGGTGGCCTTTTTTTAAGGCAATAAAACTCTTTTCACATTGTCTTAAAGCATGTCGACTGCATTTTTCAAAAATCCTCATACAAGTTTAATATGCCTTCCTTTAATAAATTGAACAGTGCATATTAATGTATCAGTACTACGGCAATGCTAAGAGGCAGATAGAAATAAGCGGATTTATCTCGGTACAGATAGGCACGTTTAAAAGAGCCATAAGTATTAAAAAGGATTCTGTAAGATATTTCGCAATGGCACTAAACCGCAAAATTCTGATGCATCGAATTTTTTTCCGCATCGTCTAAAAAAAGAAAAATATATATCTAAAAGCAATTGAATCTATTTACCGTTAAAAAATCAAATAATAATAATAAAAAAGAATCCAGGTTATCCTTGGAGGTAAATTCTGAGAATCTCTTCCAATATATCCATGTGATTTTTTTTTTCACGGTCGTTTGGTTCATCATCATACATGTGCGAGTGTGTGAGAGCAAAAAATAAAATTGCAGACAGCTTTCTGCTCTTATCGAAAATTTCGGTGTATCTATATTATAAATTCAAAACGTAATATTTGTGCGTAATGCATACGTCATTTCGCGAATGGCAACACTTTGAAATTTTAAATAATAATTCGTAAGTTTTGCTACTGCAGATTTCTAAACGTCTAAACATACCACATTTTCAATTTTTACACCATTGTATAAGGAGGAAAATGTGCTTTTAAATGCAATTTGATTAAAAACTGTATCTTAATTTATTTTTATGATTTTTTTAATACCATTTTTGTAATTGTGGCAACAAAAGCACTTCATTTCTTTAAAAGGAAAGAAAAAAAAACAGATTACTGAATCTTTCCGTGGCCATTTTATAATAAAAGGTGAAAAATATTGAAATTAAAATACTTGCTATTTCAAGAATATCGTCTGTTATAAAACCTGATGAATTTTGGTTTTATTTTGCTTTTAATTATCAATTAAATGGATTTTTGATTTATTACAAACTTACTTTACATTCGATACAACAGTATCTATTTACAAATATGTATTTTAAAGAATAGTTGTGTGAGTTATTTTCTCCTTTTTTACTTATTTCTAATCAAACAGCTGAAAGAATTCAAATTTCTTAATCTGTGTGTAAAATCTGTTTCTAAATTTCAAGAAATATCGATGAATAATTTCCGATAAAACATGGAACTATAAAAAAGCTTAATAGCCACAATTCATAACTTTGTCATAATAACAATTCTTTATTATATTTAACTGCTTTCATTACGATTAGAGTAATTTTAATAACTTCTAAAACTGAGTTTTAAGGAAATAGTATTTTTCTAACTTCAGTTTAAAGATCATTTGTTTAAGTATTAGACTTATACGGTGCATTTTTTTTTTATTTTTTTGTAACTTATTATGAGGAGTTAGAGATTCGATGAATCAGTTTCTTCTTAAATATTTTTTTCGTCGAAATTCGACGGGTTCTGCCTTATATTTTATAACGACCATTCGTATTTCACAATACACACCAACCACGAAAAATCGCATTTAAAAATCTTCAGGTCGTTTAAAATGTGCGCGACTTCTATGAAGTTGGGACCACAAAGACATTCTATACCGATTTGAATGATGGATTAACAAGGTAATAACATCCTTATTTTTTGATAGTTTAGTTTTTTCCATTTTCATTTCTTAAAATCACGTGATATTTTAGCGAATGTATAAAATTTGTGGCACAGAATGATTGTATTGAAATTATTATTTTTTTTTTCTTATTTTGATTTCCATGATTGTTATTACTTTAACCGCTAATAGAAAGTATTAATATTTTTTCATCTATTAGCCACGCTCTGCTTTCTCAAAAATAATTTTTACACTTAAATTAATGTATTATTATTTTTTATTTTATTTATTTAATTATTTTGTTACATTAATAAAAAGTACGAAATTTTTTTATGAGGTTTTTTTTTTTTTTTTTTTAATAGTAATAGAACTGTTTTTACATTGTCTTAAAATAAGTCGACTTCGTTTTCAAAAATCCTCTTATAAATTTAATATGGCCTTACAACCTTTTTCTTTTAATAAACTCAACAGTGCCAATCGATGTATTCGTAACGCTATGCAAGTAGGCAGGTAGAGATAAACAGATAGAATCTTGGTACAGATAGGCCAGTTCCAAAAGCGCCATGTTTAAAAGAAAGAAACACAATGTCGATCTGAGATTCTGGAAGAAATTTATTTCGCAATGAAAAATGGCACTTAACCGCAAAATTCTGACGCATCGAACCTTTTTCCGCATCGTCTAAAGAAAAAAAAAATCTAAAAGCAATGGAATCTATTTACCGTTAAAAAGAAATAAAAAAAAAAAAAAAAAAAAAATCCAGGTATCCTTGGATCTGGATTCTGAGAATCTCTTCCAATATATATCCATGTGATTTTTTATTTCACGGTCGTTCGGTTCATCATCATACATGTGTATGAGAGAGAAAAAAGAAAAAATGGCTGACAGATTTCTGCTCTTATCGTAAATTTCGGTGCATTTTTTGTTTATAAGCTCCATTCGTATTTCACAATACACAAAAACCCTATAAACAGCATTTAAAAAGCTTCGGGTCCTTTAAAATGTGTGCGACTTTTAAGTGAGCCACGGGGACCAAAATTGCAGCGGGTGATTTGATTTATTGATTGAACAGGCAATAAATGCATAGTTTTTTTTATGCTAGTTCGGTTTTTTATTTTCATTTCTTTAAATAAAGTGATCCTTTAGCAACTACATAAAATTTGACACTTCGACGGATTTAAATGAAATTATATTTTTCTAGTACGTCGATTTCCTGAATAATAAAAAATAATTGTTGTTATAATTTTAAGTGCTAAAGAAAAGTATGAATAGTCTTATCTCGGGATTAATGTGGCAGCATTCTACTGTCAATAGTACCAAAGCTTTATTTTGCTGGAAATTGTATTGATTTTGGTTTTTTTACATGTATGCCATCTAAATCGAAATCGATACGGATTGAGAGTATTGATTCGTCGCGGTGAGCGACCAATTTTCGTCGACGACCTCTACCTACGACCCTAACACACCTAGTCTCTTGCGCGACAGCGCTGTCGCCGGCAGGCGACCACGGATAGCGCCAAAATACTTTACTTACGACCCAAATAGCCTTGGACTCTCAATAGAAAAGGAAATAAAAAAATATAAGACAAATTGAAACCGGACAAATTTAAAAGAAAAAGTAGACAAATTAAAGATACTGAGAGACGGTTAGTGGGCGGGCGGGGCCCTGAAGCTATCGACTTTCCCTGCCTTCATCCCGAACATATCTTGATTCTGTCGAAAATGTGGCCAGATAATCTCCGTGATAAAACCCATGTAGCCATATACAGTTGAACCCCGTTATAACGAACTTCAAGGGACCGATGATTTTGTTCGCTATATCCGAACCGTTAAAAAATGTTTGAGTTTATAAGTATGTATATAATTACCTGATACCTATATGTTCAATAATGATGCATTTAAAAAAAAAAGTAAATTCTATTAGATAGGATCATTAATGAATTAAATTGACTAAAATTGATTACATTAAACTGGCAAATACTAAATAAATTAAGTAAAAATGAAGATAAATAGAAATACAGTAAAGTGCCGATTATCTAAACATTCGAGACCAACTCTAGTACGGATAAATGGGCAATCAATTTAAGGAATGATCCTGACTATACTAAAATCTTTATACTTTATCCAGGCTTAGGATGACTAAGACTAATGATTGGCGCGTCATTTTTATTTTGTTTGTTTACTTTTTAATCATTTAAATTTTTCTTTATTTCATCATCTTGTGAACTCCAGAGAGTATAATATAACGGGAAAAAAAACCCTTTTGATTATTGCTTTCTTCAAAGAAAACGTTCTTTGCTGCCATAGCTCGAATTATTCTTAAATACATTAATTAAATAAGTTAGCTTAAATGCGTCACTGACTTGCTATGACAGGAGTAATGGAAAATAACTGGCGTGTGGGAGTGACACACCTGCAGAAAAGCTACCATAAAAGAGAAAGAATGCAGATCTTACTACTCTTTAAAAAAGCGTCTTATCGTTAATTTGCACCATGTTTTACTATCTGGGTTGCATTTTCTTACAATATTAGAATCGAAAACTTTTCTCACATCAGCGGAAAAGTAAAAAGACAAAAAAAAAAAAAAAAAAAAAAAAAAAAAAAAAAATCATGGTCGACTAGAAAAAAAGTTCGTTATAACTGATTCATAATATTCTGGAGGTTCGCTATAAACAGATAAAATAGCATTAAATACAATCGGAAAATGGCGGGACCAAAATTTCGTTTTTTTTTATTTTGATCTTTTGAAGCGGCAACATTTCTAATTGTTGAATTATTATCGGTTTTGTTCAAAGATTCCATTACATACATACATACAGGTGAAGCTAATAAAAGCGTGTTAAAAAAAGAATTACTTTGGTGCTTATTTTCCCCTGCTAACATTTCGATGACGTTCAAAAATACGGTGATTTTTTTCTTTTATTCTTCAATAATAATAAAAAAAAACCCACACATGTTTTCAGTATTATGCAATAACAAATTCTTTTTTTCATCTTCTTGTTTTAATGAGGCCTAAAAGCTTTTCCGGCTTTTCCCGTCCCGTCTGCCCAGCCTTGATTTAAAAAAAAAATGTCGCATCCACCACTTTTCCCAAGGACTTAGAAGTGGAGTCTCAGACGAAAGAAAAAAAAATATATGCGCTCAATTATATGCATTTTCAAGAAGCCTTTAGATGGCAATCTTTTTCCATGTCTGTCTTTTCTGGCAAAAAAAAATATGTTGTTGTCCTCAATATACTAACACACATATATATATATATGGATGACCTTTGAAAAAATATTTAAAAAAAAATAGATCATCTGTAGAAAAATATTTTCCAACGCGGAAGTGATAGAAGCGCGTGTAATTATTTCGGATTTCTGCCGACAAAACAGGCAATCGTAATGCGACGAAATGAGCTTGCTTGTTTACGCAAAACTCAAACGAACTACAATTAAAAAGTCCTTCCGGCAATGCCGGGAGGAAGAGGTAGCTTTCATATACTTATATATTCATTTATTTATTTTAAGGTAAGTTACATTGTTCAAAAATACTAAGCTTAAATTAGTGGAAATAATCTTATAAAATTAGTGATTTTATAAGATTGAAATTAGTTTTTGTCAAGACTGAATATTAATAGGAATTTTTAGAAATTAGTCATCTTTTATTCAACCTGGTTTTATTTTAAGCGATTTAGAGAGTCACCAAATTCCACGATATCATAAAGTGTATGCCATTTTAAAGCAACATTGTGGATCGTTCAGATCAGACCGTTTCAAAATGTCAGATATAAGCAAAATTCAAAGTGCTATAACTCAGTCATTTTTTAAGATATAGACAAAATAAAAAGTGTTCTGGAATTGTTGTTTTAAATTCTAACAAGTAAAAGAAAAATATTTTTCAATTTTTAATTTTTTCGCATTTACTTTTAAATTTTAAATTTTTAAAAAAATTTAAAATGGCCACCATTTTGAAACGAAATGGTGGATGATGCTGGCCAACGAACTCGGTCGAGACATTTGTATGTACTATGTACATCCCAAGTTTCATTGAAATCGGTTCATAAATACGCGTGTTATCACGTGACAAAAATCAGATCGTTTCAAAATGTCAGACATAAGAAAAATTCAAAGTGCTATAACTCAATCATTTTTTAAGATATAGACAAAATAAAAAGTGTTCTGGAATCTTTGTTTTAGGTTCTAACACGTAAAAGGAAACTATTTTTCAACTTTTAACTTTTTCGCATTTAATTTTAAATTTTAAATTTTTTTAAAAATTTAAAATCGCCGCCATTTTGAAACAAAATGGCGGATGATACTGGCCAACGAACTCGGTCGAGACATTTGTATGTAATATGTACCTACCAAGTTTCATTGAAATCGGTTTAAAAATACGCGTGTTATCACGTGACAAAAATCAGATAATGACAAAAATCCGTTTCAAAATGTCAGCCATAAGAAAAATTCAAAGTGTTATAACTCAATCATTTTTTAAGATATAGACAAAATAAAAAGTGTTCTGGAATCTTTGTTTTAAGTTCTAACACGTAAAAGGAAAATATTTTTCAACTTTTAATTTTTTCGCATTTAATTTTAAATTTTAAATTTTTAAAAAAATTTAAAATGGCCGCCATTTTGAAACAAAATGGCGGATGATGCTGACCAACGAACTCGGTCGAGACATTTGTATGTACTATATACATTCCAAGTTTCATTCAAATCGGTCCATAAATACGTTAGTTATCGCATGACAAAAATCAGATATATATATATATATATATATATGGATATATATATATATATATATATATATATATATATATATATACATATATATATGTCAACATTTGAACGGAGGGTGGTTTTGGGGTCTGGGGGTCATGATCGGTGAAAATATACCAAAATTTTCCGGAAGTGCTTTCCTCCGGACGGCTGCAATAGGTAGCTTTTTACTTTTTGTAATGAAAGCTACCTAAAAGATCATAATCATCCCAATAGATAGGCAAATGTAGTGGAAAATTTAGAAATCTCCAACAGAGTGGTTTACATGATTTGTTTTTAACTTATGTTATGTAATAAAGGAAATTAGTTTATAAAAAGATAAGGTCATTTCCTCGGGCTGGTCGATATTCGCGAACGATCTTTTTTCATAATTTAAGGGTGTATTCGAAAAAACGCTTTTCCACCTTCAGCAGCTCGAAATTTTCCGATACAATTTCAGACATATTTTTTAAAGTAGAAACATGAAATTTGATGAGGGGATTTTCGAAGAGACGTATAAGGTGTCGTGTGATGTCTTTTTACGCTCAATTGATTGGAATTTGATTTATGAGCAAATAACTTTTCAAGCAGACCCTTTTTTTCATTCCCAGATCTCCCACTACGGAAAAATCGGTTCAAATTGCCGTTTTTGATTGCTTTTTTTGAAATATTTTGTGCACTTATCAAAGAATCGACAATCACGGCACCTTAGGTAGTGTCTAAATAAGAGAATTTGTGAGTTTGATGCGTTTGAGAGCAAAAGTGAATTCAAAAATAAATCGGAAAATAAGCAGTTTGAATCGAAATACACCCTTAATAGTCAATTCTATGGTGCAACTCATAAAAAGAGATCCAGTCAGATATCGTGAAAATTCAGAAAAATATCGGCGATAAGAGCGAGCTGATTTTTAGTTCTCCTAAAAAAATAGCTAAATGATAAGGGATTTACTAAGAAGTATTATATTTAATAACTGATTTATCACATTGCTTTAAATATTCAATAATTTCACATAATTTACGAAATTTAATTAAAAAATTATCTTAAATTATATATGAGTGTAATATATAAAAAAATACTCTTGGAAAAATACTCTTTTAGGCTGAGACGTCTTATCTATGATGCGTTTTTGCATTTTACTGTGTGAGGGGTCCAAATGTATTTTTCACATTAAACGTCGTGTGCGTCAAGTTGAATGTTTTCAAAAGCTTCTGATAGATGAAATTTCATTTTTAAATATTTTTTTTTTAATTTTTACATTCTAATTTTAAAAAGAAAAAAGAAAAAAAAAAAGAAAATCATAACAAGCACTTTTGTAAAATGGGGTGAATAGGAACAGCGGGGTGAATAGGAACGAAACTTCCCGGTCATACAAATAAATTCATTATAAATGTATGTGATGATATTTTTAGTTGCCAATTTTTTTTTATAAGAAGGTAATAACATTAAGAGGTGGGAAATTCAGTTTTGCCATGTTGGTACCACTACTGGGGTATATAAAAAAACTTCAAGGGAATCCTCAAAAACCTCATTTTTTCAGCGTCTTCAAAACTTTGTATGTAACTACAGTATTTTTCGTATTCTAAACCTAAGAGAAGGGATTTTTAATTAACGATAGACCTGTAAACGATATGTTGTATTAAATTCTACTTATTTCTAAACTACATAATGAAAAAATGAAAAATGGCTTACAACATCAGATTTACGAGGTAAATCGGCAGGGCCGTAGCTAAGGGGGCGCTAGGGGCGGCTCAGCCCCCCCTAAAATATTTTGAGCCCCCCCTCCCCTGGAAAAAAATTCCAAGGTGACTAAATGTTCCGAAAATTCAAATGAAATTCTGTTCAAAAATCTAATTTAGTTTTGAGACCCTTTCACAGTTTTGCAGAGTTACTAAATTGTATCTAAAATACGTGTTTCAACACTCCCTCATCCTATTGGTACATATGAAGCTAACAGGATGTTTAATTTTGCACCAGTTATACATTCAAAATTTTCATCATCATATACTTTTCTTAGCATAAAATGAAGTTATTACAGCAGTTTAATGAGAAACATAGTACCTACAAAGTGAATATGCACTAATTTATCTTTCTGCATTAGAGAGAGAACAAAAAAATATGAGCCCCCCCCCTACATTCCCTTGAGCCCCCCCCCCCTATATTCTCCTGAGCCCCCCCTAGCATACACTTCCAGCTACGGCCCTGTAAATCGGAACACGTTTTCTCCCATGGTTTATTTTTATATACAGTAATAGTTTAATGTAATATATGAAAAAATATGTATGAATATGTATTGTAACAATATTTTGTTTGTTCTAATTACTTGAAGAGTTTAAAGGTGCCAAGAAATTACTTGGATAAACAACAAAGTCTACGCCTAATCCAACAGACATGGAACACGCAATAAAAGAATTTAAAAATAGCCAATTACTAAGAAAAATTACACAGAATTATTCTCCGACATCCACAACATTACACAAACATCTCAAAATGAAAAACCAATTAGAAAAGAGAGGGATGCAAACAGTACTAAGGACTGGGGATGAGGACGTATTAGTAGATCGTATTAATACATGCAGCGATTAAGGCTACTCAATATATTCACTTACCCAATGACTACTAGTAAAGAATAACACAGAACAGGGCTGAATTTGTATTAAATTCTATTTCTGCAATTCGAATATATTTTTTTAAAATAAATTTAAATTTTTCTTGATTTCAAAGTTATTTTCTAATTTTTAAAAAGGCATATCTTTACTTGTATATAAAATAAAGGCTTGGTTTCACAATTACTACGTGTTCCTATTTCTACCTTATCATTATTACATGTTTTTATTAACTCTATTAAAGTTTGAATCCGAATAACTAAAGATTATAACATTTGTTCCGATTCACCCCTATCTGCGGGGTGAATCGGAACACCTTTAAAAAAGTAAATAATATATATATAAACAGTAAAAATGTTTCGTTTTTGCTTAAAAAGTAAAGAACAAAACAAGACCGAAGTTTCTAGCAGAAAAATAAAAAAATTAAAAAATCAGTTGTTGCTTTTTTTAAACGTTAAAGTTTAAAATTGTTCCGATTCACCCCATTTTACGGTACCTAAAAACTGTTATTTAAATTTTAGAGAATGTGTAAAATTAATCAAATTATATCAAAGTTAAATAATAAAAGGTAAGATAATGTAGCTTACCTTCTTTTTCCACGATCGTCCACGTCTTTCTATTTTACTTTTTAAATATCCATTAAAACTTCCTGAAAGAGCATGGCAAATTTTATTAATATGTATGTTGACTGGGAAATCATCGAAGCAGGTTTTAAATTAATGAATTTTATATATAAATATTAAAGATAAAAATTACAAACTGGAGCATACATTTTTAGCTCCTTACTGCTTAAACACACGGAGAAAAAGTGAAAATAATAGCAAAGAAAAATGATTACATAAAAATAAAAGAAATAAAAGTTATTCAAACATTATCATTAAGTTCTTATTATTTTTTGTTTAAAATGAATAAATTTATAAAACTAGTTCTTTGTTTCTGATGAATAGACGATATAAACTATTGCTTCTTTTGACACTTAATTACAAATCAGTTCATCAAATAGATTTATGGCGAGTAAATGATGTAAGAGTACTTTAGTAAAAGATTGACAGTCATCGTAACAAATAATCAACTTGATTTATGGTGATTATTTTCCTGAAGTATATTAAGTTGATTTATTGTAAATGATTTTCTGAAAGAGATTAATGTTACTAACATTCCCTCCTTAATCTCTTCAGATTAATCAGCAAGCAAGTTCATAGATATTCTGGGATTTAATAGCTCAGGTTTGGGCACTGGTTTTGTCAAAGCATCCGCTATCATGTGTTTTGATGGGCAGTATTTTAAATCAATTATTCCATCTTCTTTTAATTGTTTTATTGCATGAAAGCGGATATCGATATGTTTCGAGAGTTTTGAAAACTTTTCACTTTCCACCATATTAATACAACTTTGATTATCTTCATATAAAACTATTGGTTTTGTCTGAGGTAGACCTAAATCTTCTAGAAGTTTCACTAACCATAGAATTTCTACAGTTGCATTTGAGGCAGAAACATATTCAGCCTCAGTTGATGAAAGAGCTATACATAATTGTTTTCTTGTGCTCCACTGTATTGCATTATTCCCCAAAATGAAAAGATTATCGCTTGTTGATTTTCTTGTCTTAGTATCCCCACCCCAGTCTGCATCCGCGTAGACCTTTAGAATCGGCTCAGCTTTGGTGGTTTATGTGCAAGTTTAACTGTTTCGTGCAGTTTAAATACCAGATTACTCTTTTAACTGCTATCCAGTCTTTTCCCCGTGGGGATTCATTTCTTCGGCTTAATATATTTACGGCGGCACAAATATCTGGTCTGGTGACCGATGCAATATAAAGTTCCGATAGCATTTCTATAATTTGTGTTGTTAGGTGGTAGATTATCATTGTCTTCTAATCTATTAAAATTGGGTTCCATCGGAGTACCTACTGGTTTGGCTTCTTCTAACTTAAACTTTTTTGCCAATTCTTCTATTTTGGTGTTTTGATTTAATTGATAACCATCTGCTGTTTTCTCTATTTTGATACCCGATAAAAACTTAGTTCTCCTAGATTCTTTAACTCATATTCATTGTTAAGTTTTTGTATTATCTCTGTTATTTCGTCATCTTTTCCTGCTATCAAAATATCATCCACATAAACAATGATATATGATTTATTTTTTCTTCATTTCGAATGTATAAACATGTATCTGAATTAGATTGTTCAAAGTTTAAATCCTTTAACGATTTTGTTATCTTAGTATGCAATGCTCTGGCTGCTTGTTTTAACCCGTAAATTGATTTATTTAATTTACATACTTTATTTTCTTGATTTGGAATAATATAGCCTTCTGGCTCAGTAATATAAATTTCTTCATCTAAATTTCCATACAGGAAAGCCGTTTTTATATCAATGTGATTTATTTTTAATTTGTGGGAAGCTGCTGCTGCTATGAAGGATCTAATTGTTGTGTATGAAACTACAGGTGAAAAGGTGTCTTCATAGTCTATGCCGTATTTTTGAGAATAGCCTTTGGCAACTAGTCTGGCTTTATATTTCTGTATTTTACCTTTATCGTCATACTTAGTTTTAAAGATCCATCTGGAACCAATTATTTTTCTACCTTGTGGGGGATCTACAAGTGTCCATGTGTTGTTTTTGATATGAGAATCTATCTCTTCTTGGGTGGCATTTAACCAATTTTGTTTTTCTTCTGGATTCTCTATATTCATTATGTCGTGAAAATTTTCTGGTTCTTTAACGTGTTTTTGGTAAATCGGTCTGGAGGAACACCTTTATTGGTTCTTTCTGATCGTCTTGGTTCTGGTGTTGATTGTTTGGAGTCATTTGGTGTGTCTTTATTATTAGATACATCGATTTCTATAATGTTTTTAAACTGTGATTTTTCACTTTCGTTAGATGATTTTTCTTTAAAATTTAATAGAGTTTCTATCTTTGGACTCATGTTTTTATTTTCTAGAAACTTTACTGTTCTGGCGATTATTATTTGTTTGCCGCTAGTGTAAATACGGTATCCTTTGGAGTAATTGTCGTAGCCGACGAAAATGCCTTCGACTGCCTTGTCATCTTTTATTTTTATTCACATAAGCAAAGGCTTTACAGCCAAATACTCTAAGGTAATGTAAATTAGGTGGTCTATTATTCCAAAGTTCAAACGGAGATTTTTCAGTAGCTTTTGTTGGTAATCGGTTTTGAAGGTGATTTGCTGTACAAATCGCTTCACCCCAGAATTTCTGAGGTAAGTTTGCTTCGCTAAGTATAGCTCTGGTCATTTCAATAAGCGTTCTGTTTTTGCGTTCCGCAACGCCGTTTTGGCTCGGAGAATATGGAACAGTGTGTTGATGTCTGATGCCGTTTTTCTTAAGAAAACTGTCGACTAAATCATTGTCGAATTCTCCTTCGTTGTCAGTTCTGATGCTCTTTGGCTTTTCGCCAAATTTATTACTAACTAAGGCAACATATTCTTTAAGTTTTTCATAAACTTTAGTTTTCTTAGATAATAAATACAGAATTGTAAATCGAGTATAATCATCAATGAATGTTAGGAAATATATTTTTCCGCCTATGGTTGGTGTTTGAAAAGGGACACATACATCAGAGTGCACTAATGCCAATCGTTTAGTGGCTCTTAAATCTGCTAATTTTGGATAGGATGCATCAGTAAGCTTTCTTTTGATACAAGTTTCACATGTTGTGTTGTGCTTGCAATGATTTATTTTTATTCCTTTCGCTAAGTGTTTTTCTTCAATTTGTTTGATAGACGCAAAATTTTTATGGCCTAATCTTCTGTGCCACAACTCTACACAATTTTTATTGTTACAACTGTAAGTTTGATTTGCATAATTTGTGTTAGCGGTTTCATTTGCTAATTGAATTTCATATAAATTATTTTTTTTCGTGCTTCTAGACGGGTGATTCCATTGAATGTTAAGTCATCTTTAAATAAAATCTCGCAGCCATTTTCTATACCTTTACTAACGGAGAACAAATTTGTCTCGATCTCTGGCACAAACAAAACATCTTTAATGGTTATGTTGTGTGTTTCACCGTCTGAGGTTTTTGTTTTAATTAGTGTATTACCCGATCCATAAGAAGCTAGTTTGTTACCATTCGCAATAACAACGTTAGTTTTTTCATTTGATTTTAATTCCGTAAATAAGCTTTCATCATTTGTTATATGGCTAGAACTGCCACTATCAACTATCCAAGCTTTGTTATTCCGTGGTTTTATTATGAACGCACAGTGTTTGTAATCTTGATTACTTTCATACTCATTACCATTGGCATTTTGATCTGAATTTAATTCAACGTCATTTCTAACATTTTTCTCATCCTTTTGAAAAACAAGAGAAGAATTGAAATTTTTCTTGTTGTTTTGTTTATAATATGTATTATTTGAAGAATTTGTTTGTTTATTTTTAATATGCCAACATTCTTTAGTGGAATGGTTTTTCATTTTGCAATTTGAACAGTACTTTTGATCTTTTTTATATCCCGTATTGTTAAATTTAAATCCCGCATTGTTAAAATTCTTCGTAGTCTTGAACGCTTTAGCTGTATTTTCAGATGATTCATTACTATCGCTTCTGCGATTAAATTCATCAATGAGTTTATTTTTTATAAAAATGGAAGTTAATTCCTCTTCATTTCTCGATTCAAGTGCTGTAATAAGAGTGTCGTATGATGCTGGCAATGAGCACAGCAAAAGCGCTGATATATGGCTATCTTTAATATTTTCTCCAATTGCGGATAATTTGTCAACAACTTCTAATATATTTGTGATATGTTTTACCATATTGCCCCCTCATTTAATTTCGTGCTATACAATTTTCTTAGTAAATAAAGTTTACTTGATAGGTTTGCACGCTCATGTATTGATTTAAGTGCATTCCAAGTTTCTCTCGTAGTTTGAATGTTCTTCACGTGGACGATCTGGCTGTCTTCTATACTTAGGTTAATGACAGCCCTAGCCTTCCGGTCCTTTTTGGACCAATCATTAGTAATTGGGGTAGGCGGTGTTTCAGTTATGATCTCAAAAAGATCCTCTTTTATGAGAAGCATCTCCATTTTGAATTTCCAAGTGGAATAATTTGTGGAGTTTAGCTTCTCTATAATCTGTGCATCTTTTACCGATGCCATCTTTATTTATATCACCACCTTTTACTTTTTAAATAAACCCCTTTATTAATTAAATTGTTATATACTAATATTTAATATTTAAGGAAGGCATGATACACATTTTCTCTCATTGTTCTCTCATTTTTTTATTTTGTCAATATTATATATGAGCACATCGTTCTCATAATCTTTGTTATTTAAATTTTAGAGAATGTGTAAAATTAATCAAATTATATCAAAGTTAAACAATAAAAGGTAAGATAATGTAGCTAACCTTCTTTTTCCACGATCGTCCACGTCTTTCTATTTTACTTTTTAAATATCCATTAAAACTTCCTGAAAGAGCTTGGCAAATTTTATTAATATGTTTGTTGACTGGGAAATCATCGAAGCAGGTTTTAAATTAATGAATTTTATATATAAATATTAAAGATAAAAATTACAAACTGGAGCATACATTTTTAGCTCCTTACTGCTTAAACACACAGAGAAAAAGTGAAAATAATAGCAAAGAAAAATGATTACATAAAAATAAAAGAAATAAAAGTTATTCAAACATTATCATTAAGTTCTTATTATTTTTTGTTTAAAATGAATAAATTTATAAAACTAGTTCTTTGTTTCTGATGAATAGATGATAAAAAACTATTGCTTCTTTTGACACTTAATTACAAATTAGTTCATCAAATAGATTTATGACGAGTAAATGATGTAAGAGTACTTTAGTAAAAGATTGACAGTCATCATAACAAATAATCAACTTGATTTATGGCGATTATTTTCCTGAAGTATATTAAGTTGATTTATTGTAAATGATTTTCTGAAAGATATTAAGTTGATTTATTGTAAATGATTTTCTGAAAGAGATTAATATTACTAACAAAAACATCGCCCAGGATTTCGTGACTGGCAATAATCCTTTTTGACCTCCCCAGTTCTGCAAGAGACACCAGAACAGTCTTTAAATTAATTAAAAAGTTTCTAGAATTATTAAAGTTACTTTCTAGGCCTTTTTAACACGCTTTTATTAGCTTCACCTGTATGTATGTATGTATGTAAGGTAATCTTTGTACGTTAATTTCACCCACTTTTAAGACATCAGACTAAATTGAAACTTTGCACACTTATTGACTGTCGACGACACTTCTACAATTTAAAAAATAGCCGCTTAAAAGGATCAAAAGCAATTTGAAAAATTAACCCTCACCTGACACCCTAGACGCATGACAATCACTGAAACACTATGGAAACCTTAACTATGCAACCGAAAATAAAAAACATTTTAAACTTTTTAGTTCTACCTGATATAAAAAAGCGTGTGTTTTAGTTTTTAAAACTATTTAGCAATTATTAATAAATGCATGTATATCATAAGTATAAATCTTTAGAAATATTTTTCAGCAGTTTTAAAGTAGTCGTTGCAGCTTCTCGTAATATTTGTCTCAGGGCCTGAGGAGGTGAAATCTTTCAGTGATTTAAACGTGTCGTTCGATGACATGTCTGTTACATTTTTGCTTTATTTATATCATTTTATTTTATGACTGAAGCTTTAATCTATATATATAAAAGAAAGTCTGGATTTCGTATTAATCACGACACAAAAAAATCTACCGAACCAAAAATCTTGAAAATTGGGGTAAAAATACTTCTTATAACATCGAGTGCCGCTAAGAAGGGATTTTCGAAAATTCCACCCCTAAAGTTCTTTAAAAAAAAGAACGAACTTTAAAAAAATTCCTTAAATATCGGCTTTTGTAGTTGTTTTTAAACTGATAACATATTTTAGTGTATTTTTTCATGCTGAATCGAATGGTACCAAGCAAATAGTAGTTCGAGTAGTTCCAGTAGTTCGCGAGATACTTCACATTTTCCTAATTTGGCGATTTCTTCTGCGCAAAAACCTGAAATTTTCAATCCTTATCTATATATATATGTGACGATTTAAGGAGAACTCGAATTATTTCCACTGGTTAAAAAGAAACACACAGTCATGGCAAGCGAGGGAAAAAACAAAATAAATAAATAAATGTAGAAGATCCAATAATTAGTCGTTGGCTGCTGTAAATTCATTTATTAAATTCGTAATAATGAGGAAGGGAAAAGCTCCTTTTGCAAAAATTCCATCATTATTTCAGCGAGCCGTCCTCATCCAAGAATCAACCCAAGAATCTTCTTTTTCATCTCGAGACTTTCACCTTTTTAAACTAAAAAGAAAGTTCTGGAACATTCTGTAACCTCAAACCATCATTCTTTTATGTAAACAGAATTCTTGTCCAGCTACGAGATTATTTTCTACAAACGATAAATTTATTTTTTAAAAAATATTATTTAACCAATTTATAATTGAATCGGGATTTTTTAGGCAGACGACTTTTATAAATGATTAATTTTAAGAGAAAAAGAAAAGAAATGAATTTATTAATATGCACACTATCGAAGGTTGACGGCGGAAAAATAAATAAATAGATAAAATAAAATAATGATATTTTTTGAAAGGTATGGTTTTGGAATAAATTTAATAAGACTTTCTTAAAAAGGGTTGATAAAAACATAGAAGAAATCAGTTTTATTTGGAATATTAAGAAATAAAGTTTTAATTAAGAATATTTTTAATTTAGAGCCATCTTTTTTTAAATTTACGCATACTGGAATACTGTTTTTTAAGGCAAATTAAGAATTTATATCGTCTGCATACAGATTAACAGATTAGATCTAGAAACAAGATTTTAATTTAATAATTTGAAGTAAGTACGGAAAATTAAGATAGTATAAAGGTTAGTTTTGGCGAAAAAATTTTAAATTTGAAACATAATTAAGAAAGTCTAGATTTCGTATTAATCATAGCACAAAAAAATCTACCGAACCAAAAATCTTGAAAATTGGGCTAAAAATATTTCTTATAACATCGAGTGCCGCTAAGAAGGGATTTTCAAAAATTCCACCTCTAAAGGGGTAAAAAAAAAGAACGAACTTTTAAAAAATTCCTTAAAAATCGGAATTCACAGAAATGTTTCAACTGATAACATATTTTAGTGTATTTTTTCACACCGAATCGAATGGTACCATGCAAATTCTTTAAAATCCAGTAGTTCGTGAGATACCAGCGTTGTTCTGACCAGTGTAGCGGGCGAATGCTGCTAGTTTCCTTATAGAATATCAGCGGAAACACAAATTTATATTAGCTTACCCGCAAGCAAGTTTAACTTTTCTATTCTTCTGACCGTGATAAAAGAGATACATAAAGAGAAAATTTCGTGCTTGAAAATTATTTTAAAAACCATTAAAAAAAGGAGTCCATCGGGATACTATTTAATGTGATACTGATTTAATTTTAAGTCAATATTTTTTACAAATATTCTGGTTTTAGTACTAGGTAACACAATTATGTATTTATTTTCACCAAGAGTTCCTCTTCATATGGATGTTTTCAGATTTTATCATGCGTGCAAGATGTATTTCATTATTATTATTTATTATCACAGATGTTTTAAACTTATCATTTCAATAATTATCTATGAATTTACAAGTATATATATACATATATATATATATATTAAATGTTAATTTACATATGAGCTTTATATTTAAATAAAGTTTGATTTATAATTTTGACTTATTACACAAGTTTTGAATCCTGGAACACATAGTGACATTTTTTACTTTTTCAAAATTGTTCAGAAGTATCCCACCCCTTTAGGAAGCTCTAAAACTGTTAGTTAAAGCGACATGGAATTGTCTGGTGCTGCCAACGTCGATATGACGTCAGCATGACGAAGAACCCGTCTGTGCTTTATCATACAGATAGCAGATATCGGTTGTTTAATTTCATTTTGTGAAATTTTCAGAAGATTTTTGTCATTTTCAGAAGATTTTGGGTTATTTTTAAGGGGAAAAAAAACTGCCGATCTGTTTTAGGAAACCCTCTTACAGTATAAAGAATGCCTCCTTGGTTTTGCCAGCCTTTTTTGTCACTTGGTTGCTGGGGGCAACAAAGTTTTTTCTTTTGTTATGTTGATAGACGATTTATTCTTTGTAGATGTAAAATGCTTCTGAACCGAAATACAGTCGACTCTCAATAATTCGAAATCGGATAATTCGAATCTTCGCTTAATTCGAACTAAATATGAAGTCCCGAAATTTTCAATTGCAGTCTAACGTTAAACATTTCCATTAATTCGAACTCATTTCCTCTTGACTTCGTTTAATTCGAACAAACGGGAATTCCAATTTTTCATTTTTCTTTTCTTTCTCATGAATTTCAGATCATTTGAATAACTTTCTTTCTTTGATTTTTGTGAAAATTATTGAAATTATTGAAATCCGAACGAGTATACGTATAATACAATGCATTTAATATCCACTTTCTAAGAGCGACGTCTGTCCATCAGTGACGCTTTAAATTTTTCTTCCATCGTTCATTTCTAATATTTTAATTTTATGTATTAATACATTCTAATTTAATATTAAGTCATTTTCTAATGATAACAGACAAACTAAATTTAAAAAAACATTATAACATTAATTCCTTTGTAATAGCATATTAAGCATGTTTTCCATAATTCGAACTTCGGATAATTCGAACATTTCGTGTGGTCCCGACGAGTTCGAATTAACGAGAGTCGACTGTACGTTGTTAATTGAAACTCTCTGAATGAGAGCAATAATAAAATACTAATATTTCTTTATGAAAATAAATGCAAACAATCTTTTTTAAACTGAAGTTTATTTAATTGAAGCTGTTGCAAGTTTATTAGAATTTCATATTTACGAACTGATATTTCAATAAGAACTGTTTTCGAAAAATTGAATATTATTTGAAATTTATTGAATCTGCAATCTTAGCGAAGTGGTATTCTTTACACGGAACGGTATGAAAGTGCCATCTTTTTATTCGCACGGCTGATGTGCACCTTGCGGCTCTCAACAAAGTGGATTACGCCATTTGCGTCATCTGTGACAGATGCGTAAAGCAGAGAGAGGACACCGTGATAAAAGGGAAGAAAAAAAGGGCCTAATGCATGACAGCCATAAAAACGACACGAAATGAAAAACTAAAGGAAGGTGCTTTTATTTGTTAATAGTGTTTAAATCGTTTTTGGCGCGTGACTCGAAATTCGATTCAAGATTTGACCCAAATGACCTTTTTTTGCTTTTCCGAAAATCCGAAAGATTCTTAGACGTTTCCATTTTTTTAATCTATTTTTAAACATCTATTCAAGGGTTTTTTTTTTTTTTTTTCAAAGCAATTTCAAAACTAAGAATTGCTTCGTTTTTTGAAAACGACTTGGAGAGGTCCAATTTTTTGAGCGACTCAAAACCGAATTTCGATAAGTACATATTGTGTATTAAATTTTTTAATCGTAAAACCTTTTTTCAAAATTTCTCTAGCCCAGCGGTTCCCAATCTGTGGGTCGCGGAACAATCGAGGTTTGTCATCAAAATACATCTTTTATTTCATCTGTTTAAAAAGGTACTTTTATTTCAACAGGAAATAATATTTCAAGGGAAAATCTTTAATTTCCCTCTAGATTAATATACGAACAGAATATCCAGAAATATTTAAATCAGCATTGAGGTCCTTGATGAAATTCAACACTTTGTGCTATGAGAACATGCTTTTTCTACTTTGCTGTTTTTGAAAAACAGGAACTGAGACAAACTGCGTGTTAATAAATGTTCCAACATTGGTAAACAACAGTACCAGAGATCTCATTTATTATAAAGTTATGTTTTCATAACAATTAAACGTATTTTTGACTATATTTGTAGTTTATGCATTGCTTTAATTACTACTCACTTACACATATTCAGATTACTGATTCTTGTTTTTTCTTGATAATCTATGTTCCGTACGAAAATTTACGTTTTTCGTATGGATAGGATAGCCGAAGATAAAAGAGATCGTACAAAAATTCCTATACTGATGTACAACTTTAGCTTGGGTGGGTCGTGAAATTTTTTTTACTGAAAAGTGGGTCGCGAATTTTTTTTACACTGAAAGGTGGGTCGTGTACCAAAAAAGTTTGGGAACTGTTGCTCTAGCGTGAAATCTTGCGATGGAAGGAGATCTTTTTCAAGATATTTAGTCATCTTCCAATCCTTTCATTCTATGTTAAACGTGCGGGTGTGTGATGCGTTCGTTTATTTAAAATGATTAGTTCCATTACATAAATAAAAACTTAAACGGTAAAGCACTGGCCCTGTAAGCCCAGAATCTGGGTTCGATCCCCTGCCTGGGCAATTTTTCGCTCAGTTGGAAATATTATATTCGTATGTTAACTTTACCAATCAGTTAGTTTCTGCTAAAATAATAGAATACTTCCAATAGTTTGCATCTCAGGTATCACAAATTCAAGGTCTATATGACATACTGCTGTTTACACTGAAAAAAAAATCTTGTTTACTTTCTTTTATTCAATTACTGTGGCTTATTTATCATTCTTCAATTTTGATTCATAAAGGGGTTCAAAATTGAATAAAAAAGACATTTCGAAGGAACAGGACAATTTTACTGTCAAACCCATTTAATTAGGTGCACCCGTATAGTTTTTATCGCTTGAAACATTATGCACGAATCCTTCCATACGTATTTCAAAAATTCGTTATAGATAAAGAAACACGATCTTTCTCAATGCAAAAAGCTTTTGAATTTGACAAGGAAAGAAAAGATAAAGTCTACATTTAGGCCCACATGTACATTCCCCTGCTATCTGCAGTAAACAAACGCTGTGCGAAATCATAAAATGATGGGATTTGAACGGGGATGAGATACCATTTTGACATAGAGAACAACATCGTCCGAACGAAGAGCATTCATACGTATAGAAGAATCTAGCGCATTTCTCTCTCTCTCTCTCTTTTTTTTTTTTTAAGGGAGACTCGCAAGAAAAAACCCAAAATTTTTATTATTGATTTTGAAGCAATGAATTTTGGTGTACTATTTAAGAATCTTTTTGTAAGGAATAATTAGCAAAAAAATTCACTTTTTATTAAAAAGTATATTTTTTAGGGGGATTTTTATGATTTTTTTGTCGAAAAATACACTTTTTAAAATTACTACTCCTCATCCAATTTTCAATATTTTGGTATTACTAAAATTTCTTAAATAGCGTTATAGTATATGGAAAAGACCTAGGGAGAGATATTTTTAATTTTCTATTTTAATCAGCTGAAAAAAAAAATTACGCACGGTAAATTTCCTTAAATTCGTTATAAATTTCATGTTTACCAATTTATGTAAATTTTTCAGAAATAGTTTTTAAAAAAATATCTCTCCTTACTTTTGTTGCAATTTTTTTTTTTAAGATTCTAAAAACATAAACTTTGTTTCTAAATCATTTTACCACTGAGCCTTAGTACTTTGAACTTAGGCAAAATATGAAAAAAGTCATTTTCAGATAAACACATTTTAAATGGCCGCTAGTCCTTTAAACTCTAGTCACTACAATTAAAAAAAGCTCATTTGCTACCTGTTCCAAGTGTCCCTGAGTTCTGAATCTTTCATGGCTATTCGCAAACATGTATATTATCGTTTTCTGAGATAAAAAATTTTTTGAACTTTAGATTATTTTTGACCGAAATGGGGTTTCCCTTAAGGGGGCTTTTTGAACTTTTTTTTTGAATTTGAATATTTTAAATTTCCATTTTGAACTATTTTAAAAAGAAGAATTATTAAGCAAGAAAATATGCGATTCTTCTTATAAAATTGGAAAAAAGAAATAAGAAAATTTTAAAAATCAACTTCTTTTACAGGTTTAAATATTTTGAAACAAAAAAATCCAAATACTTTTCTTACGTTCTTCAACAAGTAGAGTTCAGATTTACAAAAAAGGTATTACTTAAAAAAAAAAAATTGCAACATATTATCTTAAAATTCAATAAAAACGACCATTCACTTCAAGTGCGGCAATTGAAAATTACATTTTACACTAAACATATCCTGATTGAATGAGAGTTTTAAAAATTAGAAGGACATTTAAAATAGGAAATTTAACAAATCTAAACTAAACACGTTAAAGACGCACACAATACGCCGTTTTTGTAAAAATTTTCGATTTTCATTTTGTTATTTTAAATTAAAATTCCAACATTTAGGATTCCAAAAAGGCCTTACTTTTTCTTCATGGAAAGTTATAATGCAAAATATAAAACTTTGTACATAAGCTTTTGTTGCTACATTAAAATCTTCGTTTGCGTTCTTCATCATTTACGTTTACAAAAAACCTCATTTGTAAAAAAAAAAAAAAAAAAAGATATTGAAATAAAATTTAGTCACAAGGTTCTGCTCATCTATTGGTATTTTATGAAGAAAATTACAGGTTTTGAGTATGTATGTATTAATCTCAAAAGCCGTTTTTATTGAAAAATACACATTTTTAAAAGAAAAAAAATCATGTTTTGTGTACAAAATTCGGTATAAAGGAGAGGGAGGTACCTTTGAACACTCTAAATATTTTCCTTGAAATAAATTATCTTAAAAATTTTATATGCTAATACATTACTGCTGCTTCGAGGGAATAATTATACAAAGCTGTACCATTTTGTATGAACAGTACTGTTTAAACAAGATATGTATTTTTCTCCCTCTTCAATCTAAACTTAAGAAAATAAAGTTGTGAGATTTTTGTTTACAAACTTATTTCCCTAAAATTTTAATTTATCGTTCAATGCTTAAACAAAGATGTTAGCTTTTGTTTATAAGCTTTGTTTTATTCAAATTCTTCAGCCGAATTGATTAAACCGTTGTAATATTGAACTTCATGTGATCGGGCACCATTGAACAAAAAAGTTGGGCCACAATTGAACAGCGAAAAAACACCGAATAAACTGGTGATAAATAATAATTGAAATAAATTAAAGAGACTATGCAGTAAAGAGTTGTTAATGTATCTACTGGGTGTCCCAAAAATGACTGATGGATTTTAAAATTCAATAACTTGCAAACGGTGACAGCTATTTAAAAAATTTTTGCAGGAAGGTTATGTATAATGTCAGGAGTTTTTTTTACCGTAATTTTTTATTTTAGTTCGAATTTCAAACAATAGGTGGCGCTGACGGCGATTGAAGACCAGGTGATCAGTGCTGAGTGAAGCGTCGACCTGGGCTTCAATCGCCGTCAGCGCCACCTATTGTTTGAAATTTGAACTAAAATAAAAAATTACGGTAAAAAAAACTCCTGACATTACAAATAGCCCTCCTGCAAAAATTTTTTTAATAGCTGTCACCGTTTGCAAGTTATTGAATTTTAAAATCCATCAGTCATTTTTGGGACACCCGGTAAATATTATTATTTCCGATTTTTTTTATGTGAAAAGAGGTTAATTAAGAATGTAAAAGAACATGGACTTATACTGCCAACAATTCCCTTTACTGCACATATAGGTTCCAATCTCTGTATGTATCAGTGATGGGAATTTTAAAATCTAAATTCATTTATTGGATAATTGCAAATTCTGAATGCAAAACAAATGATTCATGATTTAACAGGTTTCCAAACATTATTTCTGGTTTCCGTAACGGATAAAACGGAATTTTATATCAGGTCTTAAAAAATTAGCGAATGAAAAATTTTAATTTTCCAGAAGTATTAGATATCACATTGCTGTATTTCAAGGATATTGTAAAAAAGTTTTCACAACCAAACACAGCTGGAGGGACACTTTGTGTTTTGTCAACAATGAGTTTTGACATCAACTTTGATGGATTTAAGTTTGGTTAAATAACAAAAAAATTAGTAATTTCAACAAAATGTAGTTAATTAATTTTATTCATATTACTTTATATTTCTGTAACATATGCAACTTTTTATAAAAACTCTTTTCATATTTTATTCATTTGTTCAATGGTGCCCCTTTCTTGTTGTTCTACATGGGGCAGGTTTGAACAAAAATATTTCAACTTTTTAAATCCTCACAACTTATTTAATTCCTTTGAAAAATGTTTAATTTATGGTTCATATGATGAAGAAATGCGTTGTTTTTATTATGTAATCTTTAAAACTCAATAAACGTAACTCAAGTAAGAAATATATTGATTTTCTGAAAAATTGTTCAAACGTGCCCTTCTTTTCCCTATCTTAGATAAGAGGTACTGCAAATTTTTTGCTTCATAACACAGGTAGGTGGTTTGCACAAGTAAATGTATTGTTGAATTTTAGACTATTTAAGATATATCTGATTACATCAATATTATTTATAAATTTATGTATAAATTTAAATTTGTAAATGGAAAATAAATTTATACATAAATATATAAATCACTCAACAAATTTGAAACATATGTTTAAAGTAAAAAATATATTCAAATGATAAAAAACGACTTTAAATTCTTTGATATATTTGGAATTTTGCCTTTTTATTTTTATTTTTTATTTATTTATTTATTTATTTATTTATTTTTTTTTTGTAAAAGGAATTAATATCCTATTTAATTCCCCTTTGAAAATAAACAGCCATTAAATAGTACTCCCTAATATGTAAAGTGCATGTTCGTCAACACACTGGCTTGTTGCGTGACAGCTCAACTTGCTGGAGGCAAAAGAATCGAACTTAGTTGCTTGAAATTATGCTAAAATGGTTGAAATTAACGTAGTCTATATACCTATATTATAAAGAGGTAAAGTTAATTATTTTTAGGGGTAATCTTCGGAATTACCGAACTGATTTCAAAAGTAATGGTACCAAAATGATGGTGCCATGTCGATGCCACTAACCCAAAGGAGGTGCAGAAGCAAAAAACTTTCTAAAAATGCGATTTTTGTGTTACTAATGGGCCTAGAAACATGAAATTTGACTTATAAGACATAAATGATCTCTCAGTACATTTCCTAAAAAATATGAAATTATAAAGGGGTGAAAATGTGCACAAATTCATTGTAAAAGAAGTTTTAAATGGAGATTTCTACGCAATCTCAGGAATGGGGGGTCAAAATGGTGGTGACAGCCATTGCTCTTATATAGGCTCTGTTTTACATCGATATCACTATCATTTTGAGGTTGCAAAAGCAATTAACGTTCTAAATTAAGGGTTTTTTGTTGCGGAAGGGTCTAGAAACATGAAATTTAGCACTGTATATACTTATATGATGTGAATTGTCAAGAACATTTCTTTACAAAAATCGAAATTTAGAAGAGGGGGAAAATGCAGGAAAAACTTTCTAAAAAAAAAAAAAAGTTCGAAACTGCGATTTCTATGCAATTTCAGAAAATATAATACCGATTTAAAAAATAATCGCATAAAAAGGATGGTGATAGCCTCTGCTGCAAGATGGGGGGGGGGGGGGGGGGTCTTACTCTTACTCCAAAGGTGCTGTAGGAGTAAAAAAGTTCTAAAAATACGATTTTTGTGTTATTGAAGTGAGCTTATTCATAAAATTTGGCATGGGAATTACTTATTAACAGGGGTGGGGAATTTTTCAAAAATCTTACCAGCCAAGGTTTTATTTCACCAGCCCGCAAGATGCATCACAAACGCAGTGTAAAATAGTCGTGACAAAATCGCACGTGATTACAGACGAAATTACACTTACTACAATACATTTTCGTAATTATTTTTTCTATAATATTAAGAAATATATACAACAAAAATAGGCTTAATATAAGATAGAACTTAGTACCCTATTTACACTGAAATAATTTGGAAAGTTAAAATATCTAAGTTAAAAAAGTGTTTCTGATAATGTCTCTGTTGCTTACAGTTTTACAAAAACTAAAAATTCACTCGCCTTGCAAGAAAATACTCGCCAAAAAAAAAAAAAAAAAAGCGAAATTTAAAAAGAATGAAAATGTGCGAAAAGCGTTCTGAAAACGCTAACTGTAAACGCTGAAAACTAATTGCTTAAAAGAAGTAAATTCTTACCAAGAACAGCTTCGACAAAAATCGAAATCTAAAGAGGGATGAAAAGCTTTCTAAATTGCGATTTCAACGTTCAAGAAATATCAAACCGATTTGAAAAGTAGTGGTTGCAAATGGATGGTGACAATCCCTGCTTCTAATGTGGGCTATATTTTACATTGTTGTCACTACCACCTGGAGGGGGGGGGGGTGCAAGAGTAAAACATTTTCTAGATTGCGTTTTTTGTACAACGGAGGGGAAATTTGGCACGATTATTAATTAAAAAAAGCAAATGTTTTCTAAGAACCGCCGAAAAAAAAAAAAAATGCAAATTTAAAAGGGTGAAGCGAACGAAAACATTCTAAATTATGATTTTAAGAGTGATCTTAAATGAAAAAGGGCAACTTTGTGGCATAAGTTTTAATTCATTTTTTGTTCGCAAGTGCTTGCAACTGGCAGGTGTTGTTTATTCAGAAACTATCAAATTGCACTCATTTTTTAGTTTTTTCGTAAACGCAACTTATATTTCAGAACAACCTGTCAAAGCTGACGTTTTTTATGCATTTTCCGACGAAAGCAGAAAAACCAGTCGACGTAAAAGTGCTATTACACGTAAAAATTGCAAGCGACAAAAATCGCCTGCGTTTTTTCGTTTTCTTAGCATTTCATTGGCTGTTCGAGAAGAGTCTTTACCGTCATTTGGATTTCCAAGCATTTGATTGGCTCTTGCTGGCAAGTCGCTTCGTTCCAGGCGTCAAAGACGCTCCGACTCAAGAGAATCACGCGCTCTCCAAGCGTCTCCCCTGGTCCCATAGGATAACATGGAGACGCCTGCGATTTGACGCCTGCAGCAGCGCACGTGTAATAGCACTTTAAGGGAGAAAGTAGCGTGATCATATGATCAAAATAGCTCATAATTCGGTAGATAAACTAATTATCATAAAATGGGAAATTCAGTTCGAATCGAAAGCGCGCTTCCCAAAGTCAGGTTTTCCAATGTTTCTATCTTCGCCGTTGAAAAATGAATTTGTAAATGTGTCAAAACGTTTTGCGCCTGTTGGGCGGAGCTGTTGAAAACACCCTTAACGCAATTTATGAAATACCAAACCGATTTTAAACAGATGATGAGGCCATAAGCTGCGCACATCTTCCACGCTAGCTAACTTCGATTCTCTTGACAAAAAAATCTCAGTACTGCGAAACCTTGAATCGGCGCTGAAGGTTTTTTTCGTCATTCTAAACGCGTGATTTCTAAAATTGCTTTCTCATTAAAAGCTTTTTTTTTTTAATTTTTTTACACAATCAGAAAGTTACGTTCTTTAATGACCCATAAAAAACAAAAAAACAATAACCTTTGACGACTCAATGAAATCTCTGTGCTTTCTATGTTATAACAGACAAACGTAAGTCATGCTGATATCACTATGAGGTAGGCTACACCAGACGATATACAATTTCAACATTGTAACTTACGCTGTTGCGATTTTTTTTAACTTCCCTATGTAGTCCGAGAGCCGTCAGCACAAAAACCTAAGGTATCGAGCACAAGAAAAAACTTCTCTTTTATGGAAGAGTGCAGTAATAGTGGAATCTAATGATCCATGTTATGCCGGAAGCGAAAAGGTGCATAAGCTAGAAATGAATACCACTAGTGGCTGACTGGTAGGTTTAATATTGTGTACAGTCACAGATATATCAAATGATTGTATGGCAAGCACAATGATAAAACTACGAGTGAACCACTAGTGGTATTCGTTTTTGTTTGCGCACCCTTTTACTTCCGGCAGACATGGATCATTAGATTCTACTATTACTGCACTCTTCCATAAAAGAGAAGTTTTTTTTTTCTTGTGCTCGATTACCTTAGGTTTTTGTGCTGACGGCTCTTTGATTAATACTGCACATTTTGAATTTTTACACTGCTATATAGGACAAAACATATTCGTTCAAATGATGATAAAAAAAGAAAAAGTATCGCAATGAAATTATTTATTGCATTTTTAATAGGAATTTTCAAGCATGGATTTTTTTATTCTATACCTTCATCATGCGCAAGCTTCATAGCAGAAGAGTAATCACTCAATATAGTTCAGATTGCGTCACGGACTCAATTTTCATAGGGAAATTAAAACTTCTCAAATGAACAAACAACTAAAGTAAATAAAACACAAATTTAACCTAATTTCAATTCTAACACTGTCTAATAATAATAATAATAAATGTACCTTTAAAGTTGGTTTGAAAACTGTATTTCAACGGACTGATTGTGAGTAGTTTTTAAAATAATTTTCACGCACAGATTATTTGAAAATGTAATGGTGTGCATCTCGCTAATGAAAAAAAAATATTAGTTTGCTCTTAAAACAGACGCCAGCACTGGTTTTCGGCTCCTGTTCGTAATCGAAAAAAACTTCAACAAAATATATGAAGTACACATTATAAAATAAACAGAGGTTTAACAGACATGTCATGGAACTACGCGCTTAAACCATTTGAAAGGATCGTATTCTTCAAAAAAGCGACTTCTTAAGAAAGAAAACATTTTCCTTCTATACACCACTGGTAAGCGACTCGCAGAGCTATCTGTTTCTTCTGATTTGAATAGTTTCATGTGTTTATCAATAACCCATCCTTTTATAATAATCATCCGTTTACAGCAGTTTAAAGTTTTTCGTAATCGCATGCAAATAAATTATAACAGTAAAAGATCCATTGGAAAATATAAATTAAATATCTTATATGAAAAAAACCGCAATAATAACAACAAGAAAAAACCTTAAAAAAGAATGTAGTGCCAACAAGACATGCTGCTATTGATTTAACATGCGATTGCGAGCGTGTCTCCCTTGGGTTGTTAATGACATACTGTATTGATTGACCACAGCTCTTTCAGTGATTTCTAAAGGCGGTGTTTAGTTTTGACATTAATATTCTGTTCTACAGTAATTGATTATAATAGAGATCGTCCAAAAATTCATTTTAATCTCAAAATTTGAGTTTCGCTGAAAGTTAACCGAAAATTATCTCTTTTGTTCCTTTGAAAATTTTCGACATGAACGCATCGGCACAAACGAGATTATGGTACTATATTCTGTTATCCCGTCGACCCATTTCGCCAAATTATACAAATCGCCAAAATAATAGCTAAATTATTCATATTGACATTATTTTTATTTTAAATAACGAAAAAACAAATAATTAGTAGAATATTAATAAAAGTACAAATGAAAAGTCGAAATAAAAATCACTTAATGACATTTTAAACACTTGAATCGTATTTAATGTCAAATGTGATTAAATGTGTGTCATTTAATGTCATTGAATGTGACATTCACGATCATCCATTATTGGCATTTAATCTTATAGTTTGGCGATAATTTTTTGGTCGACGGTAGTACCTAGTAGTACCGAGATTATTTATTGCTATGAAATTCATTGTTTATAACGATCATTCAATGACTGACTCAAGACGTGAGGGCAAATACTAAAGCAAGCAATGCCTATAAGGCTAAACTTTTTCACGTGCTCGTTAAAAGCTCTTCAGACCCGATGTATCCACACATCTTTGCAATTATTTTCGCGTAAATAATGTTAAAGTATATCCGAACGTAATTTTCGATCAAAATATCGATTATTCCTTTATGCAATAATATTAAAATCGACTCTTTTACCTGTCGAATTCTGTTTAAATAGTGTCTGCATTTAAATTGTAACCAAGGTTACAGCCGTTTAAGGTTACATCTAGAGGTCTGCACGGGCCCGGGCTTGGCCCGTGGCCCGTACCCGGCCCGGCGGAATCGTTTCGAATTTTTTAACGGGCCGGGCCGGCAGATTTAGAATAGTTTTTTCAACGGGCCGGGCCGGGCAGATTAAAAAAAAATTTCGGGCCTGCCGGCCCGTTCTGGAGATTTAAACAGAAACGATAAAATATGAGCTCTTTTCAACGAAAATGGTTTTAACGAGAATAAGTATAAATGTGGCCATATTAGTTTGACAGCATCAATATAAAAATGCACAGTGTATCGGCATCGGAGAATTACATTATGTGTAACCCGTCTTAATTATTTTTAGCTGACTCATGCCGATCCGAGATCATGCTTGCATTATTTTTCTACATGTAGACTGGTACTAGACTTAATATTGGCAGAAAACATGATTTGTAATAGACCGGTAATTTGTAATAGACCAGTACTAGACTTAATTATTGGCAGAAAACATGATTTGTAAAATTATTAACAGCGATAAAGAACTTATGTTAGCTTAGTCTTCGGATATATACTTTTTGATGATTTTTAAATTAATTTCTCAATAATGCGGAAGTTTGACACATTTTCTGATTAACTTTAAATTGTAAAAGTATAAAAGTGATAAGCCTAACTATTGAAGGGATTTGGAATCGAATAGCGTTTTTCATTTTTGGTAAATAAAATACTTGTATAACCTTGTTGAGATATAACAGTTTCTCAAATGATTGCAGGTTTTTCTCCCTTCCCTTGCTATTGCTTCCGGAAATTCTATTCAAAACGTTAATTATGACAGTATTTTATTTGTTTGCAGCTTTCTTAAATTGCTTGTATCAAAAAATGGATAACGCCATTCAATTATATAGTTTTTGAATAAAGATATCTGCTAATCTTATGCGTTTTTCAGAAAAAAAAAATAATAATTTAGAAATGTATCAGAAAGGAGCTTCTTTGAATTTAAGAATGAATTTGGATTTGAAATCTATAATAAAATGATATAGAAATATATTTATAAATCTTCTTTTATTAAACAGCTTCAAAATTAACGATGTTTTTAGCTTTCTTTTTTTTTTCTTTTATTCTAAGCCATATTAATTTTTTAATGAATCTTTATTCGAATGTTGAAAGCCTAAGAATCTAAGTAATCAATGTTGTTAATGTGTATTTGCTGTAAAATATACTGTAAAATCATTCCATAGATATGTATGCAGTATTCTTTAAAGAAATCTTAATTACATGAAAAAAAAAACTGAATTTTTTAGAAATCGTAGAAATTGTAACGGGCCAAAACGGGCCGGGACGGGCCGGGCCTGTTTTCGCTGATTTTTGTACGGGCCAGGCCGGGCCCGGGCCGAACTTTTGAGTTTTACAACGGGCCGGGCCGGGCTGGGCTGAAATAACTTTCCTACGGGCCGGGCCCGGGCCTGGAAATTGCGGCCCGTGCAGACCTCTAGTTACATCTATTGCAGCATTTGAATTGTACTTAAAACTTATTTTGAGTTTTTTCTCAAACTGAAGTTTTTCAGATCTTTACTTACACGCAAAAACATCCTAAAACAAAAAATGATGCATGAAATGCTACGAAATTTTCTATTACTTCTTTTACAAATGTCTTTTGAGGGAATAGACAACACTCATGATAATATATTAAATAGTTTTATATTTGCACTGTTATAAATGACAAACTTGCGATAAATTTTGCGAATTTTTTATTACAATACTTTAATTGTCATATTATTTGAGATATGGATGCGATTGTAATATGTGTCGTCTAAGTCCTAAAAAAAAAGTTATTCTGCTTATTATGCTATTTACAAAGTGTCGCGTTGTTTTATTTCTGAGTGATCACGTTTTGCGGAAATGTCGATTTTTGACAATTTTTCTCTTAAAAAATTATTTCCAATTGCTAAAATCTTTATATTTTTTCAAATTTTAAACTTAAACTATAAGTCATTATAAGAAATTAAAAAGAAGAAAAAAATTCAAAATTTTTTTAAAAATCACATCCGAATATGCGGACACCTTAAAAGTAAAGAAATTGAAGTTTTTCAGATTTTTACTAGGAGCAAAACATCCTAAAACAAAAAATTACGTCACGACATTTTCTGTACTTCTTTTACAAATGACTTTTGAGGGAATAGATTTACACTGATGAAATAGTTTTACATTTACACTGGTAGAAATGTCAAACTTGAGGCAATTTTGAGAATTTTTTTATGACATGAATACTTTAATTGCCATTTCATCTGAGACAGAGATGCGATTATGTGTAAAGTCTAATCCCCAGAGAAAATTATTCTGTTTATTATGCAATTTACAAATTTGCCAATATCAGGGATGTAATGGAGGGTATACGGTAGCATACGCCGTATACCTTCTGGATTATTTTAAGCACCGTATACTCTCTTTTTCTGAAAAAAACTATAAGATATAGTATTCTAGGATTTACCCTCTGCTTAGAGTTTTTCACGACTGCATCGCTGGTCATACGTTGTTTTATTTTTGAGCTGTCACGTTCTGCAAAAATGACAATTTTCGACATAATTTTGACTATTTTTAGGTGCGTTCGTAATTATGTAAATTTATACAGCACCTATTGTTTTTAAAGCACCTACTGTTGTCGTTCAATCCGTCTGTCCGTCTGTCTGTCCGCATATAACAACGCACAAACTACCCAACCGAATCGTTTGAAATTTAAAATACATAATTATTACATAATTTTGTAGAGTCATTTCAAATTTTATGGAAATCGGATACATAGATCAATGACAGGGACAATCAAAAGGAATCCGTTACATTACGGTCAATGGGGAAAAAGTTTCAAATGCATTTTAATCGTTTGAAAATTTAAATATATAATTATTACATAATTTTGTCGAGTTATTTCAAATTTTATCAAAATCGATGCATAGTTCAACTACAGGGACAATCAAAAGTGTTCCGTCACATTACGGTCAATGGGGAAAAAGTTTCAAATGCATTTTAATGGTGTTACACTCATTCGAACGTAATAAAATTGATACGCATCTATAAAGTATAATGTACATTTTGCATAATCTGTGGTGCAAAGAATATTTGTTATTGATTTACAAGTCCCCACAAAAGTATTCCATTGCATAATGGTATAAGGAGAACATTGTTTGGTGCGCATTTTAATTGTAATCAACTATTTACAATTTTATGAGATTGATATATGAGAGTGATATTTTTAAAACTTCGTTATCGTACGAACGCACCTCATTTGCTACGCTTTACGTGCAATTTCCAACTTGTTCTCTTTAAAAAAAGACTATTTTTAATTAATAAAATCTTTCAATTTTGTTCAAAGTTTAAAAGTAAATGTCATTATAAAAAAAAAAGGAAAAACAAGAGAAAATTTCAATAAACCACTTCCGAATATGTGTACGGACACTTTAAAAGTAAAGAAATTGTTGTGAATGAAACCTTAGAAATAGCAGAACGAAACAATTTGTTCCTATAACGCTTTTTTAGTGAGATTGGTGTTACATTAAAATGGCTTGCAGCAAAAATGTACAAAAATGAAAACATCAATAATTTTACTACTTGTTAAGATATAACTTGTAAAGTCCATTAGTTACAAAAAAGTATTAACTGTCTAATTATTTCAGTTTTTTATTGTTTTTGCAATGCAAAAAAGAATAAAATAAAATAAGAAATTCCCAGAAATTGTCTAAAAAAAGGCTTATCAAATCCCCCTGAATCATCCAATTTTACGTGGAAAAAATAAATAAAAAAGAATTTTTTGTTTTCGCTTTTTAATCTGTTTTAGTTATAAATTTGTTAACACAAATTCATAACTGAGGTTAAAAAGTATATAAAAGCAACCCATGGGGTTTTGAAGAGCTTAAAGGTAATAGGATATCTTTAAATTGAAATCGCAGAAGTACTCCGAATGCTCTTTGAGAAAGTTCTTCTGTAACAGAGGGTCCATTACAAAAATCATTTATAAAATACAAACCGAGGTGTGTATCCTAAAAAGAAAATATTTTGCAGCTAAATAAAATTCGTATCTTTAGAACATCTTTCTGAGTCATTGATAAATTCATTACGTTATATTTTACATAAAAATAAAAAATAAAATGATTCTGGGAAGTAGACAGCCAATTGGGATGCACACATAATTAATTAATAATTACGTATATTTAATAAATACGCATAATTAATCAATAATGAGGCATTTATTCTTAATACGTAGAATTAATAAATAATAATTATGTATACTTATGTATGAATTAATTAAAATACTGTTTTTAAACTTTTCGTTTTCAGCCGAAACTAGGAAAATCTTCAAAACAAGGTTTGGGCCTTTAAAAAACTTTTTTTCGATATAAACTTTTGCGTAGCATAATTTGGAAAACTACACTGGTGTCCAAAAGTTAAGCATAATTGGTAATTAAGTAATTATTTTTAAGTAATGAAAGAAATATGAATCGGAATGTGCTGAAACTCCAGGTGTGTAAACAAAATAGTACGCGTCACATATTTTCGTGAAGAGTTTTCCCCGAAATCGAACAGGGGACCGTCAACAAATTGAAAAAGAACGAAGATCTTTTGGATAACCCTGTCAAAACTAATGAAGCAAAAGCATTCAAACTGCACATTATAATTAATTGGCTTATTGTAATGTACTGTGTTAATTTTTACAAGGATAGCATGTATACTCGTAGAGAAATTAAGGTTTTTATAAAAACAGTCCTACATTTTTCCAAGTTTTTTGCTTATAATTTGCAGAGTTCTTATTATAAAATAATGTTCTTTTCTGAAAATATGACAAACATCATTGTACACAATACCCTGTCATCAGAATTTAAAAATAATAAAAATTGTATGAAAAATGAGTATGTTTAGTAAATAATTTTTCATTGCGCATGCGTCAACGATATCAAAATGTCATTTGCATATTGTGTTAGCTAAATGTATAGAGCAACTTCTGTAAAAATTTCAAAAACATAGCTTGAAAATTCTGAAAATGGGAGCCTATAGAATCAACTCAAAATCCATTATTCCTAAAGGAAGCAAAAAGATGAGGGGCTGTATCCATATTCCATTGTTTAGTGCCTACACAGTATTGCACGTACAACTATATTTAGGTAAAACCCCTGATTTTTTTTGCTTCCTTTCGGAATAACGAATTTTGAGTTGATTCTATAGGCTCCCATTTTCAGAATTTTCAAGCTATGTTTTTGAAACTTTTACAGAAGTTGCTCTATACATTTAGCTAACACAATATGCAAATGACATTTTGATATCGTTGACGCATGCGCAATGAAAAATTATTTACTAAACATACTTATTTTTCATACAATTTTTATTATTTTTAAATTCTGATGACAGGGTATTGTGTACAATGATGTTTGTCATATTTTCAGAAAAGAACATTATTTTATAATAAGAACTCTGCAAATTATAAGCAAAAAACTTGGAAAAATTTAGGACTGTTTTTATAAAAACTTTAATTTCTCCACGAGTATAGATGCTATCCTTGTAAAAATTAACACAGTACATTACAATAAGCCAATTAATCATAATGTGCAGTTTGAACGCTTTTGCTACATTAGTTTTGACAGGGTTATGCAAAAGATCTTCGTTCTTTTTCAATTTGTTGACGGTCCCCTGTTCGATTTCGGGGAAAACTCTTCGCGAAAATATGTGACGCGTACTATTTTGTTTACACACCTGGAGTTTCAGCACATTCCGATTCATATTTCTTTCATTACTTAAAAATAATTACTTAATTACCAATTATGCTTAACTTTTGGACACCAGTGTATATAAAGTAATTTGAAAAAAAACTGTCCACTCTAGTTTCACGCTCATCGATGAAACCTTGAATTCAGCCGAAGGTTATTTCGTCACTCCAAATGCATTAAAAAGCTTTTTCATTATTATTATTTATTTATTGAATTTACCATCCGAAGTTAAGTGGTCCATAAAGAACAAAAGGGGCAATAAAAAGAGAGAATCCTTTTTTCGTTTTCTCAAGCATCCTCAGCATGGAAACAAAAAGTCTCCACCCCCCAGCCAATGAGAGGCGTCGAGAGGCGGTGGAAGACCGAGGTTAGACGATGGGAATCCGACCAATGCGGAGAGGGAGCAAAAAAATGGCGATCTGGGTGGATGTATAAAAGCTCGGGCAGGCTCGGGCCGAGAGCAAGCCTTGAATGGTTCCCGGGCACAGCGGCGATTCCCGAACTTGCATCGTGGGGAGATTTGGCTGGAAAACGTGAGAAAATTTTTTCCTTGGATTAAGGTAAACACCATCATCCTCTCTTTTTCTCTGGAGATATACTCTTGTGCGACAGGCGTCGAATGTATTGGTATCGATAATGAATATAGTTAACTCTTATGCGTCTCAAAGGGGGATGTTAAAGACCCTGTTAACGGACTCGGTGCTTTCGATATAAGATAGAAAATATCCATTTTGTGAGTTTTTGCTTCCGATGAATTGGAACAGGATTAAGATCGAATTATTCAAAATAAGAGAACTTTTGACTGTGCCATTTAAACATCTAGAGATGCAGTCTTTAAATTCCGTTTAAGAAAAAAAAAAAAAAAAAAAGATATTTATTGTAAATATTTTACAATTATGTCTTGATGTAAATGTTTAAAAAAAATGTTTAAAACTATAATGTGAAACTAAATGTTTAAACTTTAACATGTCAATTTTAACAATGTATAGTTCATAGTTTTTATTATTGCCAGAAATAGTTATAGTAATTTGAAAAGAAGTTGAAAGAGAAAAAAAAAATCTTTTCGAATTGAAAATCATAACTTTCTCTATTTTGAAATAACAAGTCAAACCTAGATTTAAAGGCATCCGCATATTTTACATAATGAGTGTTTAAAGAACCTATCTGCAATCAAAGTGAATCAACTCTTTCTGCGACATTAAAAAATTCACATTTTGAAACATTTTTATTAAAAAATTACTTGTAATACCATAAAAATAATAAAATAAAATGTATTAATGTAAAAATTGTTCTTACGTTTTAAATATGTATATAAAAAGAAAGTGATATCCCTCTACTCTCCCCCTAAGTAAGGGGTGCTTGTAGTCGTTTTGAAATCTGTATAGAAATACAGAAGTACCTAACTTCACTAAATATTTCGTCAAATTAGTTTTTAATGAATTAATTTTAAATGAGATTGAATCAATAGTGATATTTTTGTAACTGTTTTTAAAGAACTGTGTGTGTAGCTATTATTTTAACAATTTTCGCTACTTAACAGTTTATATCACAATTAGATTTATGAAAAATTAATTGTATTAATAATTGTATATTAATGTTTAATGAATTTGTATGGAATGTTGGTCCAATTGCAAGTCCTAATGCCTCATAAATTTTTACTTTCATTCTTATAATGGGACGTGTAACAGAAATAACGCATGTTATATATTTCGTAATTTACGCGTTTATTACAAAACGGATACAGTCAAAGATCTATAATCCGCACACCCATAATCCACTATTTTCTATAATTCACGTTATTTTGCGAATGTAAACAATGAAATGAACAGTTAAAAAATTTACAAATTAGTGATCCAGAAACGTCTTTTTTTAGAAAAATTAAAAAAAAATGAGAAAACAATGAGGAAAAAGTAAATTATGGGTGTGCAGATTATAGATCTTTGACTGTATTTTAAAATGAATGTTCCATTTTGTGACATTTCAATTAATGATAATCTAATAAAGTTTAATAGATTTTTATTAAATATTATTGTGTTTTAAAGATCGTATTTCTTTATTCTTTCTTGTTAAAATTACTTGTGAAAAAAAATCTGCATTTTTCACATTTAATCAATTCGTAAACTCTGCTTCTTTGTAATTTTAGATCTTTTTATAAAAACATTTTCTTTTTCGATACTTTCATTCTTCTTAAAAAAAAAAAAAAAAAAAAAAAAAAAAAAATGCGACAAATATAATTAACGTTCATAACAAAAATAATTTGAGTCACTCAAAAAATCATAAACAGTTATCACTATTACTAATAATTAAAAATCTTTTAATCGTAAAAGTGATTTTAAAAACTTTGAAGCTTTAAAATCTCTAAAATCTCTTTGCTTTAACATAACTGTATTTGTGTTAAAGCAAACGAAATTACGAATAAAATTCGTAATTTCACATTGATTCGTGTTGCTGTTTGGACGTATGTTGTTGAAAAGGGAAATAAAGTTGAAATATTGTTGTAATTTTTTAAGAGGGTGCTATTTTTGTTATACCGAAGTTTTAAGTTCACGGTTTTATTCTAAAATAAGTTTTTTTTTTATTTATTAAATACCAATTTAAAGCACCTTTAATCAAATTCTGTTTTTAATTAAATAAAATTGTTCTTAAAATTTTTCTTAAATAGAACTTCTTTTAAAAACATTATTAAAATTTATTAATAAATAAATTTCAGCCGTAAGTATGCCGAATTGAAAAATACTTTGTATATGTATGGCTGGTTTAAAGCTAATGAATTTTTTTTAATAACAGGAATTCTGTTATGAATAGGTGTTTTTGCATATTTGACAAAAATTTAGTACGTAAAATTAGTTTCACGTGAAAAAGCACCTTTTATAACATAGATTTATATTTATGTCTATTCAATATGCTAAAGTATAAATATGTTTTATAATATATTGTTTTGAACATGAAACGTACTTTTAACTAATTTATTGGCAACTGGTAATAACAATTAATTAAATGTTGTTTTGTTTTTAAAAAAAATTTGTGCATTATTTTTTAGGAAAAATAATTGTTTTCTTCTAAATTCATGGACGAATTTCCATTTTATGGACTGATATTTTTGAGTTTTCACGAGCTAATGTGTGATAATACTAAAATGAGTATTGTAATTAGAGATCGACCGAAAATTCGGTTTCGTTTACGATTTCGGCAAAAATACTGCTGAGAATTCGGCCGAACCGAAACTAACCAAATTCCAAAAATCTTTTTTTCCACCTTCGGAAATTTTCAACATGACTCGTCGTTTTGAGCTTTATCGGCTCCAATGAGACTATTTATTGTTATGAACTACATTGTTTATAATTATCAATCATGACTGCATCAAGACGTGAGTGCAAATTACAAAGCAAGAAATGCCTATAGGACTAAACTTTTTCACGTGCTCATTAAAAGCTGCTTATCAAGCATTAAAAGAACAGTAATTGGGAATTTTTAGTTTGAAACTGCAAAAGTATTTCCGATATTTTTTGAGAGTGTAAGAGATAATCTTTTATAAAAAGCATTCTAAAGGATAAATCGAGATGTGAATTCCTAAAACTAAAATATTTTTCAATTCAATGAAATTCCTATCATTAGAAAAATGTTTTGTGTCATTGGTGAATCATTATGTTACACTTCATATGAAAATAAAATATTTTGGCTCTGAGAAGTAGACAGTCAATTGGGACACATATATAATTATTTCATAATTACGTATATTTAATAATACGTATTACTGCATAATTAATTAATAATTATGCAGTTTTTTTCAAGTACTTAAAATTAATTAATAATTGGGATTTTTTTCAAATACGTATAAATAATTAATAATTGTGTATATTTATGCACGCATTACTTACTTATTTTATTTTTTTATGGTTTTCGTTTTATGACCGAAAATAACAAGATGGCCGAAATTCTGCTTTGGCTTCAAAAAGCTGTTTCGGCCGATCCTTAATTTTAATAGTCCAAAATAATACCGAAAACTTTGGGAGATTGGATAAAAAGAGAGAACGGTGTAAAGCAAAAGAAGGCGTGGATCGCGTAATGCTATCCCCGCTGCCAATGCACTCTCCTGAAGGTAAAACAACTTTTAACGGCGCAGTTATTTTAATGTCTTTCATCTTAAATAGCGATTGATCAGATCGGAGCGGAATTTTCAGCGGTGCAACGTTTGGCAATTATTTGTTTTGTTCGTTTTAACAACGGTTGATCAGATCAGAGTGTAAGTAATGCTATCGAGATGCTTTTTAGATTTATTCTTAAAAATTCCTAAAGCTAGTAATGTGAAAAAAATGACGTTTCGCCTACTTTATAAAATGGTTCTGCATTGTAAAAAAAAAAGGTTGCGTAGGTTACGTTTTGGAATCGGCAATTAGTTGCCTTTTCTGAAACGAATCGATTCATTTTGAGAATGAAACGTTTTAAGTTAATAACGATAAATAGCTAAAAATACGGATAGTGGCAGAAAGATTTCCGATCGTTTTTGAGATGTTCCGTATCCAAAACGGAATAAAATGAAGCCTGAAATTTTTTTTTTCAGAAACTAATCGTTTAGCTTCAGATTGTGAAACGTTTCTAATTTTTTTTTTTTTAACTGTGGCCCATTCGCAACTGGACCAGAATAAATACCTGTAGTTATCAAGTTTGTTGGATGCTTTAAAAAATTATTATTTTTTTAATATTTATTATTATTATTATTATTATTATTATTATTTATATATTTATATTATTTATTTATAATAAAAGTAAGCGGTGTTAATCATTATAAACAATTTCGAATTCTATAAGAGCTTAAGGCGAAGGTGGACCTTCAAAAATCATCCAAAATTTTGAAAAATACTTTTTTTCCCAACTCATGAAGCGCTTATTATAAGTTTATTATATGTATATTATGAGTTTATTATAAGTAATATTCATTTATTATATAATATTTAATGTTATTTATTATTGAAATGTTAATAGTTCTAACTTAAAAGTGGATTTTTTCAAAATGAAAATTTCAAGATAATATCAATTTTTAAAGTGTTCCATGCGCATCCCTAATTTTCTGAGTTCTTCAAAATTTGTTATGTAATTACCTTATGGTATATAGAAGAAATATTAGTTAAAATAATTGTTCTTCGGAACTCATAAGCTGTAAATTCTTTATCGAAAGAAGGATTTACGGTGGTTTTTCACTATAAAATTTGGTTTTTCGACTTATTATTATTATTATTATTAATTTTTATTTTGTTTATGTTTAATATTTCAACTAAGTTTTACTCTTAGGTCTGAAAGGTATCTCATAAATAAAAATTGTTATTTTATATGCAAAAGAAATGCGCATGGAGCATTTTCAATTAATTAATTATTTCAATAATTAATAAAGTAATTAATATTTTCTCTTAAAAATTTAGTTTTTCTCAAATAACTACAATTGTAATAACATATTTCATGTTCAAGCAAATCGGTTCAAAAGAAATAATTTTTTATTTTTATTTTTGAAAGTCCACCTTCGCCTTAACAGTGTTTTCGAATAAATAAGTAATCCAATTGCATTGCCTTAAAAAATGTATAAAAATCAATAAATAAATATAAATGTGCATTCCTTGCATATACTTTATCCATATTCTAGCATTTATTATTTTATAGTTTCTTTCCACAAGAAAGTTTTTTTAATTAAAAAATTAACAAAATTTTAATGATATATGTGAAAATTCTATTCTTAAGTATTAAACTGTAAAGTAACTTATTCGTCAGTATATCACTGATGGAGGCTTTTAAATTTATCAAAAATTAAATTTTATAGAGTAATTATACTTCAAAAATGTGTCCGTTTTACAAGGAAGAACAGTAATCATGTTGTCTATACCCATGCTTTAAGAACAATCAATAAGATGTAATAAATGTAATCTGAAAAAAATTCTCATTGTAAATATTGTCTCTTTCTATTTTAGCTTGTCTCACCTTTTCGGCTCAACTTTTTTGACGAAAAATGCCAGCTATGGAATTTTTGTCCGTCACTCCCCTGACAATAGTGCTGGGTATTGCGGTCACGCTCTGCGCCTTAGTCGCTCTCGTAGTTCACCTCCGAACCAACCGGAAGAAGGATCAACAGGTCCCCCTCAAGACGTTACCTGGACCTATCAACCTGCCCGTCGTAGGTAAGAATCTTTTTGCAATGATAAAAGGGCAGACTCCTTATATTCAGAACTTCAATGATGTTAAAAAAAAAAATATGTCAGTAATTCTAAATGTTCGAATCGCTGAAATTTCGAATGAACCAGTGTTGAATTCAAACACTTTTCACTGGGAGGGACTTCAGCGGCTCCGGGGGGGGGGGAGATTATGGAGTTTTGGCGGGGACAAATTGTACATTTTGAACATTGAATATTCAAAATTTCCGGGGGGACATTTCATTGCTCCGGGGAGGAATGTCCTTCCCCCGGGCCACATCCTGAATTCAATACTGAATGAACCCAAATTCGTAGCTAATAAAAATGATCTAAATAGATCGCTATGAAAAATATAAAATAATAAGATCTCAGTGTCTAAAAAGAAATTTTTCATGTTAATGTTTTGTTTCATTCGAATGTTGGATAATTCACAAAAACGACTCTAGGATAGAGAGTACTTATTTTCATTGGTATTAGGATTCCTTTACCAATAAAAAAGGAACAATTTATTCAGACCTGTACAGCACCTTATTCACAAAGGCTATGCTTAAAACTGTATCATTTGACCTTCTTCCATGTCCCATTGGAGTTTTAAATTAACCTGATTATTTTTAAGATTTTTGACTGCTAGTTCAAACATAAGAAAATGATTCTATTTAAGGGTGTATTTCGATTCAAACTGCTTATTTTCCGATTTATTTTTGAATGCACTTTTTCTGTCAAACGCATCAAACTTGCAGATTCTCTTATTTAGAAAGTGCACAAGGTGCCATGATTGACAATTCTTTGATAAATGTAAAAAAATTGTAAAAAAAAAAGCGATCAAAAATGGTATTTTGAACAGATTTTCCCGAAGCGAGAGATCTGAGAACGAAAAAAAGGGTCATGCCGAGAAGGTAAATGTTTATAAATCAAATTCTAATGAATTGAGCGTAAAAAAACATCACACGGCACCTTATACGCCTCTTCAAGAATCCCCTCGGCAAGTTTCATGTTTCTACTTTTAAAAATGTGTCTGAAATGGTATCTGAAAATTTCGAGCTGTTGAAGGTGAAAAAGCGTTTTTTCGAATACACCCTTAAGGCATGGAATGCAATCAAAACGCCAAGACGCCACCCTAGTCACTCAAAAAAGAGCCGGATGATAATTATGTCTATGGGGACATTCTTTTTAAATATCTCGTTCAAATTTTAATATTTTTACATTTTTTAATTTAATTTAATTTAATTTAATTATTTTTTTGCGTTGGATAGTTGAGGGATCTACAACCGGGCTAGTTTTTACTCTTTGATTTTGGTTATATATTTTTTATATTATGATAGTTTCAATTTCAGATACGGCTCGAAAATTTAAGGATTTTTTTAAATTTATTTATTTAATCTGAAACCAAAATCAAAAAGGATAAAAACTAGGCCGGTTGTAGATCGCTCTCAGCTATCCTAGACAAAAACAAAACATGTAAAAAATATTAAAATTTGAACGAGATGTTTGAAAAGAACATCTTCATAGACTTAACATTATCATTCGGATCTTTTTGAGCGAGTAGTGCGTACTCTTAAAGTAAGAAAACCTGATAGTTTTATTTCTGAAGAACAGTCATTTAAACATTAAAAATTGAAATTTTAAAAAACAGAGAATTTTTTCAAAGGAAAACATAAAACTCTTCAACACATAGAACTATCTGCATTATTAAAAATGATTTCAAATTATCTCACAGATTCAATAGGTTACATTTTTTAAATTCGCAAGATAAAAAATGAAGACGAAAAAAGATCTGTTGAATATTTTTATTTAAAACGCAGTGAACAAAGCTATTCAATAAACCCACCATACATTTTAAATCTTGTAAAATGCTAAAAAAGCATAGATGCCAATATTTTTAAATTATTCCGAAGGCCAGTTGAAGTTTATGCCCAGAAACTCCATTTTATTAAAAATTCTGAAATCTATTCCAATAAGTATACGTTTTTGTTTTATATTACATCTTCTAGTTTTAAACATGTTTGTCTTGGACAAAACTCCGAAATAATTAACAAATGTCGGCATCTATGAAAAAAAGCGAAGACGATACCAAACTACCCAGTACGTGACAAGACAAAACAACCTGTTACACGTGATAAAAATTTTGTTGTTGAGAAAAAAACATCGTTCACAATCAGCGTATGAAGTAAAAAATTCGTTTCTACACCTAATTTGTAATAGTTGGCTTTTCAAGAATATTAACTTATTTTAGTCTCATTTTTTGCTTCTAACAATGCCTTCTTTAATAATTCTTTCTTTTTGGCCTTCCATTAACAGGTGTGGCGCCTTACATCGGCATGTACAAGAAGCCTAGCGACGGCCTCTCGGACCTGAGCAAGAAGTACGGTGAGATCTACGGAGTGAACTTGGGCTCGCGTCGCTGTGTCGTGGTCAGCAGCATGCCCCTCATCAAGGAAGTGCTGGTCAACAAGAGCCAAGACTTCGCCAACAGGCCAGACTTCCTCAGGTTTCACCTCATCTTCAGAGGAAACAGACACCTGTGTGAGTTATACAAATTTATATATACATTAAAAAATAAGAATGAACTGTGTTATGTCCGTTTATACGATAGATGTGTCTAGAAGTAGAATTTTTCTAAGAGTACTTCCTGTTAGAACGAGAAGCGGCAGCAAAGACAATCACCTCATCGAGTTCATGGGTGAAATTTCAATGGATTATTTCAATTTCATGGCTGGATGTGGATGATGACATATAAAATATGGCTGCTCATTTTGGAAGTTACAATATTATTTTTCGATCAAAAATAATTTATCTTATTATAACTGACTCCATGAGGAGAAAATTTGAGCATGGAAGTTCTATAAGACAGCTACCCCATAATCACGGGTGGGTAATTTTTCAAAAATTTTAACAGCCAAGGATTTATTTCACCAGCCCACAAGATGCAACACACACGCAGTTGAGAATAGTCATGACAAAATCGCACGTGATTACAGACGAAATTACTCTTACTACAATACATTTTCATAATTCTTTTTTCTATAATATTAAGAAATGTGTACAATATACAACAGAGGAAATCTTAATATAAGATAGAACTTAGTACCTACCCTATTTACACTGTAATAATTTGGAAAGTTAAAATATCTAACTAGTAAGTTAAAAAAGTGTTTCTGATAATGTATCTATTGCCTACAATTTTACAAAAACTAAAAATTCTCTGGCCTTGCCAGAAAATATATTCGCCACTGGTGAGCAAAATGATGTATTTCTCCACCCCTGTCCATAATATCTTCCAGTATTCAGTGTTACCACCGTTTATTCTTTCTTTTTTTCTTTTCATGGGCTTAAAATAAAATCAGTATTGTAATTCTTTATTTTTCTCTTTTGTTACAGCTATCGCACTGTGCGACTGGTCCGAAAAGCAGAAGACCCGCCGAGACCTGACCTACGCTTTCATGCACCCGAGAGTCTTTTCGATGGACGGAAGCCGAATGAACCGCTTCATCACGTCCGAACTCCAAGAACTGACCACCGCCCTGTCCAAAGTGGAGAACCAGGCGATCAACCCTAGGCCCTACATCCTCTTCACCTGCGCCAACATCTTCTACCAGTACATCTGCAGCAAGCGATTCTCGGAAAAGGACGCCAACTTCCGCAAAATCGTCGACATATACGACGTCGTCTTTCGGGAGCTCTTCTCCGGGTTCGCCGTCGACATCATGCCTTGGACCAAGATCTTCAACGAGAAGAAGCTGCGCGAGCTGAAGCAGCTGGCCGAGACTGTCTGCAGCGTCACCGAACCTATCTTTGTGGAGCACGAGAAGGACATCGACCACGACAGGCCACGTGACCTGGTCGACATCTTCCTAAGCTATCTCCATGACAACGAGGGCAAGTCGGAGTTCTCGCTGACGAGGGAGGACGCGGAGGTGATTGTGGAAGATCTGATCGGGGGACATTCCGTGCTGGGCAACCTGTGGCAATGGGGGCTGTACCTCCTAGCGGCCAACCCGGAAGTGAGGGCCAACATCCGGGAAGAGGTGGCCCGAGTAACAGGGAATTGCCGGGCGCCAAGCATGGAGGATAGGTCGAGTATGCCCTACACGGAAGCGACGACGCTGGAATTGCTGAGGGTGGTGACGTCTCCCATCATTCCTCACGTGGCGGCCAAAGATACCAGTTTAAAAGGTATGCGTTTTTTTAAGAATTAAGTTCGAATACAGTAAAACTTGTCATAAATACATAATTTATGATTTATACATGTTAAGACAGAAATCTTGCTATTACGATTTTCTTTCCTTTTCTTCTGATGCTACTTTCAAGGGATTTACTTAAATGTAATTATTCTGCAATGTATTAAAATAAAATATATCAACTAAAGAGTAATTCTTTGACTATGGTAGGAACCAAATGAATGGCCATACCCCCAACTAATGGAATGGGCTGGCTTCAAGCCCAAGGCGCAAATATCATAAAAACTCAAAAGTAGTTAGGAGAACCTGTTAAGACAGAAACCTTGCTATTACGATTATTTTTTTTCTGCGATTCTACTTTCAAAGATTTTACCTAAATATAATTATTCTGCACTGTATTTCAATGAAATATAGCAGTTAAAAACATACCATTTTGACTCTAGTGGAAACCGAATGACCATATGACCACACTCCTAACTGATGTGGGATGGACTGGATTTAAACCCATAGGTCAAACGTCACAGTTCTTCGAACTTGGTAGTTCTCTTTGACCCTTGAGTCGATCATCGGACGGGTAACTATCACCGTACAAAAGGATCACCTTGATTCTAATTACAAGGGCAAATGCCAAGTTCAGGAGTCGAACCTCTGGCTTCATGCTATATACCAACTGAGTCGGTAGCGATACCAGAGAGTAGGTGCGGAAAGCCAAAAGTTCCAGATTCGACTTCGGAAAGGAAAATTTTTACCTGAGTTAGAAGTAGGGTAAATTCTCTTGTCCGTTTATGACTGAGATAAAATTAATTGCAAATTTTAAATTATAGTGATTTGAAACCGCCCACCAAAATTTAATTATGAAATATTTGCAAGGAAATGGTAATTTGGTTAATTATTCAGTTTACAGAGGTTCCCTTAGCAATAGGACGTCATTATTATAAAAATATCGCCATGGTAATGAAAATTCTTGTAATATACGAAAAGTATTGGCTTGACATAGAAAATATTAAGTACGGTGCAACATTAGCAACATCCGATGTCAACAGAATGTTTCGCATTAATATTGGCCCAAATGATGTTTTATTGGATGATTACAAAATGCATTCCAATGCATCGAGTTTCGAAGTATACTCAAGTTGTTTTAAATGGAAAAATGAAGTCTAACTATCAACATTTCGTTTCTCAGCAAATTTTTCGGCTTTAACCAGTGGATTATTATTCACTAAATTTCGGATTATGTCATTGTCAATGCCCAGAGCAAGCGAATTTTATCGTTTAAATTGAAATCAGCCTTTCGAAATCGACAAAAACACTTTTTAATTTTCCTGACAGATCCAAATAAACTTCTTGAATGTTTTTTATAGCACGTCCAACACTCACTCCTTTTAAAACTCATATAACAGAATATTAAGAAAATGGAGCTTTTTTTTTCCCTTTTGAATATTAACCTTGCTCACAAATTAATTTGTAAAACCTCTTTTAACGTTATGGACGCTCTCAACACATTCAGATAACAGTCAGTTAATAACAAGGTTATATTAAAAAATGCTGCATCTATGAATTAGTGCAAGAACTTTTGCAATCATACCCAATACTACTAAGTTTTATTTATATAATATCTTAATGTAGGGATGCACAACCTGTGGCCCGCGGGCCAAATTGATACCAGTAATTTTATGCAGAATAATTTTCCTTATAATAATGACAAAAACTTTGATATGAAAGAAAACAAACGTCACTTTTGAAATATTCTGGTGTCAAACGATTTTCTGGCAAAAAGGTTGTGCATCGCTATCTTAATGTATCAGACCATAAAATAAGGTTTTTTTTTTCTTTTTCAGGTTACAAAATCCACAAAGACACCATGGTCTTCTTCAACACAATCGACATCAACATGAATCCAGACCTATGGGACGAACCCAGAAAGTTCCAGCCAGAAAGGTATGCGGATGGTTTTATGTTCATGTATACAGGGTGATTCAAAATGGATTGGAAGGCCTCTTAAATCTTTCAGCCCGAACTTACAAAAAGTGTATAAGTGTGATCGCAAATCATACAGCGGGCTTCGTTTAATATCGCCTTCAAAACATTTTATCATTAAATTAACAAACGAAAATTGCAATAGAAAATTAATCATTCCTTTTCGGCGCTATTTCAGATTTCTTCGCCAATCGCGCCAAACAGAACAAAATATTGCATTCCTCCCCTAAATGCTGCCTTGATTACGTAGATTTTTTTGATTTCTCTATCAGAATCTGCAGTTTTAGTGAAGGTACGTAAATAAATAAAACTATGAATAAAAGTGAAATATTGGAAAGCTTAGCATAAATTTGAGGGAGACCAAACAAGTCACCAGAGGCGGCTAGTAATTTAAATGAATAGGAATTTAATAAATATTAAATAAAAAATCACTTCGCATGTCAAAATAGATGATAAATAGGATGAAATAAAAACAAATAAGCGCGTTTTTCACGTGATTTATTGATTTCATTAATTTGTGTTACATACCTAATAATTTTTATATCTATTTAACCTTGCGTGCAACAATTAGAAGAAGAAAAAATGAACTGATGAAATAAAAAAAAATTTTAATTAAAATAATATTTTAAAGATTTTTTTATGTTGTGTGACAAGAGATATTCAGCTCCAAGAACACAAAATTTGAACTCTCTGTTGCATAGTTTTCGTGTACGGACTCTGTGACAGACAGATAGAGGACAGGGACGAATGCGATTTCCTAAGATTAATGAAACCCTAAAAAGTACACAACTCAAGTATAATATGACGCACAGGGAAATAAGCCACTATTTCTGAGTACTGGTCATTTAAAAAATAAATTTACTTTTTATATACCCCATATTTAGTAAAATGTGGTTATTTCTCTAAGAATTACCATGAATCTCACCATTTTAACTTTGGCTACCGAAACTTGCTGAAATAATAAATTATAAAAAATTATCGTATTACGATAAAAAGATTGTCGCAATACTTTTAATTTTCGGTGTATTCTGACACTATAATTGCAATAACTAAAATACCCCATCTAAAAACTATGAATGGAAAGTATTTAAGAGAAACTGGGAACGATTTAAGAAGAAAATCGCCCTTTCATCTACTTTGAATCACTCTGTGTAGATTTTAGTTGAAATTATTGAGACTAGAATTTCGAAAATTGACAGTTAAATTACGATTTAGACGTTCATGTTCATTAAGAAGAGATTTTAAAAAATCCGAAAATATAAAAGTTCTAAAATAACGATGTCTACAGACTCGATTTACAAAAAATTTTTCGATACAAAAAGGGGGATGATTTGTCCATGATTAGTGATTTTTTTCTGCCAATGGATTTAAAAAGTTTCGATAAAAACCGAAGGAAAAGGTATGGGGGAAAAAAGCTTTCGAAAATCATTTTAAAACCCCATTTTTTTTTTCTTTCATCCGGGAAACATCCGGTCAATTAGAAAGCTTTTAATGCCCGTTCCGAAACTGTTGGGGCTAGAATTTTGTAAGTGGACAGGGGAGTTGCGTTTTAGGCGTCCATGTTCGCTAAGAAAAAGTTTTAAAACAATCGGAAAATTAAAAAAGTCTAAAATTAAAATGGCTATAGACTCGATTTACAATTTTTTTTCGGTATAAAAAAGGGGATGAACTATGCTGCTACAAACTGGTCAATAAATCAAGACTGGTCAATTTTCTGTTAATGGATTTAAAAGGTTTCGATAAGAACTGGAGGAAAAAGATAAATGGGGAAAAAGTTCTCGAAGATCATTTTAAAAACGCATTTTTTATCTTTCTCCTCGGACACGACCGGCCTATTAGAAAGCTTTTAGCGCCCGATCCCTTATCAGCTGCTTCTTCTCTTTTCAGATTTATATGCAACAGCGGGATGGTTTCGAAAACCGACTACTTCATACCGTTCAGAACTAAACCATTTAAAAGGAAAAAAATGATGCCATTTAAAAAAAAACTCTGAAATGACGATTCCTATGAAACTGTTGGGGCTAGAATTTTGAAATATGACAGAGAAATTGCATTTTAGGCGTCCATGTTCACTAAGAAGTTTTAAAACAATCAAAAAATTAAAAAGTCTAAAATTAAAATTGCTACAAACTCGATTTACAATTTTTTTTTTTTTTTTTTTTTTTTTTTTTTTTTTTTTTTTTTGTACAAAAAGGGTGATGAACTCTGGTCACAAAAAATTGTTTATAAATCAAGAGTGGTCACTTTTCTGTTAATGGATTTAAAAGGTTTCGATAAGAACCGAAAGAAAAAAAAATGAATGAAAAAGCTTTCGAAGATTATTTTAAAAAGACATTTTTTTCTTCTAAATCAATTAGGAAGCTTTTAGCGTCCGATTCCTTATCAATTCACTTCTTCTCTTTCCAGATTCATCTCCAGCAGCGGGACGGTTTCGAAACCCGACTACTTCATCCCGTTCGGAACCGGAAAAAGGACGTGCCTAGGGGACGGTATCGTGAAAGCCACCTTGTTTCTGGGCATCTCCACTTTGCTCCAGCAGTTCGATATCAGCCTGCCCCAAGGGTTCCCCCTTCCGGATATGGACGATATTCCCGGACTGGTAGTGCCTAGGCACAATGTTCAGCTGGTGTTCAGCAGGCAGCAGATATGTGCCTCGACCACCATCGACATGGCGTGAGAAAAAACACCTGTTAGTGATAAAAATGAACTTTTGTTTTTAACGCAATACTTTACGTTCATCGAGAAAGGAATGGAAGGCCAGGATGGACGATTTATTGAAATAGCTAAACTAAAGAAAAGTAGAGATATAATCATACAAAACATAGTTTTTTAAATTGAAAGAATAATATTACAACACTGTATTTTCCTGCTAGTTTTTCGAAATATCCCTACATTTAATTACTAAAAGTAGAGAAATAATTTTATACCTTTATTGACTTTACCAGAAAAAAAAGATAAATTAATCCCTTGATCTGTGATATCAATGTTCCTGTTTATGTGTTTATCTCTGAATGATTTACCTAGAGGCTCATATACACTGGAAAATATTTTTTTTATTCTATTTTGGAACTTTCTCAAATCAAAAATGTTTCAAGTACACTTTGACGACAGGTGCAAGAGAGATAGACTACAAAATTTATTTTTTATATAAATTTTAATTAACTTTCATTCATTTAAGTTTAATTATTTTAATTTTTGTTAATTTTAATTTATTTAAAATTTACTCACTTTAAATAAATTTTAATTTTAATAAACTTTAATTCACTTAAATTTATTTACTTTAATAAAATTTTAATTAACTTTCATTCATTTAAATTTATTTACTTCAATTAAATTGTAATTAAATTTTAATTCTAATTAGCTTTAAGTCATTTAAATTTAATTACTTTCAATTGTAAATTTAATTACTTTGATTAAATATACAAGGTGTTTTAGTTCACGAAATCTCGCACATTATAGAAATTAACTAAGTATGCTCATATTCATTGTCAAACATACGACCTATTTTACTTTTTTCAAAATCGGATTGGGCGTATAACATTAATTTTTTTCTGTTCCTTTTTGCAAAGAGTGCGTTCATTGCTTTTATGCATTTAGTTCATAGTCTATCACGTAAAATCATGCTTAGTTTCAATTTTTCTTTTTTCTCTTAAGGCAAATGCAACTTTTTATTGAAAAAAAAAATCAAAATTCCTAAATTATACAAGATATTATTAGACTCGCTATAGAATAGAATATATGTTTAGGAAAAATGATGGAATAAAAATTTGAAATTGAAAAATATAACTTTTTTTAGGCTCAACAATGAAATTACGGTTAAAATAAAACTGAGAACAAAATACAGAAACTTGGACATCTTCACAAATGAGTTAATGTGTAAAAAGGTTTTTTTTTTTTTTTTTTTTTTTTTTCTGGTAATGTCAGACATGATATAAAATTTTAACTTTGTTTTAGAGATATTTCGAAACACCAACAGAAAAATAAAATTTTGTTGCAATACTGTTTCTTTAACCCATTTTTATCCAAAGCGTTTCAGCAATTTTTTTTTATTCAGAAATTCCAAATTTACAACAGAAATTCTGAATAGAGACTTTTAGAGTTCCGCGATAAAATAGAGTTAAGTTCTTTTTTTTTTTTTTTTTTTTTTTTTTTTGCAAGTATCTGATCGTTGAATTTTCTAATGGAAAAGAAATTCTTGGAACGAATATCTCTATGCGCTTCGGATGTCAATGGCTAAATTAAGAGAAAATACATTTCTTTTTGTAATATTTGACTTCATTTCGCCATTTTCCTCTTTTTTTTTTTTTTTTTTTTCTACAGAAATCATTTCCATAGTTTATAATACATTTCAAGCATTAAGACTGAAGATAAACTACCCAATTTAATTTATTTCTTTTTGTTTTTAATTATTATTAAAATTATTTCATTTAGATTGCATTCAAAATTAAATAATTTTTTAAATGCAATTATAACACCATTTTGGTAAAAGTGAATGCATTCTTTTTTTTTTTAACTTCTCAATAGCAATAAATCATTTCACAAATGATTATTAATATATTTTTAAATGAAGTCCATTCCGGTCGTCCCTTCCTTTTTCGATGACGTCATCCTATTGAGCCAAATGTTTCGACAGTTGCTGGCAACAGTCCAAAATCCACCGAATTCAGTCACTTCATCAAGGGGTCCTACACTTGAAAAATCTTCAAAAATTTCGATTTAAACAAATGTGTGTGAAACATTGTAACATTAAAAAACACAGTTACGAATACAAATAAATCAGGAGATGACAACGATTAAATTGATTTGTCTCAAACTGTGACGGTATTTATTTGTTTATTTATTTTTTTAACTACGCCCAAAATATCGGAGACACGTTCGAAAGAGTATAAACATCATTAAAATGCGCTTGAAACTATTTTTCCCATTGATCGTCCTGTAACGGAATGCTTTTGATGGTCCCTGTAATCAAACTATATATCCGATTTTCACAAAATTTTAAATGACCCGACAAAACAATTTTAAATTTCAAACGATTCGGTCGAGTAGTTTTTGCTCTGTTATATGCAGACAGACGGACGGACTGAACGACAATTATAAATGCTACGTATTTTTTATAATTACGAACAAATTTAAAAAGGGCTTGGCGATATATTTTTTTTTAAATGCGATTTCTGGCGCCCGGCTAACATGAAAGTACCTTCTATTATCCCCTTTTCTAATTGAACATTCGTAGGACCCCTTGTTGAGAACTCTATCTAGGGTCCCCCCCTCAGCGGGGGGTGGTCAGTGTTCGTTCCGATTTCTATGCCATGAAGATGGAAGCGAGGATAGTCAGAAAAGCCTATCACGTAAGGAGCATTCATTGGATGCAGCTATTTAAAAAGAAAGCTCTCGCGCGGTGCAACAATTGCCATTTTTTTTAGAGGTCATGGCTTTCAACATACATATTTTCTGCAGTGTATAAATAAATACTTCTCGTATACATATACTCGACAATTGCACCATAAAGTATAATTACTGAGAATGTATTTGTTAAAAATACAAAACTTTGCTCATGGGTGTACAAAAATGAGAATTTTAATAAGAACTTGTACAACTAAAATAAAATAAAATATAAAACAATAGTTATAACTTTTTCCGAAAAGAATGTGTTAAAAGCAAATTTAAAAAAATGCAATTTAACAAATTAACATCGACTATTTGGAAAATGATATTTTCAAAGACTATATTTTAGACTTATAAATGATTTCTATATATAAAAAAAATTAATAATAACATCATTTTCATGATGATCACACTTACTTAATAACAGAGTCACGTTAATATTTCTAGACCCATCATAAACAAATATTAAATGAAATTTCAGTATAACCATTTTCGGTACTGCAAAATTTTAAACTTCTAAACGTCGCAATTTTTACACTGTATCTCAATTTGTTTTCAAATTATTTTTTAATTTTTACGACTGTTTTCTGTCACCGTGGCAATAGAAGTATTCCATTTCTAAACGTTAAGCATGGACCCATCAGAAAATGAAAAATAAGTTGCGGAATTGAACCAATAAAAAGATTCAAATATACTTCAGATTTTGCAATTCTCTACCGAGGACAACTACTATTTTCCAAATAGTTAAAAATCAGCGTTTCGAGCCGCCTTCTGTGCCGTTCTTCAGGAAAATAGGAGGATGAAATTGCTAAAAGTTTGCTTCCTGAGCGAGAGATATTTCCAATAAAATCAAATCGAAATGAATCAAAACTTTGAACAGATTGTCCTCTATGTGCTAGGAAAAATTTAAACATTGCAAAAAGATACAAATATAATATTTTATGGCGTTATGCCATTTTTTTAATATGTGATAGGATAAATTATCATTACTCACGCGTAGATGGCAACGTATTCTAACTTTTGATTCATTTCGATTTGATTTTATTAGAAATATTATCTCTCGCCATATTATTTTACTATTATATTTTCCCGAAACGCTGATTTTAAATTTAATTTGATTTTAACTGTACAAGGTTCTTATTAAAGTTCTTGTTTTTGTGAAACAATGAGCAAGGTTTTTGTATTTTTAACAAATACACTCTTAGAAGTTAAATACTTCTCACCTATTACTAGTGACATTGGAATGATTATATCATCAAATAAAGCATAGTAACTGTCAACTTTGTATTATATATATATAAATGTGATAATGATCGGCTAAAAAATGTGTTAAGCTTATTTAAAAAGTGTTATGTGTATTAAAAATGTTTGAAGTGGCACAAGACTTCCAAAACTCATTGTATAAATAAAAACCCGCTGTACATTGCTTTACATGTTTGTGTTCACCATACTCTTCCATGTTGTATAAAATAAAAATGTTGTCTTTCAGTATTATACTTGTTGTCTGTTGATGGTTACTTTTTTTATATTTGTTTATTAAAGGCAGTTTATAAAATTGTATTGTAGTTGTTTTTTATCTTATATCATGTACACATTAATTATTTATTTCGAAAGTTACACTTAATTAGTTTTACTACTGTCTAAAATGATTTAAGACTAAATTATAACAAAAGAAGATTTTACAATTATTGCTATTGTAAACTTTTAAATTTATTTTATTTAATGTATAGAGGCAATGAGCAAATAGTTATATGAAACTGGAACTCTGAGTCGGATTGCCAATCCAAAAAATTCTTTCTTCAAAATCCCCTATCACCGGGTCCAGAAGAAATGTGACAAAAAAGAACGGATTTTATCTTTAGTTAAGGGTGTTCTTAACTGATCCGCTCAACAAGCGAAAAACGTTTCGACACATTTACAAATTCATTTTTGAACAGAAAGTTATACACATTGGAATGCCTGTCTGTGGAAGCGATTTCGAATTGAAATTATTTTTCCATTTTATGATCGTTAAATTACTTATCGAGTTATAAGCTATTTCGATGACGCATTCACCCGTTTTTCTCCTCCTTTTCGACCGGTTTTTCTGCTTTCGTCGGGAAATAGGCTCAAAAGTGTCCACTTTGAAGGCTTGTTATCAAAAATCTATTGTTTATTTTTAAAAACGAAAGAATGAGTGCGATTAGGCAGTTTCTGAATAACAACACCTGCTATTTTCATGCATTTCCGAACAAAAATAAATTAATACATGTGTCACAAAGTTGCCCTTTTTGATTTAAGAACACCCTTAAAACGAAAAAGTGAATTTGGCTTCTCAGGTAAATAGCTCTAATTTATGAAATCGTGAATCAGTTGTTTTTTAAACACTTTTCTAATCTTTTTAGACAAATTTGAAACACGGTTATTCAATCGGTAAATTAATTATAAAACATGTAAATTTTCCGAGTGGGTGAAAAAAGCCCGGCCAAGGATTCGAACTAGGGATGTATTGGTATAATGAATTTTTTCTGATTGAATAATCGTGTTTAAAATTTGTCTAATATGATTTTGTATGCTGCGTTTTCTGCAGTTCCAAAAATTGACCTTCGATTTAGTCTGTTGAGCTAATTCATAGTTTTAGATCAGATTGTGGAATCATTGAGATCATTTGGGTGAAAAAGTCCTCCAGTATTCGTCCGGGATGACTCAGTCTTCACCCAATGCATCCCTGGTTTGAATCCTGGCCTGGACTTTTTGGAAAATTCACATCTGTTATTACTAATCTTGGTTTAAATTACATTTTTAAATTACTCATCTTGATTTAAATTGCTTAAGAACAACTCGTTCGTTTGAGTTAGTTCAACTCTTTGCGAGAAACCGACTTTCAAATCATGAGATGAGTAGATTTCAGCTCAACTAAAGTTATTTTGTGGCTCTTATTTTAAGAATAGATCGGGTAGAAAGATTTTTTTTCGAACTTGTTTAATAGTGATGCCAACATGAAAAAAAAACAAGTTTTCCAACAAAACTTCATAAGGATAAATTATCTGTGACCAAAAAACAAAAAAACTTTTTTTGACTGCCTTTTTAGATTTTTTTTTTTTTTTTTTTAATAATTTGAGACTTGTTGCCATAGATATTATTTGTCGTTTACAGTATTAAACGGACAAAATTCTCTACAACTTTCATACTTACTACTTTTCTTATATACACTGTAAAGAAAAAAAAATGTGTTACTTTACATCAAAAGTAGTGTGGAAAAAAAAAACACCAAAAAATTGGTGTAATAAACCACCAGAAATCGACTAATGTAAACAAACACTACTTTTGGTGTGAAGTCACGCTATCTCTTTTTAATGTACTTTAACAGCAAAAATAAATAAAATAAAGCTTACATTTTAAATTTAATGCAGCCATAATTTAAATCAATAGTTTCATACAAAGAGCCTGCTAAGCTTTCTTTTAATCTTAAAATTAGACAATTTATTATAACGTACATTTTTTAAAGTTTACTAGTTAGTAAACAACGAAATTTCTTACATATTTTTACTTTAACAGCAAAATAAAAAATAATTTCGGGATTACATTTTAAATTTAATACAACCATAATTTAAAATAAATAGTTTCTCTCAAAGAGGCTGCTAAACTTTCTTTTAATAGAGACAATTTAATATAACGTACGTTTAAAACATATTACTATGTTGGTAAACAACGAAATTTCCTATATTTACATGTTTAAAAACATCTTTTTCATAGGTCCCGTATTGTGTGTATGCGGGGGAGGGGGGGAAGAGGGCAGAATAGAGCTGTAGCAACTCTAAATTTTGGTAAAGTCTCATTTATAATGCATGGCATTAAAATTAAGCCTTTTTATATGCATCTAACAGATAATTACTTACTGAACATATCCTTCCCCATCCATGGAAGTGCTGAATTTTTCCACCAGATGTAATCAAATATTCGTCCATGATCATTTTAATTATGTTCTACGAATTTAATAAAAAACAAAAATGAGTATAACAATCTCTAACACTCTCAGTATCAACATCTAAAGTTTCAGTATAAACATAAAAGCTGTCTATATGTCTGTATGTCTGTTCTATACTTGTTGTATAATTTTTATCATCAATGATTTATGAGTTAATGAAGCAACCATGTGTTTTAAATTTTCCAGTATATATTTCTTTCAAGGAGTGAAATGGGCCCTCAGAATATCAAGTCTAGGGGCCCTGGTAATAGTTAACCCTTTATCTAACGACGGTACTTATAAGTACCATTAAAATTATTTATTATAAAATTCTTTTAATACAACAATTAGTTGTAATATTGTTTAGAATGATTTGCAGATACTTTATTTTAGCTTGTTCCGAAAGCATTATTGGTTACAGAAAACAAAAATATTAAAAAAAAAAAATGATTTCTTTCGCCTTTGTGGGTTTCAGCTTTCTTGAAGCTGAGGGAGGGGGGGGGGGGGATTTTCAATGCTGAAATATTTTTATATTGTAAGAACATCCTATTTCTACATTTTATAATTCTACAAGATACTAAGAAAACAATTTAAAATGAAAGATTTGAGTGGGGGTTATCAATATAGCACAAAATCCCTGTCAATTCAAATTTAATGAATCCTTCTAAAATCTTTCAAAAATTATTAAACGATTATGTAAATCTTTTAATTTAGTTTAAACAAATTATGTAAATTTATTTTAGAATGTAAAATTTTCATGAATTCATAATGTGGTAGTTAAAGGGTCAATCCGCTTCTGATCGGATTTGTTTTTGATGTAACTCTGTATGGGTCATTCTACGATAAGAGTTTTTAAAAACAGAGGATTCCGCCAAAAAGAAAAGTTTGAGTTTGATCAAAAACCTTTAAATTATCATTTTTGTCCCATTTACTTACTTTTTTATAAACGGGCAAGTCACTTCATATATATTTTATAACTTTTTCTGGTCAGTGACTCGCTCCGCTGGCAGTTTTCTTGCCAGGGGAAATACGGCAGGGGAGAGACATTTTCATGTAAATTGAAATTTTTTAACTGCCTGAATTAGTTTTTGGGTTAATTGTGCATTTCACTTTAATTATTACCGTATTGTTTAATTAGGGCCCTAAATGCAATTGAATTAAATGAATATTATAAGTTTTATGACTTACCAGAGGAGATACACGATCATCCTGCGAAACCACTACACCGCACGGTCGCGTCGCAACAACTAAAAATGGCGACGCTTAAATGGCTTGCGTGTTTAGTATTGCTAACTTCAAGCCGATAGGTGTCCTTAAGCGCTACTTTCGATATAGCCATCCTTGAATTTATATCTGTTTCAGAGGAACGAAATTTGACAAGGTAAATACACAAAAAAAAGCGGGACGAAAGTTAATTTAAAAAATTATTTAAAATTAACAAAATTATTTTATTTTTTATTTTATAATACGTAAGTATAATTACTTAAATTCCAATTAAATATACTTTAGCTAAACATCTGAAGGAAAAAATATATATATTGTTTGAAAGTTAAATTGAAACCGGCAAGGGGACATGTCAGGGTAGACACTTTTTTAGACTTTGTAAGAAATTTCAGAAAAATGTGTTTTAATTAGGCATTCAATCGTGATGTTATTTAATAAAGTATATTAAGATGATGAGATTCATTGCAAAAAATAGCAACATATAGAATAAAAAAATCTGTTTTAAACGGATTGCCGTACAAATTACCTCTTATCGTAGAATCACCCGTATAATCGATACACACGATTCTTTCACATAATGGATCTCCAGAAACAAAATCGTCGATTCATGAAATTTGTCAAATTAAATCGAATTAGGTTCATCCAATTGAGCAAAAAGCTTTTATTTCACTTCCGGGTATTTCGTCTTCATTCAAAGCGACCCAAAACAGGTGTCAGTGACATTTGTTTTAGTTTAGCTTTTGAATTCGTCTATAACTACGATTCACATAGCACTAGCTATGTAACTCTTTATCTACCGCATTATGAATTCATGTGAATTTTTCATTCTAAAGCATTTTACGAAAATTGTTTAAACTAAAAAGATTTGCATAATCATTTCATAAATTTTTGAAGAACTTTTAGAAGTAATGAAGGATTTAGAAGGATTAATTAAATTTGAATTGACAGGGATTTTGTGCAAAATTTATAGCCCCACTCCAATCTTTTATTTTAAATTGTTTCTTAGTATATTGTAGAATTATGAAACGCACAAATAGGATGTTCTTACAATATAAAAATATTTCCGAATTGAAATATCCTCACCCTCCTCCCTCAGCGCCAAGACAGCTGAAAAGATGCAAAGGAAAAAAAAAATCTTCCTTTCAAAAATATTTTTGTTTTGTGTAACCGATAATGCTTTTGGAACAAAATAAAGTAATGTAGCCGACCCAGTGGCGTGGTTGGTAGCGGCAGCTGCTCCCACACCGCTGGTTCACGGTTCGAGTCCGGCTAGCGGCTTGGGTGTCTGTGTTGTGTAATAAATGTATGTAATGGATTTTCTGTAATAATAAAAAAAAGTGTTCTGTATTTGTTTCTGTGCATTCTGGATCAATCGAGGCGACAGCCGTTGTAGCTATAGACCTCAAAGCACTGTCCATTCAAACCAATCAAAAGTAATGTATCTAAGTCATTCTAAACAGTATTACAACCAGTGTTCTCGCTGACATTTGACCAACATTAGTATTTTGGCTAATTAAAAATAAAAAACATTCGCCAAATGAGAAAATTATTAGCAAAATAGATTCGCCGTGTAACACACACACACACAAAAAAAAAACTTTAATTTTTTAATGTATTTCCTTTCTTTCAATATGTTCTAAAATAACCCAAGTTTTTATAGCTGTGACAGCGATTGTTATTAATCTATTTTCAACTATCCGCTACAAATATAAAAAGTATGTATATATTAAATATATATGCATATGTATGAAAAACGAAAAAGAAAAAGAAAAAACTGAGCACTAGCAATTTGGCGAATCTAATCGCTTGTTTACTCGCCAAATGAAGAATTTAGTCGCAATTTGGCGCATTGGCGAGCGACAGCGAGAACACTGATTACAACTAATTGACGTATTAAAAGAATTTTATAATAAGTAATTTTATTGGTACTTATGAGCACCGTTGGTAGATAAAGGGTTAATTGGGGATGGGGAGGGAATATTTTTTAAGAATTCTTATCAGTTTGTTTTCTTGTTACTGTAAACTTGACAGGGTCATCCATTTGGATTTTATGTGCTCATTACTTACATTTTATAAAGCATTCTATCCATAGAATGAAGGTTTTTTTTTTTCTTTTTTGGTCTGACCTGTATTAATGGATGCACTGTGAAATAACTGTAACAATTGGGTATTCAGAGGGTGGGCTGGTGTGGCCCCTCCGAAATTATAAAAAAAAAATAAAATTTAATCGCGAAAGTTTGTCAAAATGTAATGAAATCTGCTAAAATATCATTTAAAATCGGCCAGAAAAATATCCCATTTTGGCAGGTTTTCAATAAAAAAAGTGTCATTTCTCAAAGAACACAAAGCAACCATTCCAGCCAAGTTTCCGTTATACGCAGGCTTTCTTTACATGTCATAAAAATTATACAAATTAAGGCAAAAACCTGCTTAAAAAGAAATTTTTTGAATTGATACGGTTTATCTTAGCAGGATCGATTGTATAATATACACGTTAATAAAAACATGTTTAAAGCAGAAATGTTAACGTTCTGTATGATTCTTTCTCAGAAACGTTTATTATAACTCACCCCCCTCCGAAAATATAAAGCTAGATATGCCACTGATCTGAAACTCCTGGGTGAAGGAGGAAACTGCCCCTTATCCTAGCCATCAGAAAAGGGCACCCCAAACGGCAAATAAAAATAAGAATGCATTTTTAAATTTTTTTTTTCTGTTGTGAAAGCACGGCTTTTTAAAAAACTATTCACAAGTTTCTCACTAATATAAAAAAAAAGGTAATTAACGCTGTCACCACCGCTGTCAATTTTTTTTTTCTTTATGTGTGATCGGGAGTCTTTCTTCAATATTTTAAGAAAATTGCTACAGACAAAAATATGAGAAATGGCGGTTTATTTAGATATAATAGAAAAACAAGCTAATGCAGACAGTTTTCAAACTGGATAATTATTTTAAGAGATATTTAATGATAAACTGTACAAAATCGTTCCATTAAATATAAGCTCTATAGGAGCAAAACTATACATGTAGGAATTTAATCATTTTTAGATCATTTTATACATCTGAAATTCACGGTGTGCAGACATACTTTTTTTTTTTAAATTTGATTCACTCTGAGAATTTATTTCCATTTTAAATTCAAATTTTCAAGCTTAGACAAACTATAGGATAGCCAAATAGAGAAAAATTTAAACATTTCTCCATTTCGAAGCGGTATCCCTTGGTTGGAAACGTTACAACATGGCTTATTACAGAATTTCACTTTTTGTTTCTTATTTATCATAATGGAAGCCACGGCAAAGTTGAGACGTCTTCGACTCTGTGTCAGGCTCTAAGAAATTAAAGACAATCAGTTTTTCTTTTAAAAAAAAGTGAGATATTTAAATTGATAATATTTTTTCATAACTTCAATTCAACCCTCCTCCGTGTCGAAATTAAACGGCCATTATTATTTAATTTTTAAACTATAGTAGATAATTAAAAAAAAAAAAAAAGAGAGGAACGAAAAAAAATAGTAAAATTGAAGAACTATAATTGCTAAAATATCATCAAAAAACTAAATTAATCTTTTTTTCCAAATTTAGAAAGGCACTGAAAACAACTGTTGACGGTCAAGTGCTGGCTGCTACTGAAGATTGTAATGGCATTGCATCGCATATCTAAAACTACCAAAAAGTTGATAACGTTTTATTTGCACTGCCCCTTAAATGATTATGCATTTTATTCAGACCAAAATATGAAATAACACAATGTTTGGCACTCCTTTATATTATTCCACCATGTGCACATATAATCCTATAGCCCGGTTGTAGATCGTCCTCAGCTATCCTATGCAAAAATCCTCTAAAAATGTTAAAATTTGAGCGAGATATTTAAAAAGAATCCCCCCCCCTAGACTTTACATTGTCATCCGGGTCTTTGTCAGTCACTAGTGTGGGGACTTAAGAGCCCACAATAGTCACAGAAAAAGTACGCAAAAAGACCCGGATGACCATGTAAAGTCTATGGGAGCGTTCTTTTCTAATATCTCTCTCAAATTTTAATATTTTTGCATGATTTTTTTGCACAAGATAGCTGAGGGCAATCCACAACCGGGCTAGTTTTTACTTTTTCAATTTTGGTTTCAGATTTTCTTTAAAAAATTACTTTAACTTTCGAAACCGGTTTAAACCGGTTCTGAAACTGAAACTATCGTAATATAAAAAATATATAACCAAAATCGAAAAAGTAAAAACTAGCCCGGTTGTGGATTGCCCTCAGCTATCTTGTGCAAAAAAATCATGCAAAAATATTAAAATTTGAGCGAGATATTAGAAAAGAACGCTCCCATAGACTTTACATGGTCATCCGGGTCTTTTTGAGAAATTTTTAACCGACTTCAAGAAGGAGGTTATGATTTCGACCTGTATGTATTTGTTGTTCACTCATAACTTCCGTAAATATGAACCGATTTTAATTTTTTTTTTTTTGTTTGAAAGTGTAAGATGCCCACATGGTCCCATTTCAATTTTATGAAATACTTGCGATTAGAACTTTTTAAAAATAAAAACATGAAAATTCCAACTCTTTTTGAAGCAGTCATCCAATTAGAAGCGTTCATTTTTCAGGTAATCGCAGGCTTTCATGTCGAGTACACAAGTCAGATGTGTGTGTATAATAAACAAATAAAATTTCAGGCTATAACTCTTACACCGATACTAGATCTTTTAATTTCATTAAATTCTGGTGACTAGAATGTTTTTTAAATAACAAAATGTGGATTTGATAAAAAAAAAAATAATAATAATAATGATTTGTCGCAAATCATCTTGCATTGTTGCAACGTTTTCAAGTCATAACCATATTAAAACTATGCATTCATATGCGTTAGTGCCAAGTTGTTGCCAAGCTTGGTAATTTTTTTTTTTTTTTTTTTTTTTTTTTTTTTTTAAGTCGGTTAGTATTTTTTTAAAAAAAGCATATTTTATTTTCCGTTTTATTTTTGAATTCATTTTTGTTCTCAAATACACCAAACTTTCAAAATCTCGTATTTGGAAAGGACACAAGGTGCCGTGATTGCAGATTCTTTGATAAATGGCAAAAAAAGCAATCAAAACCGGCATTTCGAACTGATTTTCCCATAGCGGGAGTTTTGGGAACGAAAAAAAAGGGTCACACTGTTAAAACTAATGGTGACACATTGCACCTTTTAGGGGTGAAAGGTTTGTCTCACTGGTGACCCCCCTAAAAGAGCCAGAATGAGACCTTTAATTAGGGTGAAAAGATGGCACCCTTAATCCAGAGTGTCCAATAATAAAAAAATAAAAAATATACAAACCGACTTTTGGCCGTCGAAGGATTCGAACTCACAACGTCTGATTACAAGCTCAGCGTTCTAACCGCTCGGCCATTGAGCTCACCTTCATTCACTGATAGACAGATTTTACTTGCCATCACAGAAAACAGAAAGACACACGTCACAGTGCATGCACATGGTTCCAGTCACCCGATGAGGTGCCACATTGCTGCCAATACGAAGTGTATGGCAGCTTATTTAGCTTCAATCACCCAGTAAGAGACCTGTCGGCACTGCAACCACATATCGAAGCCCCTAGGGTTCCAAATGGCACCGGTTTGTCACCTTCACTTTTAACAGTGCCTACTGAGAAGGTAATTGTTTATAAATGAAATTCCTGTGAATGGAGCGTAAAATGACATCACACGGCACCTCATACGTCCCTTCAAGAATCCCCTCAGCAAGTTTCATGTTTCTACTTTTAAAAGTGTGTCTGAAATTGTATCGAAAAATTTCGAGCTGTTGAAGGTGGAAGAGCGTTTTTTCGAATACAACCTTAACCCATTAGTGCCTAGCGTCCCATTTTTGGGACAGTTTAAAAAAATTCAAGTAAGCGCATTTCACACCAGTAAAAAGGAGTATAAATAAATGCTTTCTTTTTGGATACAAAGTCCTCGATAAATTAAGATAAAAGTCATTCTTGCTTTAAAAGTGGTAGGAAAATGCAAAATTTGAATTTTAACGAATAAAATAATTCAGGCACTAATGGGTTAAGACGTTGAGTGCCACGCCAGTCACCGGTGACTAACACTGAAATTTCCTTCTAAGCCGCGTCAGTCACCGGTGTCCGACAATATAAAATATTATGTAAAACTAAAAATATATTGTTTTTAAAAGTTACTGAAAATTTATTTAAAATTTACTTATTTTTTATTTATGAGAGAATTATACTATCATTAAATAAGAGGAGGCCCAAACGTGAAGTTCAATGTCAGTCATCGGTGACTTAAGTAGCACTCAGCGTATTAAGATATATAAAGTTGCTTTTGCTTTTTATGATGACCTATTTGTCCAATGTATAATTCAATTTGTATACACTTTTTTCGCCCTAGCAGTGTAATGTATGAACAGTGCCTAGGAGTCATGAAAAAAAGCAGAAAAGACGACAAACAATTTTTTAAATAAATAATTTTATTTATCTTTAAACAAGACAAAAGACAAATAAGGAGAGACTTCCTTTTTCAAATTAAAAGACAGTTTTGACTAGCTCTTGCACGGAGCATCAATAACTCTCGATATAAAACAATTACACATTAACAATGCATGTGCAAAAAAGACATCTATAAAATATATATGCATGTATTACAATAATTTTCAACTGACTAAAAACACAAAATTTTATAGCACTTTTTACACAACAATATTAGCTCGCATCGCTAGACAGTCATACACACAAGAGTCATTACATTCAGTCTATGAAGAAGAAAAATTACATTTATTTTATACTGATCTGTAAAAGAATAGATTATATAGCAGTTTAATTCTATTTTTCATCAGTAAATGGCACAAGTCACATGTTAGAGAACAAGGTATGGTCTATTTTAAGCACTCTAGATGGTAATATTTTTTATACATTTAAGCTATAAATTTTGATTGTATTTTTGATTGTATTCATGATCTATGCTGACGGACATGGTCCTTCACTTATTGTATGCATAAATTTCGTTAGGGTTTCGTGTAATTGCCAAACAGTTAGGGTATCACAAATTTAAGTAATGATAAAATATACTTTTTTGGTAGGGCATTTGAATATGTGAGCTCATGGGAGCCTTTAAAGTATCAATACAAATCTAGCTATACTTGGCTTTTTGCCATAACATTATAAAATTAGGAAGGGGTGAGCCTAATTCTCGAACTTCTATTGGCGAATAGTGACTGTTCAGGCTAGTAAACAAAGTCTGTAGAAGGAGTATGTCCTTCCCTGACCATTTTATTGAGATCTTAAAAGAAATGCAGCCAAAGCTGACCCAGCTGGTGAACACTATGTAAATCAATAGAACGATCAGTATATTTGTAAAAAAGTCAGCAATAAGCGAAAGGCTCAGTAGAAAGCTCCGATTCGTGAATGAATTCGTGAATGCTAGCCTGGGGACAGTGATAGCACAATATAGAAAGGTCTCATTAAATGCTACATATTATAAACATTACCATATATGCCAACTTCCTGCTTTTTTAAAATCAAATAATTATACTTCGAAGCAGAAATTAAGTTAATTTCAAGAGACTATCAAATGGGAGTCCCGTGACACCTGCCAATCACGCCTTTGCCCTACTACAACGGGACACCTATTATCAAATAGTTTCGAAATTTTTATTTTTGGTGTGATCATTATGAGTTGATTTTCAGAGGGATCAAGTGACAGTTTTGGATTTGCAACTAATTTTCACGACAACGAATAATTTGTTCTCGACAAGACCGCAGCCGAAAAATTATTTGGAGAGGGGGGGGGGGGTCAATTTTAATCGTAAATTTTTTTAGGTTAACTAATGGGAAAGAGGCGAATGTAAGCAGTTTGTTAATTCAAATAATTCATTTTAAAATAACTACAAAAGAAATTTTAACCTTATTTCATTGCAAATAAATTTATAAACTTAGATATTCTTCGGTGTGCTACTGACTTTAGATTCTCGATTTTTGTCATTGAACCAATTTTTGTCATGGCCAAAAATATGAAGATCCTCGGAACAACTATAAGTTTTATGAATATATAAAATTGAGTTCTAGTGTCTTTTTAAAGGATTTCGCTAAACAAATCTAACGATTTATATTTGGTTGCTGCAACCATTTTATTTTAGCAGAGTTAATATCCTTCTTTTACAGAGTTCGATTCTGAAAAAAATCGAATGAACGCTAAGGATTTCTTAGAAATAGTATTTATTTTTTCAACCTATTGAAGGTATTGTCATAATCTAGAGTAGAATTTTAATTTTTGAATCTTAACCGTAGCTTATTTTAAAATTTTGGCCTCTTGACAGATTTAATGGTCTATTTAGAATCATCCCCACAAACATTTCAGATGCATATCAAGCCCCATTATCTACGACCCCTCTCCATTGACAATACAGTTTACAATTGAACTTTTTCAACTTATTCATGACGCTGTCGGTTAAGGCAGAGTTAATACATTTTCAGAAAATATTAGATAACTATACTTTCAAAAATGTCATTTTCTTAGCAGTAACTAATAGACACACATGACGTTGCCTGTTCTAATTTGGAATGAATAGTTTCCGGGTAAAACAAACAAAAACCGGATAGCAATTTATGTTGCAGTAAATTAAAAGGATTAAAACAAAAATTTATTTTGAGAAATATCTAGCGCAAAATATTTAATGGAAAATCAGTAAATGTTCTCTTTATGTCTGATCTTTCATAATCGTGTGCACAGGCAAAGTGAGCGATAAACACCAGCCATGCTGGAAACAATGCAGTTTCTCGGTGACGAGAGTAACAACAATGGTTAAAACAATAAAGTTCGTTTTTGTTTTGTCCAACTGCAGTCTAAAATACACAAATTGTACCCGATTAAACATCCCTTTTGCCCTACATAGGATATTATTTTCGAAAATCCCTAAATCATGTGTTAAAACTTTATTTGTTATGTTACATAACATGCTCCAACCTTACACTGCTGTTGAGACACAAACTAAAGCTTTTAACATGCCCTTTAAACTCTTATGCTCTTATTCTCCAACTACTTCAACCCCAGGTTATACGGAAAATATCGGTCAAACACCCAAATTGTGTTCACTTCTAATCCTGATTGGATGCCTTCTTGATAATGTCCAATCAAATGTTATTGTGAATTTCATTTGAGTGTTCAACCGAGATTTTCTAGGTTGAGGTAGATGGTGAATTCGAGCATTAGAAGTTGAATTATAAAAAATCCTTTTTTCCGTGGCTCTCTAGCATGTGTTACGAACAGTGCCGTAGCATATCCATTTAGAAACTGTTGTATAAATTCGGATCCTCTTTCTTCCGAATGTCGCTCTATCGGTAGTAATTAATAATTGATGGCACCCGTGAAGAGCTTTGGTGCTTTGGGGAGCGGAAGCACCACCTTTGCTTCGGTGTTTGTGGTTGCCGATTGGACCTTTGCTCCTGATTACTAATGTATATATCCAGAAGTTCCAGGTTTCTACTTCAATAGTTTCTGCTGTGCATTGGCGAATCAGTCAGGACCAAGAATTTCATACACATTGTGCATAAATATAAATCAATATGTAGATCTCTAAATGGCATTACAAATAAGAATTTAAAAATATATCGGTTACTCAACAAATATTATTTTAAACATGAATCTGAATATCATAATAAATTTACAATTAAATAACTAAGTACAACACACATAAAATCAAACAATCATTGCTATACATATCTAGACATAACTAAATTTTTCCTACTTCCAATTCATTTGAAATAAAAAAAAAAATAATAATCTTTTTTGACTTAACTCTGATTTGAAAAAATTTGACTCAGGTGTTCGAATACATCATTTTAAACAGATTGAAAAAGTACCCAAGTATATAAACGATTATTGACTTAAAAAGATACTTCCCCCTCCCCCAACTTCTCATCTACTGTATTCATTTTCTAACACAAAATGGTGAAGTATAGGAACTCACTTTTCTAAAAACTCTGTCTCTGAACGTCTCTAGCCCTTTTATAAAACTTGTGAGAAGTTTTTTTTTTTTTTTATCTCGAAACGGCTCAAAAGATTAGATTTAAAAAATGAACTTAACATTACCGTATGTTGAGAATTTTGTGAACAATTTATATTAACTGTTATGTTCAGAGATAGCAGATATAAGCAATCTAAAAACAAGTACCAAAACTTGTATAAGTAATAAAATAACAATTTTAGATCTGATCTCTTTCGATGTGCCGTTAAGAAATCTATTTTCTGGCTCTTTTGTTACGCGTAATTCTTCTACCTAGGGACCTGTGGCAGATTTTTAATCCTTTAATGTTCATTGGTTTCTCTACGAAACCACAAAATTTTAATTCCGATATGCCACAACGACACCGGAATTTTAATTTTAAAAAAATCCATTTTATTATGTACGTGAAAAATCACTTTTTATTATTTACAAAAATATATTTTTTCTCAATTACTGGTGTCATTCATTTATTTCAACATCAAAATGGTTTGTCCGTTAGAGGGTTAATTCAGCAGATCTTTTAGGATCATGACTCAGCACTAGAGATGGTACGAATATTCGGCCACTATTCGGTATTCGGCCCTTTTGCCGAATATTCGGTTGGCCGAATATTGAAGGCTTGTTGACCGAATACCTGTAGCCGAATATTTAGAGAGATCTCGCCGAATATTGCTAAAATCTGGCCGAATAGTGAAACATATCTTGCGAAAAAAATTTAGGATTTAAAGAATTTCATTTCTTGCAATTTTTTTTTTTCTCTAATCCAAATTGGTTACTTCGTTCATGAAGTCATTCTCATTCTTACATACAAAATATACAGTTATTCAGATACTATAAGATATACAGCCTTTCTGTATTTCCTTTAAAAGTTAGCGATATTTTAGAAAATGCTGTCCAAGCTGGATATTTAATTGTACGGGAAATGTCTTCATTAGAGAATGATATATATTACAATTCAAGATATAAAAACACTTAGAGAGAAAAAAAAAACACTGCCTTATTCTAAAACACTCAAATATTTATTAATGTCTGCAAATTCCATGCACATATAAAAAAGGCTCTTATGAAATTCATAACTCATTTTCTATAAAGTAAGAACTGAAAAAATTCATTCACTAGGTGTATTTTTCAAAATTAACTATCAAATATCACTATCCCAAATACAACGGTACATTTGAAAACAGAAGTGATGTTAAACAGCATGTGATATGCATTAGATGACACAACTTGCTTTATGCAGATGGTTTTATAAATATTTAAAAATAAATTCTAAATACTGAACAAAATAAACACATATACTGAACAAAATATACACAATTTTTTTATTCTATAGTTTCCACTTTTAAATAATTATTTGCATAATTACTGACTTAAATATCTAAATAAGTGAAATATTGAAGTTAAATATTGCATCCCCGATTCAAATGTCAAACATTTTGTTAGCATATGCATTCTACTTTAAGTATAACCTTTTGTAATTTAAAACTTGGCAACTGATTTCAGAACAGTCTCATTCTTATGAATGTGCTTATCATTAGGGATTTAAACTCAAAATGATCAAATTTCCTTCATTAAAAGTTGTTTCAGAAAATATCTCCTCGTGTGTTCTGAGAGAGAAAGATTAAGAATATTATTTTGGATGGAAGAAAGAGTAAAAAGTATCATTTGATAGTAAAAATGAAGTACATTCTTCATATTTTAATGGAAATATCTTACCATCCTGACTTACTGAAAATCAGTTTGATGTACATTAGAATAAAAGAATATAATGCAATTTCATAATTTTTTTTATGTTAAAATAAGTTTTTCAAATTTAAAAATACATTTAAAAGCACAATTAAGAGAAATAATTGTTAATGAGCTCCTATTTTTCAAATTATACATAATCAAAATTTATTTTTTTATCTGAAAAAAAAAGTTGGTATTCGGCCGCCGAATATTCGGTATTCGGCCTAAAATTTGGCCGAGTATTCGGTATTCGGCTATTCGGCCAAATCACTATTCGTCCCATCCCTACTCAGCACCAGTGGAGATAGCGAGATTTTCTCACAGCATTTATTGAGACGCTCTTTCATAAAATTTGAATTGCAAATAACGCAATGTGTATTAATTAAACGTAATAAATTATATCAAAGACTTGTTTCGAAAGATACCTCATTCATCGTCATGCGTATCGAATCCTAGAAAAGGGGGATGTTGATAGAATGTATAACTTATGTAACGCATTGGAAAATGAACCCAAATCACTAACTGATTTTTATAAAAAAGCAGTTCTATAATTCGGTTGCAGATTTTTTTTTTTTTTTTTTTTTTTTTTTTTTTTTTTTTTTTTTTGTAACTAGTCAAATTTTAAACGGTTGTACTAATTCTTTACTGTCTGACACCTTCTGCTAGTAGTCACCAAAAATGTAAATTTGTCTGTTATAGTCCTTTGATTAAAACATGGATGATCGCAAACTCAATTGCTGCGAAACTAAGAGTGGAGGTAAATATACACATGAATGGTGTAGCTTTCGCATGAAACCAAGAATAAGAAGCTATTGCAATCCTAAAACAGTTACGTTTCGGCTTGCCATTTTGAAACTCGCCCCTTAATTCAAAGCTTCCTTACAAAATTAAATCCTGTTTGTTGGCTCAAATCAGGTTTTAAAAATTAATCATCGCGAACAGTGCAGAATTCAGACACTTTTCTCTGGGAGGGACTTTGGCTCCGGGGGAACACTATAGAGTTCCGGGCGGGGGGGGGGGTAGAATTGTGCTTTTTGACCATTGAAAACGCAAAATTTCAAATTTTTCGAGAGGGGGAAATGCTTTTCCCGGGCCATCCCTTGAATTCAACATTACTCGCTAAGATAGAGTTCATTTGACTTTCGGACATTTTGCATTTTTTTTTTCGAACATGTGTGCTAAAATTATTTTTTACAAACTATTTTATAAAGGTGCCTTTCATAATTTTGTCTACTTGTTAAGTTTCACACTTTTTTTTGTTTATTTTCAAAAATTATAAATGCCTCATCTTAGGCAATCAGGTAATAAATAAAATCTTTTTTTTATTTAATCACGTTTCAAGAAAAAGAAAGAGGATTTTTGGCAGGGTGCCAGAAATCCATGCGTTACCATGCAACTGGGTGTAGGTGTCTCTTTAATTCCGTTATTTTTGTTCCCGTGTTCAGATGTACGAAATGAACGAAATAAATCATCGTTTCATATTATTAATGTTTTCATGTTAAAATTACCAATAGACTGGGGAGAGGGCTCATCTCATTTAAGTAGATTTCGTAAGAAATACTACATATTGCATTCGTTAACATGGGACGACTTTTGAAAAATTTCCTCATAACTTTTCATTATAGGACCACAGGAACATAAAACCACACCCATTTCAAAAGTTTATAAATATGTATGTACTAATATTTCTCGGCACGATAAAAGCAGCAGTTATGAATGAATTTTCTTCAACCCCGCCAGATACAATCAGATTATTAATATCTCGGCGGGGATTGCAAATGGGCAAAATCGGCCCAAGGGGGTGGAAATGGGAAGGGTTCAAAAATTTAAATACCGCCTTAACATGGCTCTGACCAGAACAGCGCTTACAGAACAATGACAGGATAAAAAACCTTTTTCGTTATAGCAGTTGCCAACAATTGAAAAAAAAAATTTTTTTCTCTACAACAATTATTTTACTATTGTAAGTTTTGGACGTGAAAAAAAATATAATTTTACGAATTTAAGAAAAATTGAATATTATGTCATAACTTTTCTATAGCAATATCTCCACATGAAAACAAAATAAATAGCTTGACGGATTTTTTTGAAAAAGCAAATATTACGTCATATTGGAGATACAATGACGGAAAAGCAGTTGAATGTACAACGGCATGAGAGTTTGGAAAAACGTATTAAAGCAATTAAAAAAAAAAAAAAAAAAAAAAAAAAAAAAAAAAAAAGTAAATTATGAATATATTGGCATAATTTAACATTTAAAATTCTTCGATTTTCTTTTCGCTATTTTTAAATCTATTCCATATTATACATATGCGTGTATAATAATAGAATTTTTACAAAAGGTTTTAGTCCCTAGAGTTTATTCTTAGTGATCAAACTGGGTTTATCTCTAATCTAGATTGAATTTTTGTTGGCAAAATTTGTACCTAACTTCAAAATCTACCACCGCTTGTATGTCGAGCTGGATTTTTTTTATTTTAGACGTTTAATAAGTAATATTCGTATCTTAATACTGTGAGGGTTGTACAACTCACTTTATACCTTTTTGTTGCATCCTGTGGGCAATATTTGAAGTCATCGTTCTGCTTTCATCACAAGCAATAAACCACCTTCAATACATATGCAGATTTTATACAGGCCAAATTTTTCTTTAAAAAATATTTTACAAAGGATTTCTTTTAAAAATGATTCTACAAAAAGTACATTTTCAGAGTTAAAGTTTTTTTTTTTTTTCTATTACGATTTTATTTCTTTTTACACGATAGAATTACATTACGATAGATAGCGTTACATGATAGAAAATTACATTTCAAATGTAATTTTCAAACAAAAATAAATCGTAAAAGGAAATTCGCAGTCACTTAAGTTTATAGACCTGTTGCTCGGGTTTTTCGACCCATCTTTCGCATTTCCGAAATCTATTTTCTTTTTTCGTTAAAAGTGCCCATTTTGTTTTAAAGCTATATCGATTCTATTGCGTACGTCCTCATTCATTCATAAAGTGTCCAATCCTCTTGAAGGGTGGTGAACCCGCTTCTATTTAGCCTTATCTATACTGTTTTTCGTAATTGTTATAGCACTACATTCTAAAAAAGAAATATTTCTGGCTCAAACAGGTATTTCGGATCTACATTCAGAATTAAAAGCCTTCCTGGCTTAAGAGATCCAACATTAAATTTTACATCTATACTTTTATTTAACCCTTTGTCTACCGACGGTACTTATAAGTACCATTAAAATTACTTATTATAAAATTCCTTTAATACGTCGATTAATTATAATACTGTTTAGAATGAGTTACAGATGCATTACTTCGTTTTTTCCCAAAAGTATTATTGATTACACAAAAATATTTTTAAAAGAATGGTTTCTTTTGCCTTTGTATCTTATCAGCTTTCTTGGCGCTGAAGGAGGGGGATGGGGATTTTTCAATTCGGAAATATTTCTATATTTACAATACAAGAACATCCTATTTGTACATTTTATATTTTTACAAAATACTAAGAAAACAATTTAGTATAAAAGATGCGAGTGGGGTCATAAATATTTCACAAAATCCCTCTAAATTCAAATTTAATCAATCCTAAATCTTTCAATCCTTCTAAAATCCTTCGAAAATTTAATAAACGATTATGTAACTCTTTTCATTTAGTTTAAACAATTTACGTAAAATGCTTTAGAATTTAAAATTCTCACGAATTCAGAATTCGTTAGATAAAAAGGTTTAAACAGATTGTTAACACATTTGCTGCAAACTACAAGAATGCTCGTGGTTTTCACACAGAGTTTCCTTGCCAGCAACGAGATAATTCGTCATTGATCCTAAACCACGAGTAATACCATGCAATGCTTGGCACGCAGGAAAAAATCATATTTGCACTTTTTCCATATAAAAGAATGTTGCGTTACTTTAGTAGAGCTTCCCACCGAGTTCTACGTGTTAACTGCACTGTTCACTCTGCAGTATACTATAAATAAATTTTCTGTGCAATTCTACTCTGCGGACGTGGTTAGTGGCAGTGCATGGATGTGATACCTGCATAACTAGGATTTTTGGCCCTATGTCGCCTTGCCTTACATTTATGTCTAATCAAGTCGCTTCTTTACTTTTAACGTCTTTACACTGAACATTTTTATAGTAACTGCGACTGATTTCTTTTACATGGAAAAAGTGCAAATATGATTTTTTCAAAGTTGGCATCGAAGTGAGTTGTAGCCAAGAAGGGATCTCTAGTCCTTCCTCATGCTCAGTTGTTAACAGAAGCACTTGTCAAATCCTTTTTCATACTTTAAAACATATTAACCTTTTTTGGTGCTCGTCAGAGCATTTTTTAATACTAGTCTGTTATATGAATCTAAATGATAGAAAGAACAGGAAATAATTGAAAGGCAGACATGATCTTAGCGTGTGTGAAGAAAGTGAGCTTTGGTAGAAAACGTGTTATACAAATACAATGGATGTTCTATGAAATCTATTCAAAATATACTCAAAAATAAATTGAGATCCGACTTTCAAAAGCAGGTTACGCAATTGAAATCTGTATTTTGTTACATATACATAATTTCAGCATTAGTAAAAAAGTTATAGTTGTACAAGACTTACAGCCTTACATAACTTTTTACAAATGCTGAAATTTGTATATCTATTTTTATACTTCGTAGCCCTAAATTTCAGTAGGATAAAAAAAAAAAAAAATAGTATCTATTCATCTGCCCCTTCTCTTGTTTGACATTTTAGGATAAACATTTCTTAAAAATAACACAATCTTCGGAAAAATATTAAAATAAAGCTATAGGGTCTCAAAAAGCAGTATTATGGTAACACTGGTGAAGATGAAACCGTATTGGCTAGTTCCATGGGTTTGTAGTGTAAGTCACATTAACTTATAATTGCTATGCTTGTTTGCCACCGTTATTTTCAAAAAGTCAGCTTGGTCCTATTCAATTAATGAGAATGAGCCGATAAAATAAGTCAAATTTTTTTCGTTCTAAAATACTGGTAGCCAAAAATCGTAGCCTGTGACTTGCACTACAAGTACTCATGGAAATAGCCTATTAAATATTAGGTGAATCTTATACAAGATTCTTTGATTTTTGTTTACTTAATGTACAGTGTCAAATCGCATTTGTTTTTTCTAAATACGCGAATATTTTTTTTATTTCAAAAATACTCTTATCCGCTGCATCGATTAGTTTAAAATATTGCTCTCCACTCGTCAAAAAGGAGTGAATGAAAACATTGCGATTTAAAGTGTGAATGGATGTCACAAATATTCTATTGTGGCGAACTTTAAAAAAACATGAAATGACGTTCCATAAATATGCATTAGGCATGGAACTATCAATGTATACGCATGAATGCAACGTATTTTGTTTCGGACTATTTCTGAATTCATCGAGGCTGTGTTAGCTGAAATCTTAGACTTAAAAATAAAAGTGAAACAAACACTTGGATTGTAACGCTCCTACTGAGAGGTCCTAAGAAGAAAATGTTTGAGGGTTATACTTTGCGTACCCCCCTCCCCCTTACTTTTAGATTTTGTTTTCGAGATTAATAAAAGCATCTTAATCTTAGAATGTCGTCTTTGGAATTTTATTTAGTATCGACTGGCAGTAACCTATGCTCGGTCTTTGGTATTGCACAGAACTATCTAAACGCAATGTCTGACATGTTTTTCAAATTTCCCTTTAATTTCTACCAATACGGCCTTCTCCAGAAAACAACCCCACACCATAATAAGAGTTGTAAAAAAATCAGAAAATTGTTCTACAATCTTTTTTCCTTCTCAAGTATGTAACTTTTTTTTGTGTAAAACATGTCTGTGAATCAAAATAAAGTACATCTCTAAATAAAGTACACAACCATACGAGCATGGTTTAAATGATAACATGGTTTAAACGAACGATTGCCACTTTAAGGGCTTTTTATAAGCTACAAAAGCGGAATTGCAGCTAATATGAACCAAAATCTCTTTATTTTAATGGGATTTTATCCAAACAGAGAATAATTTAGAAATAAACGCCCTTCTCCCCGAAAATTGTTCAATCCCAGCGGCAGCTTATTTACATCAGGACCGTTTGTTAATATGCAGAATTTCAGTTTTCAACGAGAAACCCAGCCAAGAAAATTTAAATGAATACTTTGAGATATTAAAGAATAAAAGCACAGAGTGATGACGAGGTTATTTTATGTAAAATGTCCATGTACAACTGAGCCATGGAAAAAAGGAACAAGGAAAAACATTCGTTTCTTTACACAAATTCGGACTCTGGGCCTACTAACCGTATTTTCATGATTTCCATTGTACTGTTAGAATGAAATCTATAGTTTGGAAATTTTAGTAACTATTGCAATACTTCTTCAAAATAAAGGGAATTCGGTCCGTTGAATCATTTTATTTCGGTTTTTCCCTTTGGTGAAAAACGGTTCTTTAGTTACTTTGGTTTCGGTCCTTTTAAGTACAAATGGGAAAATTATTCAAAAAATTCAATTTTAATTTTTTCAAAATTTATAGCTTGCAGTGTAAAAAACTAAATTATAAATGAATGGGGAAAAAAGATGTTACTGTTATATTGCTGCTTAAAAAGAAATATTTTGCAGTGTACAGAAGAATTTTGCAAAATGCATGTTCCCTCCCGTCTAAAGGGAATAAGAACGTTTAAAAGGTAAGACTGAAAATATAATTCTTTAAGACCTGACCTACACAATTGTGTAGATAATCCTGAAGAAAATGGAAAATTCTCTTTTTGTGCGATTTACAATCGACCTTGCACCCACAGAAATCAAGTATATGATCCTAATTAGGGGAAACAAAACATTTTTTTCCGAACAATAATCTCCCAGTCTTAAAAGGTAAATTGTTTTCAAATTTAAAAATCTTTTAGGAATATACTTCAATAATTATTAAGAAAGATTAAAATAAATCAAAACAAAAAATATTTGATTGCATGTTTCACCTTCTATTAAGTCTTTCTCAAAATCGATAAGAATATTCTATAACTGTACGATCTATATTCAAACGCCATCCATCCCTTTGTCTCTGATCATGAACATTCATTCTCGTTCATCCTCTTAACCCTTTCGAGTCTGATTTTTTTTTTCAGTTTTTAGAATAAATTACTGTGGGATCTATTCTTTCTCCCACAGCCAAGCAGCAGTGTGTCTCATAGCTTCCCCATATCACTACTCTGGGACCAAGGCTTTCAGCAAGGCAGACGATTAAAGGAGTAGATCAAATTCAAGCGAAATGACGAAGTGAGAGAGATGAAGGTAATGTTTGATGGAATGTTTGTTTTGGGTCGTAAAAAAGAATGTTCGATGAAGATGACTTCGCGCTGGAGACGTGTACTAATTAACTAAAACTTATGAGTGTTTAAAATTGTAAATAGAATTTTGTACATATTACCTTTGTAAATAATTATTGTTTAAATAAGTTTCAAAAGGTTAACGGTGTCAGAATGTTTGTAAATTTAATTATGATTTAAACAACTGAACTTTAGAAGAAAATTCCACATTACTTTTACGCTAATAACATGAACACTAGCTATCCAAATAGATTAATTAGTATTCAAAGAATATTTCAACGAATGTTGTTGCTTTGCGTAATATTCATATGACAATAGGCTAAAGAAGTATTTTTGGAGACGTTTAGAAAATATTGTATTACAATAAAATTTAACTTATGTTACAAATTTCTAATACTTTTTGCGATTTATTACACATAATGCTCTCAGAAAAGTAACTTTTATTTTAAATTTAAAGACTGAAATATATGCTTAAAATAAAAGAATCGCAAATGGCGCAAAGAGAATTAAGAAAATAATTATTATTAATAAGAAATGTCTAAACATAAAAGTCATATAGTAAATGCATAGACATAAACATTACTACATGTAAATAGTAGAAAAAGTATTTATTAAAATAATACTCCATTAAAAAAGACGTACTATTAGTAGTACTAACGCGCAACTAGGACTTTTGCAATATTTATTTGAAAAAAAAAATGCGCTTTATACACGAGTAAATACGGTATATCCTTGGAATATTAATATATATACAGTGTCTCACATAAGTGATGGGACACTTGTGCTTTACAAAAGGAAACTAATCAAATAAATTAAGAAAACATGTACACATTTTTTGTGGGTGTGTTTCATACTTAAATTTAGTAAAGATTATTACATAACATACATTTTGTCAAAATATTAAAATATTAATTTAATAAAAATACAAATGTTTAGAACGGAGCAAAAAATTGCTCACATAAGTGATGGGACACCTGGGGACACATATGCAACAAAAATCGTCTGAAATAAGCAATAAAAATATTTTTGGGGTTTTTATTTTTGCTTAAAAGCAATTGGCAATAATTTATAAAATCATCTGCAGTTTGTTTTGGAATTTGTGTTTTTTAGCTCCGTGTAGCCATGAATGCTAAACGAAAAGAAACTTCGCCTGAGATTCAAAAATTAGTTATTAATTTGCATGTTGAACGTGGAAAATCTATTAGAAAAACTGCTGAAACAGTTAACTTGAGTCGTTCAACAGTTTTAAATATCATTAAACGATATAAAAAGAATCATGATTCAGGATAAAAGAAGACCTGGCCGACCATCAAAGCTATCCAATGGAATAAAGCGAATTATCGTTCGAAATATTAAAAAAAAATCCAAGAAATAGTGCTTCAAAAGTTGCTGCTGATTTACAAGCATTAATAATTGTTAATCCTGAGACTATTAGAAGGGCAATTCGATCTGCTGGGTACCACGGTAGAGTAGCCAGGAAAAAATTCTTCGTAAGTGAAAAGAATAGAAAACTCAGACTAGCTTTCGCAAAATCCAACATAAATAAGAATTCTGATTACTGGAATAAAGTTATATTTGCTGATGAGAGTAAATTTAATATATTTGGTTCTGACGGTAGAATCTTGGTGTGGAGAAAACCCAGGGAAGAATTTCGCAAACAGAACTTGGTACCAACAGTAAAACATGTTGGAGAAGGAGTTATGGTATGGGGGTGTATGTCGTCCGCTGGAGTTGGTAATCTTGTTTTTATTGACAGTATAATGGATCAGTACAAGTATATTGATATTTTAAAGCAAAATTTGAAATCTTCAGAACGAAAATTGAACCTTCATAACGATTTTAAATTCTACCAGGACAATGACCCCAAGCTCACTGCTCTGAACGTTAGACTCTGGCTGCTATATAACTGTCCTGAAATAATAAAAACACCACCACAATGTCCAGACTTAAATCCCATAGAGAATATTTGGCAAGAATTCGCAAACACACCATTTCTTCAAAACAACAACTAAAATCGGTGCTTCAAGAAGAATGGGATAAAATCACTCCAGAAATTACAAAAAAATTAGTCGAATCCATCCCAAAAAGATTAAATCATGTTTTTAAAGTAAAAGGAAATCCAACAAAATATTAAAACCTTTTAAAAAGTAAAATTTTTGGATAAATATTTGATGGAAAAGTAAGTGTCCCATCACTTATGTGAGCCATTTTTTGCTCCGTTCTGAACAATTGTACTTTTACTAAATTAATATTTTAATATTTTGACAAAATGTATGTTATGTAATAATTGTTACTAACTTTAAATATGAAACACACCCAAAAAATTTTTTGCACATGTTTGTTTATTTATTTTATTGCAGTTTCTTTTTATACAGCACAAGTGTTCCATCACTTTTGTGAGACACTATATTTTATTTACGTTTGTATGCTTTTCTTAAAGTATTTCCCTTTTTTTTGCAGTTTTCAAATATTTTCGAAAATTTGGGTTTAATTTAATGGCTTTATGTTTTAAAAACTGACGAACTAGGACTAAAACTTATTCTTCAAATAAAATTAATCTTAGATTTTGGAAATGTTTTGAAAACTAAGAAATAAACACATCCTTTAAGAAGAAATCACTGAAAGAAAAAGTTAAAATTATGAATTCTCTGGGGAGATATTTTGAATATAAGAATGCATCAAGCATCCACAGACTTAACATTAGCGAGAGGAATTCGGAAGCTTAGTGACTAGCAGCCTTAAGACATATCTTTAGTCAATCACACTCTTTTGTTTCGAATGATTGATATAAGAAATCTCTTCAGGATCATAAATAAAAAATATGATCATAAGCGATCTCTTTTTTTTTTCAAAAACTGAATGAGAAGAATAAATTTGTACTTTTCTCGTTACTTTTGTACATTTTTCGTTCTCTTTTGTAAATTTTTCGTTTTTTAAAAGCAACTTCAATGTCACGTTTATTAACCTTTTGAAGGCCAATGTTCCCAATAGGGAACATGAGTTTAAAAATTTATCAAAAATTTAAATTAATCAAAATTGACTTGAAAAAATTAGCGGAAGTAGTAAAAAAGATGGTTTAATTTTTTGATATAGAAGTTACATTCCTATCATTAATGAGGAAATCATAAAAATGACTAATGACCACTAGAAAATGATCAATCATAAATTGATTTTTTGAAATAGATTTTTCGAATTAGATAATTTGATTTTTTGAAATAGAAGTTGCATTTCTATCATTAATGGGGAAATGTACAGAAAATCATAAAAAATAGCCAATGACCGCTGGGGAACATTCTGATCGGGAATCCTGATTGGGAACATTCTGAAAATTATATATATACAAAAAATGCACCCTATTAATGACTAATATCCCATAACTAAAGCATTAGAAGACATAATGTGCAAAAAAGTAATTTAAAATATGCCTGGATCTGAATATGCAATGAGAAGGTTAATGAGAAACCAAAAGTACTTCAATGAACATAATTTAGAGAAAGAAAACTTTCAAACACCAAAGACTGTAAATGTTTTAAAAAAGCAGTTCACTGATAGTAACCACCAAAATGGGACAAAACACTCAATTTCTGAATTGTTGAAAAATGGGATACATGGGGAAAAAAGATCATGTATTTGAACATCGCAAAGAACAGCGAGAAATTGCTTTCCTTCCAGTTACACAAGATAGATATATAGGATGGACGAGTCCTTACTGTAAATAAAAACTATTCTCTGACAGTCACATACATTTATTATCAGACGAACAGGACAAAAAAAAAAACAAATAAACAAAAAATAAAACATCAAATCGCTCTTTGTAGTTATTCATAACATTCTTATCTAACGTCAATTCGTCGTAAATATTTTCGAGTTCTTAAAAGTTTCGTCTTAAATCTTCGTTTTTAAATCGGAATCATAGCGTCGTTAGCCCTCGTCGGAAAACATTCTATTCACATTTTTCTTCCTCTCAATCCTGACCACACAGCTTCGATGTTTCCCGTTTCTACTTTAATCTCGAAGCAGAGTTCGGAAAGTGGTGGAGGGAAATACCGTCCGATTCAGGTGTGACACAGAATGTAGCCCACATGCGAGAGTATATCCCACAGATACGGAAATTTATTCGCAAAAATTTATTCTTTTGTCTAACCCTTTATCTACCGACGGTACTTATAAGTACCATTAAAATTACTTATAAAATTCTTTTAATGCTTCGATTAGTTGCAGTTACATTATTTTATTCCAAAAGCATTATTCGTTATACAAAACAAATATTTATAAAAGGATGATTTATTCTGCCTTTGCATCTTTTCAGCTTTTTTGGCACAGAGAGGGGGTTTTTCAATTCGAAAATATTTCTATTATAAACACATCCTATTTGTACATTTTATAATTCTACAAAATACTAAGAAAACAATTTTAAATAAATGATTTGAGTGGGATTTTATATTGCACAAAAATCCTTTTAAATTCAAATTTAATTAATCCTTGAAATATTTATTAAATGATTATGTAAATAGTTTAATTTAGTTTAAACAATTTACGTAAAATGCTTTAGAATGTAAAATTTTCATGAGTTCATAATGCGGTAGATAAAGGATTAAAACATTAGAACCATCACTTGCTTTTTAGGTATAATTATTCAGTTAAAAGAAACTGTTGAAAAAGGAACGATAATATTATTATAAAACTTTTAAATGTTTCCGTCGATTACTGCTGACTTAGGTTAGTGCGACCCAAAAAACACTTCCCTGGGAAGTCAACACCAATTATTCATGGTATGAAATATTTTTTTTTTTTATTTTATTATTTATAATCCAGAATGGATTGGCCAAGAGTTTTAAATACGAAAGCGGTAGAGCTGTAAAAAAGCTGCAGAAAAATTGAAATAAACAGTACTCTAATAAAAAAAAATTAACCGTAAAGTAAGTAGCAATATACAGTCTTATAAATTAATTATAATCTGTACATTACCGATTAACGGTATATTACTCGCTTATTTACGATTCATAATTGTAAATTATAATATTTAAAAATGGCCTACAAGCTACCAGTATTATTCCTTAAAAATCAAGTGCAGTAGAATTTCAAATCCATATTTCTATTACGTTTCGTTTTGAGAACAAGCAGTACACAGTTGGCTGAAACATGAATTTAATGCTGATTATTAAATTGAAAGCAGAACTAATAATTTATATCTTTTTAAGATAAAATCATGATCGATTGGGGTAGTTTTAAGTAATGTTACCTTGGCTTGGTTATACAAACAGCACAGTGATAAAAATAGCATGCATTTTTATTTGAAGTTAATTACAACCATTAGTTATTGTAGAATGAGGGTTGATATGAAGTTGATGTTACTATAAAAGAATCGTTATTATTCAAGCTTATTCGTACAAATCGCACACTGAGGAAAAAGATAATACAAATTTTATTATTACAACGAATAGTTTACTTACTGTGAAATGAATGTTACTCTAAAAATATGTACTAAAATAAATACAGAATATGTATGAAAAATTAAAACAGGTTCAAGAATTCAATATAAAATTAATAGCTATACCCCCTCCACATCTAATACAGCTTCTTAGTGACAGTATAATAAAATTCATAATCATCAAGTTTCAGGAGTTTATGAAATTCCAGTTATCCTCGCAAACAACGAAAGATTAGTATATATTGGTGAAACTAAACTAAAATTTTCAAAGAGATTTATAGAGCACGAAAGAGATATTACACAGTCAAAATTGAGTACAGACCTTGCAAGATTATATTTTTCAAATGAGGGGAGCAAAATTAATTTCGATGAAGTTTAAATCATAATTCTATGCAAGGATCCATATCTCAATAAAATTTTAGAGTCCTTTACTATCATTAATCTCGGGCCAAGAGCTTGTAACGATTATTTGTCATATACCATTCATAAAATCTGGCATAATATGCTATAATAATAAAAAACAGGTTTACGAACACTCAACTCAAGTATGCTCATGGATTCTTGGACGTATGTGTTTATATTTTTAAACTTTAAATTTAATTTAATATCTTTCCATTGTATCGTTCCATTGTACGACGTTCGTAGAAGTGATACGAAACGCAGATAATTTTTAAGCGTATTTTAAAAACATTTTCTGGAGTGTACTATTTAGCAAACTGTATTTATTTTAGTTCATATTTTTAGTATAAATTTATGGTGCAATTTTTCCGATTTATAATTATGGATGTTATTGTACAAAAGGATTGTCATTAAACTGTTTGCTTATTATTCATTAATAGAATTATTTGAGCTCCTTGAGTAGGACTAAAAAAATGTCATACTGGTGAATAAACTTTATGAACTCTAATTTTTTGAAAATTAAGGAATATTGTCAAAAAGTCGATTTTTAACCGTTGTTAGTTGGATTATTAGAGCAAGAACGGTTTAACACACAAGGTGGAATTTTCAATACAATTTCTTTGAAAACTGTATATCACTCTATTGGAATTTTACTATTTTAAAATATTTTTTAAATCTGCATGCAATGCAAGTATAGAAGATCAACGCATTTGACCTCAAAAAAATGTAAAGAGTTCCCCAAACGAATTCTGTCACTGTTGAATTTTAACCGCTGTTAATTTGGATGTTGAAGCAACAACAGTTAGAAACACAAGATGGTTATTTCAAGACAATTTCTTTGAAAACTGTCTCGTTTTATTGGATTTTTAGGGATTTTAAAATATTTTTTTAAAAATCTGCATGCAATAAGACTAACTTATTTGCATCCAAAATAATGCAAGGAGATTCAGCAATCAGCATTTTTGCGTCCAGTATAATATTCCGAAGCTAAACGGACTTTAACAACGAATGGAAACATTCACGTTTTACAGGGAATAACCTTCCGAAAAAGGATTTATTCGAGGTAGGGGGAACAGTGTTAGAATGTTCCTCACGTCTATTGGTGCTTTTCTTCTATTTACCCGCGGCTGGGTAAAGTCTATTACCCAGCGGAATTAAAACTTCATAAATAAAATAGGTATTTAACAACTATAATTGATTTGAGTGCTGTAAGAATCAATAGCAAAAGTTGCTATAAATAATGAAATCTCTCGCATGCGGCTTCTACGGAATTATTCAAAATTCATCTTGGTTTTGATTCTGGGAAATAAATGTTATTAACTGGAAAATACCTATAGTAGTTTAAAATAAAAATTTGTACACCTGGCGTCATTACCTCGACTAGTTTTTAAAAGACATAAAAAGTATTGCATACTTCCGACAATCTATTTATATTCCATGACTTAAGAAAGATCCAATCTTAGGAACGCAGAGAGTCAGTACGAAGGCAGACGTACATATCCGATCTTGGATCGTGATAAATTTTTTAACCGCACGAACTCTCCAAAAAACAAAATCGAAAAATAAGAATCTTCGTCAAAAGCGCTGTATTCTCATCGATTTTGTTATTAACGTTTAAATATAATTAAATTTTAATTTTTACACATCGAAAAAAAAAGTACTTACAAATGCAATTTGAAAACTTTCAGAATTTACTGACTTTTTATGTGTTTTAAAATAACATTCAAGCATGAATAGCTTAATTCTTAAGTATCAGTTGTGGACATACATTTTGAAATGTTTACATGGGATACTTGCACAATTCTTTTATGGGAACTTATTCTTTTTACAGTAAAAATCTCTTCAAAATTATGTTTTTCAAGCGCGGATAAAAATACACTGTTTTAAACATTTATAGCTTATTATAGAGCCTATTCAAACAGGTAATTTAGGTCATTTGCGAATAACAAAAAAATTACTGAAACGAAAGTAATAATAAATAATTCCAAGAATTGGAATTGATTCATCTGCTTTCCGGTTTGTTAGAGAGAATTGCGTTTGGCAATATGCCTCCCCCCCCCCCCCCCCATAGGATGCGCTATGTCGCTTACAACACTTAATTGACGTTTTAATCTAATGTAAACATAACTCTTAACTTTTATATGGCTTAACCTGTTGGTAAGTATTTTGGCGTCTTAAGAGGTACACTTTTCCGTTATTGCTTGTCCATTATTTTATTGTTGAAAGTTACTGATAGTTGTTAATTTAGTGATTGGGTTTTTAATAAAATGATACAAGCAGTTTGTGTTTCTTTGAAGTGAGATGATGGAAGATGGGAATTTTAAGTCAAGATATTAACATGTTTTAATAAAGATGCAATTTTATTCAATTATATTATCATGCATTTTTTCCTTATAAAGACACTAATATTTATTATTGTAATATCATCATTTCATGAACATGACTACAAATTGAAATAGCAGAAAGTTAAACATGGACATTTCAGTCATTTGGGATTTATGAGAGTGAACTGGAGAATTAAAATAAATGGTCATTGAAAAAATAAATTTTGTTCTAGGGAGAGAAAAAAAAAATGAAATAAGTACAACAGTGATAGATAGGCATGCTAGGATTAAAAAATATTGGGTGGGCTTGGGTCCCATGTAATTTGGCGCCACTGCAAATGTTTCATCAGAAGTCAACTATCTAACCGTGGAAAAGGTTAGTGTCCACCTGAACCCTGTGGTCTAGTCACGAAAAAATTAAGGGATGTACGCGATAGGCAGAAAATAAGCTGTAGGAAGGTATGCGGAGTAACAGCGGCGTGCGAAGAGAAAATTGCGCCCAGGGCGAAGTTTCAATTTTGCGCCTCTCCACCCCTTTCCCACCTTTTCTTTGAGACAAAGTTTCCCAAAATTGACAAATGTCGAAACAAAAAAAAATTTTGTTGAATAAATTTTTCGCAAATGAAGTTTATTTTTAAACTTTACTTTTAATTCAGAAATTAAAAAAAGAACTAAATAACATAAGAGAAAATTGCGTTATATTTTGGTAAAGGGGTGTAGAAAAAATGTATCTAATGGTATAATATGTAATCTTTTCAAATTCAATGAAAAAAAATAACCCATAAGAATGTTTTTACTACAAACACAGACCCAAACAAGAGAAAATTAACAAAAGAGGTTAAGAGAAACATCCAAAACAAATTTTGAAAAGTAAAAAGGTCCACATTCATAAATTTGTATTTCGATGTGGACAATGCAATAACTCTAAAATGAAAAATGCATGTACTTTCATTAGAAAAAATCCAATATGAAATTATAAAATTTTTTCACCGAAAAAGAAGAAACAGGTTTGTAGTATAAACTTGGCAACCCCTCAGTTTTTGCCCCCCTCTACCCACGATTCTACGGAGTTTTCCCCAGGAGATAAACGGCGTATATCGCCTTTATTTTCCACTACAGTCCTACCTGAACACATGTGATCAATCGGACACTAAAACACCAAATCTAAACTCAAAGAAAATGATACAATTTAACTTGGGATAGATAATTCTTTCAATGACGACATCTTTCGAATTTCTTATAGATTTGGCATGACAATTTTGCAATTTAATTTTTTAAAGTATAGTTTTTAACCTCCAATGATTGAAGAATTTGAAGGCTTAAATGAAAATAATTTATACATATTACAAATTTTAAATTTTTGTCACCAAAACTAACCTTTATACTATCTTAATTTTCTTATAATAATATTCCGTACTTACTTCAACTTATTAAATTAAAATCTTGTTTCTAGATCTAATCTATTAATCTTTATGGAAACGATATAAATTCTTAATTCGCCTTAAAAAAATTTCCAGTATGCGCAAATTTAAAAAGATGACTCTAAATTAAAAATATTCTTAATTAAACTTTATTTCTTAATATTCCAAATAAAACTCATTTTTTCTATGTTTTTATCAACCCTTTTTAAGAAAGTCTTATTAAATTTTTTCCAAAACCATACCTTTAAAAAAATATTGTTTTGTTTTATCTATTTATTTATTTTCCCTCAGTCAACATTTTATATTGTGCATATCAATAAATTCATTTCTTTTCTTTTTCTCTTAAAATTAATCGTCTATAAAAATCGTCTGCCTAAGATATTTAAAATTTTGAGTCGATTATAAATTGGCTAAGTATATATATTTTTTTAAATAAAATTGTTGTCTGTCAAATATTAATCTCGACTCTGGGTATGAGTTATGTTTACATAAAAGAATCATGGTTTGAGACTAAAGAATGTTCTAGAATTTCTTTTTAGATTTAAAAAGGGAGGAAGCCTCGAGAGGTGGTAAGAAGAAGGATTCTTGGGTTCTCTCTTCCATGAGTACGGCTAGATGTAGTAAATGATGGAATTTTTTTTGGATGTTTCGGTAAGAGGTCGTCTGCAAAAGGAGCTTTTCTCTCTATTATAGCTACAGTTTAATAAAATGAACTATGCAGCAGCCAAGGAGTGACTTATTGGATCTTCTACATTTATTTAGTTTTTTTTTTCTTGCTGGCCATGACTTCTGTGCGGAGAAAGGGAAACCTGGCGATGATGTTTCTGTCCCCCTAAGTTTAAAATGTCACATACATACATATCATCCCTATTGGATTTTTAAAAACAATCTCTGGTAATGTGAAAAAGAAAGCAAGCACATATTAATTCTGTGGTAACATTCTTTAAATTTCTAGTTTGCATTTTAATATTTTTTAAATGATTTTATCCCCCTTGTAGGATTTGGGATATTCCCTGAGCTTAGCATCTAGTCGAAAATTTTCACTTTTTCGATTATGGTCACTGTTTTGTTTGTTGAGTACACTTTCCACTTCGAAACCTGTTCCAAACAGAAAAAACCAACTGCAACTAAAATCGAAAAATTATGAAAATGCATTGATATGAAAAAGAAAATGAAAAATATGAAAATGAAAATTATGAAAATGCTTAGACACCGATCTTTATTATAATACAGGCAAAAATGTAAATGTTAAAAGCGAGAAAGTACGTTGTAATTGATTTAATTCTTCACTGCACAATTTTTTATATTTTATATATTTTTAAATAATTTATTTAAATAGTGTAATGCTATATTTTGCTATTACATGGGCTTAATTTATTTTATTTGTTGAACATTCTGCAACTTACTTTATATTGATATTTTTAAGTATTTAATAACTATAATAAATTTTACATTAATAACTTAATCGAAATTTTTGTTTGTTTCCAAAGAATAAATTGGAATTTTTTGTCAAATGATGACGTGGACAGAATAAGTGTTGATATATTCTTTGGACTGTTCTTGACCAAACTCATGGTGCATGAGGAGAATTGTAGTGTTTCTGAGTATGTCCCAGATGTGGCACACTGCGCAGTGAAAGGTTAAGGATGTTTTTAAATCAAAAAGGGGCAAATTTGTGACATTTGTGTTCGGACAATGCATGAAACGAGCGGATGTTGCTGTTCAATTAATCGCACTCATTTTCCCCTCTTTTTTTTTTATCAAACGCCATAGATTTTTTAGAACAAGCCGTTAAAATTCGCGTTTTGAATTGCATTTGCCGACGAAAGCAGAAAAACCAGTCTACAAAAAGGGAGAAAAAAGCGTGATCACGTGATCGAAAATGCGTATAGGTAATGGATTGATCAAAAAATGGAAAACAAAGTTCGATTTCAAGTCGCTTCCATGGTCAGGTTCATGGTCATGTCTTCTCCATTGAAAAATGAATTTGTAAATGCGTTAAAACGTTTTTCGCTTGTTGAACAAAGCAATTCAGAATAACCTTTAATATTAGTTTGCTGTGTGTTCGCGTTTGAGAGTTACTGTTTAAGTCAAAACACTTTGAGCTAGAAATTTGTCTAGAGTAATAAAATCTAATGACTATAGTGGAGAACCAAATTGCACTATTAAACGAATTTGGGTATCAATCAAACCTGGTCATCTCAACCTAACAGTACATAGGTGAAAACATTTACTAATTTTTTACTTTCTATGCATTCTTTTAGATTGCCCTCTAACTTGTATGCACATTAGTGCGTTTGATTGTACGCTGGCTCTTATTTTTTAATATTTGTAGGTTTCCAGAACTGTTTTGGTTTGTCTCCTCGTTTACCCATTTATTTGTACGTGTTTTAGTGCATCTGTTGTACATTTGTTTGCGAGTTTATACATTTTGTAATTAGTAGGTAGTTTTTGTAAGTTTGCTGGTTTGTACGTTTATTAGTACATGCTTTGTATGTTCAACGTGTTTGTAATAAGGTGATAGTTTTTATAAGTTTATTAGTACACGTTTTGCACGTTCAACGTATTGATAAATTGCACTTTGTTGCTTTATGTTTGTGTTGTAAATTCGTACGTATTTGTTCATGCCTTTTTTTATATATTTGTATGTAGTTGAGTTTCAACGTTTTATCGCTTTATTGTAGCTTAGTGCGTTTTTGCAAGTTTGTTGATTTGTCTGTATGTGTTTTATACGTTTGTACGTGTTTCTATGTATGTCTATGTTTATACGTTTGTTTTTCATTTCAGAATTTGTACTTTTTATTGTTAATTAGTAGCTTTGCATGTTTTTACGTTTGCATGCTTCTATGTTTGTAGCTCCGTACACTTGTTCTTTTGAACATTTTTTTGGTTTATATTTTAACCAATTAAAATATAAACCAAAAAAATGTTTAATTGTACATATTTGTAACTGTGTTTGGACTTTAATTTGTAAGAATGTATTTGTAGCTGTATTTGTATGACTGTAAGAATGTATTTGTATGACTGTATTTGTAATTGTAAGAATGTATTTGTATGACTGTATTTGTAATTGTAAGAAAGTATTTGTATGACTGTATTTGTAATTGTAAGAAAGTATTTGTATGACTGTATTTGTAATTGTAAGAAAGTATTTGTATGACTGTATTTGTAATTGTAAGAAAGTATTTGTATGACTGTATTTGTAATTGTAAGAAAGTATATGTATGACTGTATTTGTAATTGTAAGAAAGTATTTGTATGACTGTATTTGTAATTGTAAGAAAGTATATGTATGACTGTATTTGTAATTGTAAGAAAGTATTTGTATGACTGTATTTGTAATTGTAAGAAAGTATTTGTATGACTGTATTTGTAATTGTAAGAAAGTATTTGTATGACTGTATTTGTAATTGTAAGAAAGTATTTGTATGACTGTATTTGTAATTGTAAGAAAGTATTTGTATGACTGTATTTGTAATTGTAAGAAAGTATTTGTATGACTGTATTTGTAATTGTAAGAAAGTATTTGTATGACTGTATTTGTAATTGTAAGAAAGTATTTGTATGACTGTATTTGTAATTGTAAGAAAGTATTTGTATGACTGTATTTGTAATTGTAAGAAAGTATTTGTATGACTGTATTTGTAATTGTAAGAAAGTATGACTGTATTTGTAATTGTAAGAAAGTATGACTGTATTTGTAATTGTAAGAAAGTATGACTGTATTTGTAAGAAAGTATTTGTATGACTGTATTTGTAAGAAAGTATTTGTATGACTGTATTTGTAAGAAAGTATTTGTATGACTGTATTTGTAAGAAAGTATTTGTATGACTGTATTTGTAAGAAAGTATTTGTAGCTGTATTTGTAAGAAAGTATTTGTAGCTGTATTTGTAAGAAAGTATTTGTAGCTGTATTTGTAAGAAAGTATTTGTAGCTGTATTTGTAAGAATGTATTTGTAGCTGTATTTGTAAGAATGTATTTGTAGCTGTATTTGTATGACTGTATTTGTAAGAAAGTATTTGTAGCTGTATTTGTATGACTGTATTTGTAAGAAAGTATTTGTAGCTGTATTTGTATGACTGTATTTGTAAGAAAGTATTTGTAGCTGTATTTGTATGACTGTATTTGTAAGAAAGTATTTGTATGACTGTATTTGTAAGAAAGTATTTGTAGCTGTATTTGTATGACTGTATTTGTAAGAAAGTATTTGTAGCTGTATTTGTATGACTGTATTTGTAAGTAAGTATTTGTAGCTGTATTTGTATGACTATTTGTAAGAATGTATTTGTAGCTGTATTTGTATGACTATTTGTAAGAATGTATTTGTAGCTGTATTTGTATGAATGTATTTGTAGCTGTATTTGTATGACTATTTGTAAGAATGTATTTGTAGCTGTATTTGTAATTGTAAGAAAGTATTTGTAGCTGTATTTGTAATTGTAAGAAAGTATTTGTAGCTGTATTTGTAATTGTAAGAAAGTATTTGTAGCTGTATTTGTATGACTGTATTTGTAGCTGTATTTGTAAATGTAAGAAAGTATTTGTAGCTGTATTTGTAATTGTAAGAAAGTATTTGTAGCTGTATTTGTAATTGTAAGAAAGTATTTGTAGCTGTATTTGTATGACTGTATTTGTAGCTGTATTTGTAAATGTAAGAAAGTATTTGTAGCTGTATTTTTAAATGTAAGAAAGTATTTGTAGCTGTATTTGTAAGACTGTATTTGTAGCTGTATTTGTAAGACTGTATTTGTAGCTGTATTTGTAAGACTGTATTTGTATGACTATTTGTAAGACTGTATTTGTAAGAATATATTTGTAACTAAATTTGTATTTGCAACTAAATTTGTATTTGCAACTGAATTTGTAGCTATATTTGTATTTGTGCATTTGCAAGTATGTATTTGTATCTGTGCATTTGTAAGAATGTGTAAGTGGCTGTGCATTTGTAAGAATGTATTTGTAGCTGTTCATTTGTAAGAATGTATTTGTAAGTAACTGTATTTGTAACTGCATTTGTAACTAACTGTATTCGTAATCGTGCCTGTAACTATTTGTAACCGTGTTTGTAACTGTGTATATGTATGTAAATAAGATATGTAACTGTTTGTAGCTGTGTGTATTTGTAAGAATGTATTTGTAAGAATGTACTTGTAAGAATTTATTTGTAAGAATGTATTTGTAAGAAGGTATCTGTAACTGTGTATTTGTAAGAATGCATTTGTAAGAAGGTATATCTGTAACTGTATTTGTAAGAATGTATTTGTAGCTGGGTATGTAACTAACTATATTTGTAACTGTGTTTGCATTTGTAATTATGTATTTGTAACTGTTTGCATTTGTAATTATGTATTTGTACGTCATTTTGTAAGTATGTACGTCAATTTAAGTGTGTTTGTACGTCAATTTGTAAGTGCATACGTCATTTTGTAAGCGTGTTCGATCGTTTACATCTGTTTGCCAGCGTGTACGTCTATTTACAATTATGTACGTCTGTAAGGGTGCACATCGGTTTTCAAACGTGTGTTTGCAGGCATGTACTATTTGCAAGCGTGCACTACATTCAAGCGTATATGTCTATTTTTACATGTCATACATTCATCTATCCATACATTTTTTCATACCTTACAGACATGCAATCATACATACAGTTATGCATAAAATTACACATAAAACTATTCATACATGTATACATATATTCAACCATATACATAAACAGACATACAAACGTACTTTTAAAGATACCATCAAACTTGTAATGACACATCCAGACAAGAAATCAAGCACACAACGAAACATAGATACATGGTACTCTAAATTTAATTAATGACGTAACCACTAAGTTCATTTAATAATGTCACTTTCTTCTTTAAGGGCACTTATTGGATTTCATTTCAATACAAATTTCTAGTTCAAAATATTTGACTTAAGACCCTATTTTACTCCTGACACTAGCAAGCAAATGTTAAACCTGTGCGAGCGTAATTAGCACTTTAATTAGCGTAACGTAATTAGCGTAGCACTTTAATTAGCGAGCGTAATTAGCACCACCCTTCAGGGTGTCCAGCAAATAACACCCTGATTTCAAAATTAAATTTCTCAAAAACAAAGATCGATAGTAATATGCGGTAAACGGTTTTTTCATTAGGTAAGCTGTAAAAATTTTACAGAAATTCCAAACAATGAATATTTTGAAAAAATTGCGTTCCGATTGCATAGAATGCTTTGATTTGACATTTTTCTTGTTTTAAATTGCCTGCAGAGAAATAATTTTTCAGCTTACAGTGCAATATTTTTAAGATTTTTCGAAGTAAATTTTTAGAATTTCGAAATTTCAAAATTTCTAAAATTTAATTTAAAAAAATTATGAAATATGGCATTTTAAGCCGAAAAACACATTCTCTGGCAGCAATCTAAAGCAAGAAAAATGTCAAATAAAAGCATTTTATGCAATCAGAACACAATTTTTTCAAAATATCCACCCTTCGAAATTTCTGTATAAGATTTTTACAGCTTACCTAATGAAAAAACCGTTTACCGCATATTATTATCGATCTTTGTTTTTGAGAAATTTAATTTTGAAATCAGGGTGTAATTTGCTGGACACCCTGTATTTTATATACTTTTTTTGCTTCGTGTAATTGAAACCGATGTCTCAACAGGGTGTTTTGGTACGTTTTCGATTGTGGTTGCATTCGTGTTTCTTTGAGATCATTTTAGTTCAAGAGCTGGCCGCACAAAAACCCTATGTTATCAAGCTCAATAAAAAAAAATCCTTTTATTTTATGGAAGAGTAATCATAGGGGCCTCGCTAAGGGGGGGGGGGGACAGGGGGGAGCCACCCCCCCCCCAAACATTTGCAAACGTTGTTACACTTGGCAAAATTTTAAACTTTTATGGCAAATTTAATTAAAATTTTAATAAAAACTGCCTACATTTCCTATTTTTGATAGAATTTGCTAAAGTTACAACTGTAATTGGGACTATTACTAAACTATTTTACAAATAAGAACTGTATTATATTTTCTAAGTGTGGTAACTTGTCAAAATTATAAAACGAGTTGGCAAAAATGAAAATTTGACTTGCCAATTTAAGTTTTTCTCTCCCACCAATAAAAAGTCTTAGCGATGGCCCTGATCGAAGGGGTGCATAAGCTAAAAATAAATGCCACTCGTAGGCTTAGCATTGTGTTTCTCGTATAATCAAAAGTATGAAATCATGGGAAACTGGGTGCATTATAGGTGTTATGTCTGTCATCAGTTCAAAAGAATAAACTGCGGGTAATTCCATATAAAAGCTGGGTACGTAGATATTTTAAGACATTCAAACTGATTAGTAAAGTAATCGTACAAATTGAATATTTCCAACTGAGCAAAACATTCCCCAGGCTGGAAATCGAACCCAAATCCTTTGGCAATGAGAGATGAATTTGGAAACACTTAAAAAGAGCATCTTAAGATTCCAAAATGAAAATTGTTGCTAAATGTTCAATACTCATACTTGTTCTTATCGAATTATCAAACTGCATGTATAGTTTAACCAATAAAAGACTTTTATTTTAAGAAAGTTTAAGACAGTATAAAGTAAAAGTTATGGGTTATATATATTTAAATTAGCAATACCACATGACAGGAATAGAACATCATATAAAATTTTATCAGAAAAACAAGAATGAGTACTGTTAGTTGTAATCAGGGTTCTCGCTACCGCTCGCCATTGTGCCAAATCGCGTCATTTGGCGATTCAATTAAAAATCTTACTCGCTAAATAGCGAGTGCGCAATTTCTGCTGTTTTTGTATGTGATGCCACTTTATAGTTCCAGTTTTTTTTATCGACGTTACCGAGTTATTGATGTCGTTTTTCATGTTCCGTCGCACCGTGTCATGTACATTGCGCTATATAGGGTGAGTCATAAATATCGAAACAATATTCTATCTCTTTTATATTGGCCCTAGACCCATACTTCCAATTGCAAAGTTTCATAAAAAAAAGGTGAATTTTTTGATAAGATAAGTTGCAACTCCATGGGGGGGGGGGGGGGTCTATTTTAAAAAATACGAAAATTAAATTTTTATACGGCCCCCAGAGGATAAATCTTCCAATTAGAAAAATTTTCCTTATTAATTCCTGAATTGAACAAAAAAAAATTTCATCTCGGATATCTACAAATCCCCGCAAGATATTAAAATCCAAAATTTTCCAAAATTCGTCACTTACACCACTTAAGCATATGTCTGAGCGCAGCGAAATCAGTTCATTTGAAGTACAATTTAGGGATCGACCATAAATTTACGCGTTGTTATGTCGATCTAAGACAATAACTTTTAGATATAAAATAAAAGCGTATAGGTTTGCTTTAAACTTCCTTGAAATATGCTAGATGTCTGCAATATTTCGACCTTGGCGCCAACCTCGTAAATGGCACGGCCCATTGGCCGGACCATCTCATTAAACACTTATTAAAAGTGTTATTAAATTAAGTGATACTAATTAAACTCTCAATTAAAAGTGTCTTAAAAACTTATTGCCGCAGGCAATAATTTTAGTAAATATAATGACACTTCTATTAACGGAATCATTGGAAATATATTTTAATAAATTACATAAATATTTTCACAAATCTAGTTTTTACTATTCAGTTTCAAAATTTATGATGGTTTTAAACCTATTTTTTCTATCTTTACAAGAAGAAAGTATTGGATTCATGAAAATTTTGAATACCGGTTTTCGATGGATTCACACGTTTTAGGGCTCAGAGATACCGAAAAACATGTTTTCATAAAATGTCTCTAATTCCTTGCACAAAGAATAAATTTGAAATCGAAGTGATAAAAAAATTAGGTTTAAATCAACTGACGCATTTAAACAATAAAGATGCTGAGAATGGCAAAATTTAAACAAAATCTGAAATTGAAAACATACAGGACGGAATTAATCACCTAGAAACTTTTAAAAAGCGTTTAAACGTTAGGAGCCCATCTTTGTTCAAAACTAAATGCACTTTTCTGCATCAAATGTTTTTATTTCAGTATTTCTCATTTTTAAACTGCATAAATCAATAACCGTCGGTTACGGTAACAGTCCCGCGAGTTCAATAGTTTAACATATCAAAAAGCCTAACGTGCTGAAATTTTTCAGCTCAGAAAGTATACTTTTAAAAATATGATTTGTTTACAAAAAATTGCATCTTTTTTTATATTGCTATTTTAAATACTTTCATTTAAAAAAAATTATTTAAAATGCTGAATTAAATTGAAAATCAGACATTTTCATTTAATCAAAAGGAAAAAATTCAACGCGACAAATAATATTGAGTTAAAACAATTTTAATTTACTCTAATTTTTTGAAAAAAAAAATTAAGAAGTTATGATGTGATAATGCTTACAAATTATATGGTTAACCATCACAAAACATTCAAAATTCTAACTTTATAAATAAATAAAATAATGTTTACTGGACCCATTACAGCAACATTGTTTCTTCAATTACACGCATTTCAATTTCTGTCTGATCCCTTGAAACCTCACGATTTAATAAAATTGTGATAACTGAATTTTAAAGATATCAAGGTTATTTGCTTTGTTGTTGTCCAATTCAGGAATGTATAAGGTAAAAGTTTCTAACTGGAAGTTTTATCCTCTGGAGGCGGTATAAAAATTTAATTTTCGTATTCCTGGTATTCCTTTCGTATTCCCCCCCCCCCCCCCATGGAGTTGCAACTTACCAAAAAATTCACCTTTTTTATGAAAATTTGTAATTGTAAGTATGGGTCTAGGGGCAATATATAAGGAGATAGCCTATTGTTTCAATTTTTATGACTCACCCTGTATATAGAATCAATACCAATTCAGTTTAGCAACAGCGAATGACAAAAAGGATTAATGCGATAGATATTTCTCTATTTTCAGTTTATCACTATCTATGCGAAGACATCGCGCAAGAAACGCAGATAAACTTATTCACCTCTAGTGTCACACAGGCAAAAGTTCTGCTGGAATACGGCGTTGAAATTAGCCATTTATTCGTATAATTTTTATACTATATTCGTATAATTTATACTTATTAGTTGTATGCTAAGTATCATTGGTTGAACAACTTTTGCTATCGGTTAGAGCCGAAAATCTCATAGCTATTTTTAATGCATATTTTCAGAACTGTAAATCAAAGACAGCTATTTTTAATTTTTATTGTAAATGCAGAAAAGGATGCCTAAAATATTTACATATTTAGTGTTTTATCGTTAATAGTTTATCTTTAATAGTTTAAAGAGTTTTAAACAGTTTCTCTATTTTTATTTTTAATAATTTCTCTAGCGGATAATCCGATTTCTATTTTATTAGTAATTGCAAAAAAAAAATAGGTTATTTTAGAAAAAAATATAAATTATTATAGAAAAAAAAGGAAAACAATAAGGAGGTTAAAAGATACATTTGTCAGTGTCTCAAGCCTAATCTATTTTGCTACATTTCCCCCATTTGGCTACTTTTTTTTTCATATTCGCCAAATCGTTAATATTTACAAAAAGCCAGAAAGAACACTGGTTGTAAAAAATAAAAAGTAAATAAGAAGTCAAAACAACTCATTCCATTATTCGAAAATTACCTATGACGTTATTATTGAATCAGATTCTTTTCACCATCAAAAGAGCCACAATTTAAATTGGCAGTTTAATAAAATCTAATAGGTTTTCATTTTTAAATAGCCTCGTGTCAATATCACTTTAAATATTTATATTGAAGTTCTACCCAAAAAGAATAAATCTTTATACAGGATTTTATGCATTTCGTAGGTAAGTTTTTAAATCTACATCCATTTGATGACGATTATATAATTAGTTCGGCAGGACTTCTTGTTCGGAAGTTCGTGCAGTATAAATTTTATAAGGATCCATGTCGTCGTTTTGTCTCCTTATGTTTAACATTCGCGAGATTGGATAATCACATCCGGAAAATAGTTTAGGTATTTTATATTCATTTAAAAACAGACACCAGGTGATACAGAACATAAATTAACATTCATGTTATCCTTTTTTTCTAATTTAACATTTCTTTAGAGTTCCGAACAATTAAACTAAAATGCAATTTTGGTACTTTTACAAGTCGCATGCCAGTCAATCGCCAATATTTTTTTTATTATTTTATTTATAGCAATTATTTTATTCTGATTGCTTCAAATGTTAGAGCATATAATAAAATGAATCTATGATTCAAATTCGTTTTGTTTATTTGAAAATTTTTAATTTCACTTAGAGATTTAGTTATGGAATATTATATTTAAACACAAATGCTGAAAATTTTACAATGTCCTAAATGCAATAGGTTAATCTACTATAAAGAGTAAATGAATTGAGATAGTTTTCAAAGAAATTTCATTTAAAAAGTACTTTCTTTTTGGGGTGGAAGCGGTGGGAATCTCTCTAATATCGCGCAATTTCAATTTGTGTATCAAAGTTAAAGTATAGTAAAAACTAAAAGATTAGTTTGCATCGTTACTTGAAATGATTTTGTTTTAATAATAAAGTTTTAAGAGTGATGTAAAAAGATCACAGCATCGTCTACCACACCTGAAGCTTCAGTAAAGCAGTATACTTCCAAATGCATGTGGATCACAAAAATCATGTCACTAGTATCATTTTGTTGTGTTAGCCTTTTATGCCTCGACGGTATTTTAAAGTACCACCTAAAAAAATTGCTGTAAAATTCAATTAATGCATCGATTAGAAGTAGTACAATTTACAATGAGTTGTGGATACTTTATCTTGTGCAAAAACACTGTTGCACGAAAATGTTTTTAACAGAATGATCTCTCTTCCAGCTACCTTACTTGATGTTGAAAGGTTAGGGGATGGCATGTTTCATTTCTTAAATATTTCTATTGTAAGGACAATATATTTTTCTTTGTATAATTCTTTAAAATGCATTACAAAATATTTTATACAATCATTGAGTTAAATTTTCTAGAAAATCCCAATAAATGTATGCTGTTTGTAATCACTGTACCGTTTGTGAAACCAAGCTTACATAAAATTCTAAAAAGTTGACAAAATATCATTTTTATCTTAAAAGAATATATATAATTATAGTTATATTTCCAGTTTAATGACTACCGTCCACGTAGGTAGTTGTACATATTTCTTGTTCTCAAAAAGACCACTTAAAAAAATGAGGATTTGAAAGGCTGTTTTCTTTCGATATTTCTGCAGAAACCAACCTGGCCATGTCAGCAAATGATTTCTTCATGCACATTTAATCCCTGTTGATGTGAATGTCATTTTTAACCCATTTAAACAGCATTCAACGATGTCAATATTTAAAAAGGTGTAAAATAATCGTTTTCGTTGAATGAAATAAACCCATTTAGTGCTAAAATATACTGTTTCTCAATTTCAGTCATTTCAAAACATTCAGTCATTTATTATTTATTTATTTATTTATTTATTTTTGAAAAACATTTGTTTTAATAACATATTTCTGGGGGGCAATCAAAGTGCGCAACAAAATTTTCCGTATCATCCTCATATTAAAAAAAAAAAAAAAAAATGTGTTGATTGAACATAGTATTGTTTTTACACGATCTCATATTCCGGTTTTGTAACCTATCTCATTTGGGGCCGTTCAGTCTCATTTTGATGGATAACTTCAATTCCTTATTGAATTTCTCCCTATTTTTGGACTTGAAATTTTTGTTTTTCTAGATTAATGTCATAGACACTATTTTCAACTACGAAAGTGACATCCCCTTTGCTTTTGGGGAAAAAATATTAAGCTGAATTCAAAATGCTTTTAAAATTTTATATAAAAAAAAAATCTGCATGATCCGATGAATTGTTTCGTTTAAAGAGAAGTCAACATTAATTCTAACGATGAAATGATGGGGGAAAGGATTTGTTGTCATTAACCGAATGTTAATGAGGATAAAAAAGAATTAAAAAAGCATTTCAAAACATTAAAAAGAATTTTCCTCTGTATGTACACATACAATGAAGAATTCAATGTCCATCCTCTGAGGCAGAAATTGAAAAAAGTTAATAATAGTGCTTCAATTTATTGCATTACGCATCGTGTAGCAGTAAACACGTTATCAGTTTTGGAAAACTTTCGGGTGAAACAAACTTTTTAAAATTTATTTTATAAAAAGAAGCAGATTATAATTTTATGGACGAATTAAATATTATTGACGTTTGTTGGTTCATTCACTGAAGAATTTAAAACTTTTCCGTTTCCGGCAAAAGAATTTGAATCTTTTTGCTCTTATTTGTAAAATGATGGCTTCAAATACAAACGTGTTGTGACAATGCAAGAAATTCTAAATTCCTCGACTGTCCACTATAAGTGCAGATTGTGGTCGCCAGTTGCACACATGGCAACTAAAGTTTTTGACTGTGACTAATTTTCGGCGTCTAAGCCGCCCTGATTTGGCAAATTTTGCGTTTTTTCTCACTATTATTTAACGAAAATTACGTTTTTCCGCAATCATCTGATGGGAATCTCCTGTTTTTTTAGCCATCCTTTAACTAAAATCTCATTTTTTCGTGATCATTTGACGAAAATCGCATTTTTCAACAGTTCTTTGACGAAGGTCGTGACGCTTTTCGCGATCCTTTAATAAAATTAGCTTTTTTACAGCGATATTTTAACGATATTCCCATTGTTTCTTAATTTTTCTTGGAAATTAAGCCTTAGTGGTGATTGAAATATTTGGGTTTGGGTGCCACTAGCTCCTTAAAAATTTTGGGAATCTGTACATATCATGTCTATGGTGATAATAAATATAATAAACACACACACATACACAATACTAACGACTACCGTTAATGGCTTTAGTTAAATCTTTTCATATATTCCTAATTTTTCATAGGTTCATTGACAGTTTTACAAAGGGGACCCTCATAGCATGCATGGTCAAATTGACGTCACTGTGAGTCACTTTGGCCACATGACATCTGTGACCAAAATGCCACCACTCAGTGATGTCAGATTGTGACTGACAAGGAAGGTCTCCATACGGGCATACCCCGAAAAATCTGAAAAAATTACAGAATGTTCTTCTCGTGAGGATATATACGTTTATAAAAAAACTTCGGCGGAACCTCATTTCAGTATCCGCAAAAAAATAGTGAAAACTTCGTTATTTGGCGATTTATCGCTGGTTGGCGATGGAATGTAATTTCAAAAAATACTTTATGTCAAATCCACTTCAAGGAAAAAAAATCATGTTGAACTTGTTTTGATAAATTTAATTTAAATAACTTAAATTTTGTAAGTTTTAGGTTGTTTTAAGTATAATTTTATTATATCGATATTTATATGCTTTTATATTCAAACTTAATCTTCAAAATTTGAGATTTCAAACGAAATTCATAATTTAAATTAATTAAATTTGTTTCAAGCTCAAAGTCCAACTGAGAATTGCCGATTAGACTTTGTTGCTATGGAAACAAGTCTGTCATTGATGTTAATTCATTAAATACCATTTACAAGCATTCTAAATATCCAACAGTTTTGGGTTGCATTATAGTCGTTTGCTTTTGGCGTGGAAAAGGGCAGCTCGCCAAATCGAGCGACTCTTTCGTCTTTTCATGCCAAATATTCGAAAATATTTTATTTTTTTACATATTTTCTAATGTGATTCCGCCGCTAATTTTGACTGATTCTTTATTACACACATAAGTACTTTAATTAGTATTTTTTTCATAAAATTTTGAGTATGCCCAGTATGGAGACCTTCCTTGTGAGATGTGACTATCTTAAAAATCTTTAGAAAATCACAAAAATTCTTCAAAACATGTTATTTACTTTAAAAAACATGTTTCTAGCAATTTAAATATCGTCGCTTTTGTCACAGTTTCGTCACAATGTTAATATCAAAGTAGTCATAAATGACATTTTTCACAAATTTGTCGCACCGTGACTTCACAAATTGACGTCACAAACGAGCTCTAAAACTGTCATAACGACTTCACATTTTAGTCACTGTGACATCACATCGACGATCGATGGTCACAAAGTCACAATGTGACTTCACAACAACGTTACAGTGACGTCACCATGCCTTACGGGGAGGTACTAGATAGGTTTTTATCTTTCTCTTCTTTCAAGACCTCAGCGCATCTCTGATTTTCTCGGCTGGAAGTCACTTTAATCTTTTCGGATGCTCTTACACCAATTTTATTCAGTCCGCATTTCTTTTCTTTTAACTTTTACCTTTACATATGAAATACCGAAAATACTATAATTATGCAAGACATTACTTTCAGTTTACATTACTTTTTCGGACTGTTTCGGGTCCAAATTGTTTTTCAATTTTTAGAAAAAAATACTTTTACATTAATAAAACTAACATAAGCTATCCAGATAGATTAATGAGTATTTAATGAATTGCCTGAAGGATAACGAATGTTGCTTTTTTGCGTACTATTCAATTCATTTTAATATGATAATAGGCTAAGGAAGAATTTTTGGAGATGTTTGGAAAACATACAAGTTTGTACTTTTATTAAATTTTTTTTTATACTTTTTACGCTTTATTAATTTTAAATTTAAGCAGTGAAATATGTACTTAAAATAAAAGAATCGCAAACGACGCAGAGAGAATTATTTATGGTTACAAAATTTCTAGACTTAAATGGAGTCATATAGTATATGCATATGATATATATATTAACATTACTACATGTAAACAATCGCAAAAGTATTTTAAAAAACAAAAAAATACTTCATTAAAAGACATGTGCCTAGTACACCAGACCCGGAAGGGTTAATAATGCTGCTAAAAACAATTTCCGCAGGCACCTTTGGACGGCACACATATACATCAATAGTCAAGAAGGAGTTAAAAGATGGCTACATTTTAAGATATGTAAAATCTCGTCTACGACTGCTGAAAGTGAACCACATTTGCGGAGAAAGATTTATTTTCAAGTGTTATTCTTTTAATTCCATTTAAATGAACATGTATTTGGCTCCTTTCATTTGCAATTCTGCTTTGTTAATTCGTAAAAATAGTGAAAATCGTGATATTTAAATCATGAATCCTGCTTAACGTGCCAATAAATCATTTTAACCATGCTCGTATTAAGAGAGTTTGGCTGTATTTTTATTCACAAGCGCCAAGCGTTATTCAAAAACATTTACATATTTTAGAGAATATAACGATTACATACATGTCATTTTTTGTGCAATATTTCACAACGCTTACTTTCTACAAAACTTCTGGTACAAAAGTATAATGTGAAACTAAGCTATTTTTAACTCTAGGTATAAAAATAAAATACATCTCTATCCATTAAAAAAAAAGAGAAATTTTATATTTTGAGTAGAAATAAAAACTTTAAAAAATTCTAATTTTGAAAAGTACACGGTCATAATGTACATAATGAGAATTGGCTGACCAGCGTCTCGGAAATTGCATTAAAAAACTTTTCAACGAGTAAGCTTTATGTCTAAAAAGTTTCAGTATCGAATTAAGTGCCGCTAGGGGAAAACATTTTAGTATTTTTGGAACTATTACAAATTAATATACTTATCCTCCTCAATCCTGACGTCGCCTGGAGGAGACATTAAGACCTTAATAAATTTAATATAATTCTAGGGTTGTTTAAATTACGGAGACCTTTTTAATAAATGTGTAAATCTTATAAGAATCTATATTTTCACCGATACATCTTTGAAGATGCTTCATAATAATTTTAAACTGGTTTTTATGGTCCCTCATAACATTTTTCGCAGGACTGAGGAGGTTATTGTAAGTTTATTTGTCCGTTAACCGATCCATCGCTTAACAGTCTCTGTAACTAATAATTGTATACGAGTTAACTAATCAATGGATGTAATGAACTTCTTCTAACCGCTTACCAAAACAGTCCCCATGGCAGTGAATCTGTAGAAGTATAACATTTTAAATGCTAAATAGATGTTTTGTTTTTAATCAATCTTAAGTTATTATTACAAAGCACTTAAACAAAAGAAAATTCAATTTGAAAAAAGCCATCTACTAGAAAATTTGTTACTGTTAAATTTAACTGTCAATGGAAAAACTACTACATATATATTTTTAAATATTGGCTGAAAAAGTACAAGAATGTCTAAAAATAACATAGCTCGCTGTTAAAAATGGAGTGCTACTTTATTTTAATATCACCTCAAGCTATGTACATGTGCTTAGTTGGCCAACTATAGGAACTTTTATCCAACATCGGTTTTGGATCCTTCTGAAATTTGTAAAGGACTACATGAAGAACGACAAATAATATAAAATTAAAACATGTCAAAGAAACTTGTATGAAATTCATCCAACATTGAATACAAGTTTTCGTGGCATCTATTTCAGCGTTACCGTAACATTATTCCATACCTTTAACACAGGAATTTAAGAAAGATTTTGCCTGAAATGTCAAAATAAACAAGAAAATAGGCACACGAATCTGCCATTTTTGATCTTGCTGAAATTTATAGGCGACCACGAACAGAATTTAATTGAGTTGAGAAATGTCTACAGTAACAGAAGTAGCTGTTAAAAATGTTCTACTGTTTCTTAAAATATTCACCTCAAGCTATGCAGAAAATAAAGCGTTTAAGGTGGCCGACTATCGGGGGTTTTACCCCTACAGCATTTTTTGATCGTAATGAAGTTTTTATAGGGCTACAAAGAGTAAGAAAGAAAGAAATATACAAATCTCAGCATTCGTAAAATGTTATGCAAGGCTATATATAACAAAACATGGATTCTAATTACATAACCTGTTTTTTTCAAAATCCGATTTGCGCCTTATTTTCTCATATAGTGCGAGTATGACCCAATTTTCATAGTGTAGTTGTTAAAATGTTTCATTGAAAGTCAAGGATGAAAAATATTGACTCTCGAAAGAAAAAAACTGCTAAATGTTGATTAAAATATATAATTTGCAGAATAAAAGTATCTGTAACTATAGTAATCATGTAAAAATTACCAAAAACAGTATAGTGAGGATTAAGCAGAACCCTATTTTTCGGCACTATCCTTTTCAGTTGAGTCGGGATTATCTGAGCTAACTTTTGCTGTAATCAAAGTAAAAATACGTACAATAATGATTTTTCTCATCTTCATAGTAAATTTATTATTTAAAATGAGACACTAATTCTGAAATCAATGAACAAAGAAGTCATTTTTATTTTAAGTACTAAGATAATTAGAATAATAAAACAAATCTTATCCTTACATAAAAATACTCACCCAATCCTTTTAAAAGGACACTATCGTAATCAGCCTATAGATTTTCAGATTTTCTTCTTGAAGCTTGTTTTCTCAAACGCCAGATACTCCCTGCAGTCAACGAAATGAATTTTGTACAGTCACACACACGAGTTCTAGGTAATAGAATCCAGTCGCTATGGCTACTGAATAGGGTTGAATTCTTTCGACACAGACTAAGAATAAAATTTTAATTTAAACTCCTAAAACTAAACCAAGGTGCAATAAGGGCTTAGTTAAGTGATACTTACCGATAGAGCGTGGAGGTGGCCCAGTCACTTAGCTCAAAACAGCTGGGATCGATCCACTGCAATCCAAGATTTTCCTTCCCAAAAGAAACCAACTTCCAAACAAGGCTCGAAATGTGCCGGAACGATATTCCGGTTCGTGAAATTATGACACTGTTACAATACCAGAAAACATAATTTCTCTTCGGATTTAGATTTATTCTTGAAAATGGATAGAACCTGCCGTGATAGATTTAAAATCACTATGATAAACGTATGCTCAGTGCGAGACAATTCCCTCTTGATGTTTTGTTTACGTCTTATTCATGTTATTCATGTTTTTTTTTACGTCTGACACTCTTATTTCATACTATGATGACGAGCCTACATCTGATTTTTAGCTCACAGGCTATCATAGCCTGAAAGCTTATGTGCCCGTCCGTTCTGTATGTATATTCGTTCGTACGTGCGTGCGTAACGCTATAACTCATGATAAAAATATCCGATCCATTTGAAATGTAGGGATATAGGTATATTGTCAGAATATAGGTATATCCTGACAATGCGCTTCCCCGATTAGTTTTTGGAGTTCATTCGATATGTAAAAGAGGGGAACAGGGGTCTCATGCCCTTCCCTTAATTGCTATAAGTGGGTGTTTCATGCAGATTGAAGTTTTCGTTCAAAATTTAGATATAGGATCATTCTGATGAGACGATTCCGTGACTGTTATTAGGTGTTCATTGAATAAGTATAAACAGGGGGAACGGGGGTTAATGCCCCTCCCCTTAATTTATATAAATGGATTTTTCAAGCAGAATTGTCAGATTTCGTTCAAATTCTCTGAATAGTTTTGGAAGTTTAATGGTTAAGTATAAAATAGGGGGATAACTCCTCTTATATTATATAAATGCTAAATGGGGTTTTATTAAGAATTATCCGATTTGCTCTGAATTTTGGATATAGTTTTTTTTATATGATAAAGCATGTCCTTGATAGTTTAGGAGGTTCAATTATTAAGTATAAAAAAGGGGAAAGGGGAGAGCTGTTTCTCCTTCTTAATTTTTTTTTTCGAACGGAATTAAACTCTTGAAAATATAAGGCTGTAATGCACAATTAGTATGCGTAGCCTGTGAGCTCAATGTCATCAGTTTAACTGGGCAACATTCTTTTTATTTAAAATTTTATCGATTCAATCAGTCGGATATCCAAGCTTTTCCTTGATTTTCGGGTAGAACGAAGATGGAAGGAAGCTGAGTGGAGGTCTTACACCAGACGCAGAGTTTGTTTACACTACTCTTGTAGCTATCGGAAAAATAAAAATATGTTTAAATTTTAAAATATGAACTTTAAAAATATTAATTATTAAATTTTATATTTTATTTACAAACATACGTTGTTTTCCGCCACGTAAATGTAAAGTTTTATTTATACGGCATATTGTACTCTAACTTTATAATAGATTTTTAGATTCTTGAATACATTTGTTTATGTATGTTTTGAAGTACTTGTGTCTTTCAAAAAAAATATTTAGTTAACAATTTTTCAAATAAAAGCATTGCTTAATAAGAAAATTGAACAGTTAACAATGAAAACGATCGCCGCCGCTACTGCACGTGGAGCGGAATCAGATTTTAATCCTTCAGTTATGAAAAGGAAGGTAGCGGTCCCGATGACGGAAGATCCGAACTTAATATGGGATTGAGACATCGACCAACAAATCAAGTCGGACAGGTTGTTTAAGGGGGCTCAGGGGTTGATCGATACGAAAAAACTTGTAAACAGAGCTCTCGCTTCGAGTCCATATAAAAACAGAAGTATTCAATGTAATTAATTTGAACTTTCTGATATTTTAAAGGTATGTTTGTAGTCTTATAAAATTATAAAATGAAGTACCTCAATGTAATATACTAAGAAATATAGCAAAATTTATGTAACATAATTTTCGAAAAAAATTGTGTTACATCACCAACACCAAGATATCTCATAACGTTGAATTGACATAAGAACCTAATTTTTGCTTTAAAATGATCAGGAAACTTTACTCTATAGAATTAATTAAGGATATAACTATAACTCAAAAACAACATTACCAAAAAAACTCAAATTTGAAAATTGAGAAAACTCCTAAAAATACAACTTTTTTTCATTAAAAACTCTCAAAATATTAAACTATCTAAACGATATTAATTCATTCTATAGATAATGATGTTATACGCATGCAAGAAAAATTTTGAGCCATTCCATCAAATAGTTTTTTTTTTAATCTTTGTGTCAGTCGTCAAAAATCAAGTTTTGAGAAAACGCGACTTAAAGTTGAAATTATATGGGTCCGGCTATGAAAGTGTTGATACATAAATGCTTATAACTCCGTTAAAAATGCCAATATTTTTATGCAGTTTTTTGCATTCAGTTAAGAATTAATTGAATAATCAAACTAGATCATATAAAAAAAATCGATTTTTTGAAAAGTTTAACCCCTGAGCCCCCTTAATTTGGTCTGACGACCGCAGCAGTATAGTGGTCATTGGAAAAAAATGCGGCGTCGAATAAGAAAATCAGTAAAAGTCACGGTGAATTGCTTTAGAAGATTCGTTGCCACATAGAAAAAAGTTGCATTTGATGAGTGATATTGTAAATAAAAGTTTCATACATTGTACAATCCCCGGGTTTATTTATTGCATGGATTACGCAACTTTTCAGATATAAAGTTTATACAACACAGACTTTTCTAATGCACTTTATGAGGCGCACTGGTCAGCAAGTTGTTAGGAAAACGGCTTACAGTGTTCAAACTTATTTTAGAGATCATCGCGTACAAATTAGACTTTCAGAAAATTTTATTTCTATTCAACTCTTTGTAAAAAAGTAGCCATTGATCAGTTTCACACATATTATTTCAAGACGACTGCCACCCAAGGAAGATGCAAGGGAATAATAACTCGGGATGTCTTGAAGGAATGGAAGAGTGGGGGAATTATGTTTCCAGAATCAGTCTTGTGTTAAACTTACACTAAGCCTGTGAAAATAAGGAAGATAGAAATAAACATTTGCTTATTCCTTTACATCCGGATACTGGATTTATTAAAAAAATTTCATACCTCAGTTGCACGATTGAAATGAAAAGGATGTATTTAAACAGTAGTGACTCTTGCAATGTTAGCTGACTTTTTCGAGATATTGGATCCGTTTCATTTTTGTACTTCGTTACTGATCTTTCGAATGTGCCTTGCTTTAATTGCTTTGACAATGCTGCGATTTTGGTTTTATCCTGTATATTAGATATATTTGCATTAACAATTAAAAAATATTTATAATCACGTGTTTTATCATTTAAAATGACAATATCCATTTAAGTATCTTTAAAAAATTTCTGAGCTCTAGAAATATATATTTTACTTTTTATTAAATACTTAAAATTTCATAATTTCCTTGTTAAAATATACTTATATGCTATTAAACAATTTAATATATATTTTTTCGTAAATTGTAATACATTTTTCCGATTACGGTTCGAAAATAAAAATTTTCGTTGCGACTGGGATTCGAACTCAAAGACATTTATACATTAAAATTCTTGAATCCAGCACACTGCCTATTACGCTACTGAGCCACTTGCCAAATAAAATGAAAAAAATTCTATGACTATAAACTATAATGTAAAAATTAAATTACTTTCAAAAGGTCTCCTGGATGTTGCTCTTTTTCTTTTATGTATTCAGATACTAACTATACTCTATCGATGCACAAATATTTACCGTATTCTGTGTCGTGTCCCCCATCTCGAAACCTCTCATAAAATTAACATACGATTTTCAAGGATATTAAGTTAATTTTAGCATAGAAATAATAAGAGCAATAAATAGATTATGTATTTTCTGAATATCAATATTATTATACACTGAGAAAAAAATATAGTTCCAGCATCTAGAATCTAAATTGTGGCTCTTGAAAAAATAGTTTCATGTCATCCTTGTAAATTCTAATTCCCTATGCCAGGGAGTTCTGGAGCTCCCTATTAGAATTCAAGAGAGTTTTCTTATATTCTCGTTGTCAAATCTATTTAAAAATCTCTGCAAATAGATGCAAACACAAGAGGTTTAATTTAGTAACTAGAATTCTAGTATATGAAACCATTCCCAAAATCGAGCGATAATTTCTCGTTACTGAAACGTTTCAATATCGTTTCGTCACCTAGAAAACACTAGACTAGAAATGTCAGGTCATTGCGTCTATTCAACATAGTTGTTTAATCTATTCGCATAGTTCGGTCATCTGTAGTTCTAGTTTGAGTATTCAGAAAGTGACTGACTATTCATTCTAGGTGAAGGAGGTATATTTTTTTTCTCAGTGTAGATAGAACAAGTAATGGTTCATACGAATACTTTTATTGTACCAGTACTTTTCTTCACTTCCCATATTAAACGAGTTCCATTGTATTTCGAGTGGTTACTTGCGGCGAATAAGTGTGAAAATGACCTAGCCCTTTGGGGAGGAAGGGAAAGGGGAGCGGTTCACAAATTTATGATGCGATTACGAGTCCATGATAAATGTACTTCAAACATTGCTAAGAGACGTTCAATAAAAACTGAAAAAAAAATAAAGCTTTTAATAAAATGTTTACATGTTTCGTCTTTACTGAACTTTTTCAAAAACAATAAGAATGTCTTAAAGCCGTACGATCCACAATGCAATTAATTGAAACGTCATCCTTCACTTTTCCTATTAACCGAGACAGATTATCACATATTACAGAATTCATTCAACAGACAGGTACATTGGTTATTGCGTTTCAACTTACGATATATCCTCGATTAATGAGGACAAGTTCATTTTCAACATCACCTAACTTCATATCCACATTTAAAGACTTTTTAAATGTATATCGGTCATTTAACCAAAAGACTATCAGAGATTCAAAACTGTTTTTGTGTTGTTCTGTAAATTTGATGGTCACTTCCATTATATGAAGTCATTCATAAAATTACAGTGACCCTAATCAAGAAGGAAGGAAAAGCTCTTCTCACCGAAAACTTGAGTGTTTCAAAAATAGTTCATAGCTGTTCCCCCGATAGGACCTATCAAGATGCAGACACCATTTTTGAGTGAAACGCGAAACTAGAAAAATGTATATTATATATATATATATATTTAACTAACGGAAACAAAATAGAGTAGAGCTAAGTAACTACTCTATTGGAGTAGTTGACTAAAAGTGGAGTAGCTAAAATTAGAGAAAAATTTGCATATTTTAAAATTAAATGGGTCACTTGTTCATTTTATGTCAAAAACCGAATGCAGTTTTTTTTCAACGAAAGGGAATATTTTACACCTTTATCTTATTTGTATCGTTAAATGCTAACTTCGGTCACTGCTATCAAAAACATAACCTCGCTTGGAAGTCCACATCAACAGGAGTTACTGTACATGTAGAATGAAGTCATTTGCATGAATGCTGGGCATGAACGTGTTTTTTTTCGACTTAAGTCTTGTTAAGAGCCAAATGAGAGAGACTGCAAATGCAAGGAACTATGCAGATGTCAAAGAACAATCAAAAATTGGGAAGTTTTAAAATAATTGACAGTGAGTCGGCTAACTAACGAAAGCGGCGCATGATTAGGAAAGTTGTAGGAATATTGAAACCAACAGACGTAGTGAGTTCCATGCGAAGGAGGCGGTCACCCCGGGAACGAGAATTTAGGGGGCACCAAATTTATACTACCAACGTCATTTTTAGCCTGTTACAAGAAAAAGTTTGGAGGATGGACGCGAAATTGAGACTTTGCCCCGGGCTCAATTTTCTCTTCGCAAGAACCTGGGTGTAGCATTACATATTTCTTTTAAATTGTCGATTCGAGATCAAATAGTACTCAACTGACTGAGAATTTAATGTCAGGATCGTACAATGGGACCGCGGGCCTCCATAACTGTTCCGCATATTGTGTAGCAAGCAATGAAGTCCAATTAGACGAAAAGTCAAAATAATCGTGAAAAATCCCATATTATACCAGTTGTTTTCATATTAGAATGCATAACTGAGTATATTATACCAGTTGTTTTCATATTAAAATGCATAACTGAGTATATTTGAAGAGCTGACCCATGGTGTATTTCCGTTAATAACAGGATTCCATTATAAACAGATTTTTACTGTATTAGAAAACAAACTTCCTGGATCTTTTTTATAAAATCTATGTAGTATTTGCTAAGAATTTTTTCTTTTATACTATTACAATTTAGGATGCATATGCAACACTTTTTCATCTAAAGATTCTAAATAAAAATTTAAAATATTGAAAATGTAAATTTTAATTGAATTCGTAGATTATTTTTGATTGAAAATGTTTAAAGTAGGAAAGAAAAAGGCGAAACCTTGATCTGTGACCTTAAGAATGACTGAGACAGGAATACAAAGACAATTTTGTTATTTAATTTAAAATTTTAACAGTTTTTTTTTAATCAAAACGAAACCAGGCTCACCAGAAAGGGACGGGGACTGGTCATTTGCACCGACTCTACATCTCTCTGAACTATCCTGTTTAACGTTGATCATTAAATTGAGTTTAAAATTAATACTTTACATACACATCCCTTCAAAATAAAAAGAGGAACATTTCAGCTAATTTTCAGGGATTTTCACCTACAACTTAGTAATACAAATCGCACACTGAGAAAAAAAGTACATACATTTTTATTAGTTCAGTAAACTTTCGGTAAGTCAAAGACGGAAATCTGTCTAACTGGGAACGATTTTAAAATCCTTGTGAATCCATAGTCATAGACTATATACTATGATAGCCATAGACTATATCCTACCTAGATCCTATAGCTAGGCCTATAGGATACCTTAGGCCTATGTTTATCCACTGAAATACAAAGACATTCCCAAATTTACTCTTAAAATCTAATTTTTAGAAGAAAGAAAAATTCAATCAGCGTAAAAAATGCATTTTTAAAATGTTTTTTTCTTAGTATGTTGGAGTTTGTATGTCTCAAAAGATAATTTAAGTTCCAATATTCTCAACTGTAGTTCTATATAAGCCATTGACAAAATTAATTGTTTATGTATACAGGGTGTCCCAAAAGGTCGTTTACAAACTTAACATGCTGGTCTGTCATATCATGATGAATAATATTAAATAGGAATTTAAGGGTCCCAAACGTCTTCCAAAAAAGATATGCGCCATTAAAGTTTAAGGTCCAAAAATTCAAATGATTATAAAAAACAGAAAAATTGGTTGATTCGTTTGCGGTTTTCACTAAAACTATTCTTTATGTCAGTATTCTCTTGAAAATAAATTATAAAGATAAATTTCAAAAAATATCGATAGAGGGCGCTTTAGACTTTGGATTAACGATAAACTAGTTTTTACCATTATTTTTTGCATCTCATTAAATTTTTTTGAAGCTTAAACATAAACTTAAATTTTGAGCTCAAAATCTAAATCGTTGGAAGTGGTTAAGTAGCGCAAACTTAATTGCGGGGTAAGGTTCAAATTTCAAATGATTATAAAAAACGGAAAAATTGGTCAATTGATTTGCGATTTTCACTAAAATTACTTTTTATGTCAATATTATCTTGAAAATAATTTATAAAGATAAATTTCAAAAAATGCCGATAGAGGGCGCTTTAGACTTTGGAGTAACGAACAACTATTTTTTAATGTTATTTTTTGCATCTCATTCATTTTTTTTAGAAGCTTAGACATAAACTTAAATTTTGAGATGAAAATCTGAATCGTTGGGAGTGGTAAAGTAGCGCAAAGTGAACTGTGTTCAATGGGGGGGGGGGGGGGAGGTTCTAATTCCAAATGATTATAAAAAACGGAAAATTTGGTCGGTTTTCGCTAAAATTATTCTTTATGTCAATATTTCCTTAAAAATAAATTTTAAAGATAAATTTTAAAAAATCCGTTAGAGGGCGCCTTACACTTTAGAATAACCAACAATTATTTTTAACAGTTTTTTTTTAATTTAATTAAATGTTTGCAAAAGTTTAGACTGAAATTTTGTGCTCAAAATCTCAATTGATAGGAGGGGTTAAGAAGCGCAAACTGTGTTCAGGAGTTGAAATGTTACCTTCCCCACCCATCCAACGCAGTTCAATTTTTGGCCGCTTATTTACTCACAACGATGCAGATTTTGAGCACAAAATTTAAGTTTGAACTTTTACAAGCATTTTATTAGATACAAAAAGTAACGGTTAAAAATAGTTGTTGGTTACTATAAAGTTTAAGGCGCCCTCTGACGGAATTTTTGAAAGATGTGTAAAATTTATTTTCAAGAAAATATTGATATAAAGAATAATTTTAGCGAAAACTGACCAAATTTTCCGTTTTTTATAATCATTTGGAATTAGAACCTCCCCCCCCCCCCCCCCATTGAACACAGTTCACTTTGCGCTACTTTACCACTCCCAACGATTCAGATTTTCATCTCAAAATTTAAGTTTATGTCTAAGCTTCTAAAAAAATGAATGAGATGCAAAAAATAACATTAAAAAATAGTTGTTCGTTACTCCAAAGTCTAAAGCGCCCTCTATCGGCATTTTTTGAACTTTATCTTTATAAATTATTTTCAAGATAATACAGACATAAAGAATAATTTTAGTGAAAATCGCAAATCAATTGACCAATTTTTCCGTTTTTTATAATCATTTGAAATTTGAACCTTCCCCCGCAATTCAGTTTGCGCTACTTAACCACTTCCAACGATTTAGATTTTGAGCTCAAAATTTAAGTTTATGTCTAAGCTTCTAAAAAAATTTAATGAGATGCAAAAAATAATGGTAAAAACTAGTTTATCGTTAATCCAAAGTCTAAAGCGCCCTCTATCGACATTTTTTGAAATTTATCTTTATAATTTATTTTCAAGGAAATACTGACATAAAGAATAGTTTTAGTGAAAACCGAAAACGAATCGACCAATTTTTCTGTTTTTTATAATCATTTGAATTTTTGGACCCTAAACTTTAATGGCGCATATCTCCTTTGGAAGACATTTGGGACCCTTAGTTTCCCATTTAATATTGTTCACCATGATATGCCAGACCAGCATGTTAAGTGTGTAAACGACCTTTTGGGACACCCTGTATAATTAGTTTCAATTTAGGGGAAAATGGGGGCTAATGGGACATTTTTATTTTAAGCTAGTATAAAAACAAAAATGCACATTTTATCTTTTTTTTATCCCAATTTCTTTTACAGTTAAATAACTAAAAACGTTCTAAGAAAGTAAAACATTTTACCAATCTTTGTGTTATATCAACTTTTGTACTTTATTACAATTGTCCCACTAGCCCCCATACTAACACCGTGCAGGGCTAGTGGGACATGCAGTATAATTAGAAAAAAAAGATCAGTTAATGAATGTCAAATGCATTTTTTATTAACAATCGCTATGCTGTACATGTGAAAATTGTTTTGCATCAAATTTATGCATAGAACAACTTAATTTCACTAAGTATTTTGACTTTTTAGCTTCAAAAGAATTTCATCCTAAATCACGAAACATCGGCCACAAAATCCGCTAGAAAATCAAAATAAACTTTAATTTTTTTTATTCTGTGTTAATATTTCTAACATTCTAAATGATACACCAAGTGAAGATAAGCAAACGATTACAGCGTTGTTTTAAATAAATATCGAGTCATGTAGGTATTATTAAGTTGTCCCATCAACTTCCACTAAAAATGTCCCATTAGACCCCACTATACGCAAATTTATAACTTGAGAAATAATCATTTACATTTTTAATTCATTATTTTTACAGTAATATTTTCTCGTTTACTAATATTTGCAGTATCTATAAATGTATTTAAATGAGATATAAAAATTCTGAATTGTTTACAAAATAGAAGCAATCGTAAAAAATAAAATTTACTTTCGCTTCTCTGAAATAAAACATGATTTTTTCTAAACAGCGATCAACTGTCATAGCTGACTTCCCATGCTGAAAATGTTTGTTTGACCTATTGTCTGCAGTGATATACAGTGCTCAGCAAAAGTTTAGACACTGGTGTTTTTTAACCTTTAAATAAAATATACGAACACTTGAGTTTTACAAATGGCTATACTTATTTTTAAATATATTTTAAAAAATGTAGGATAAAAATGATGATTATAATTTAAGATAATATTTAATTTTACTGAAAAAAGTAAAATTTGCATATTGCAAAAGTTTAAACACTTTGATTTTTTGCCTACTGTTCATGGAAAAATGCAAATTTCTAAGTTATGATGTCATATGGCTGAAGTATTTAAGTATAGCTGGTTATAGCATCAGTTAGTGAAGATACCACGAGCTAAAAATACTCAGATGAGGTAACTGAAGTAGGAAAGTTGAAATGGAAAGAAAAGACAGTTGCAGAAATTTCAGCAGCATTGAATCGTCCAAAGTGGTCTGTCTATGAAGTAAGGATGACTCCTTCAAAACAAAACATAAATACGGAAGACCTTGTGAGACCAGAAAATGAGATGAGAAAACGATTCATTTACTGACATTTACACAAATGATGATTGCTATTCACATTAAAAGTAATTCAGGACTTTCTTTTATTCATCTACTAATCATGTCTATCCACACAGAAACAGGTAAATCAATTTACTTGAAAATGATAAAACAATCAGCTTTAAAATCTCGCTACAAATTGGCGAGAATGCAATGAACTTGCAAACATACGTCATATGTACCCAAATGGTATACTATGATAGTCGTAACGAAAAAAAAAGTAAAATTTGTATGGCCCAAATGGGTGAGCATACTTACACAACTTGCGTAAAGATCCTGGGACTTTCTTGAGTCGACAAGGAGGTGACTTTTTAATGATTTGGTCCTCATTTTGCTTTAATGCTCGAGAATCTCTGGAGTCATTCAATGGTTGCCAAACAACACAAGACTACATACATACGTTGGAGATTAATTTTTAGTCATTTGGGGAACTTTTAACTAGTACAAAATATGGATTTTAGAAAAGTAATGCGTCTATTCATACAGCATACAAAAAAAACTTCGTTTAACTTTGAAAATACTACTGGTCTCAACTTACCGGCGTGTAGCTCTGATCTGGGCCCAATCGAAAACTTTTGTAACATATTTGCTATACTTTTCTGTTAGTACTTTTCTGCTATACTTCGAGCTGCTGTTGAATATGTTTGGTACAAAATAGACCCCGAAATGACGCAGTATTTAGTTTCTTCGATGAAAAATCACATTCTTGCACAAACTGCAAACAATGCGGGTGCAACTCTATTTTAATTTGTAGTTATTATTCTGTAAATGTACAAATTGTCTATACTTTTGCCACAATGTTAATTTCGTTTTTTTTTTTTTTTTTCCTTGTCATTATATGTTATCTAAAAATTCAAAATTTATTGTTTGTGAATAAAGAATAAGTCACAAGTAATGTATGACAGATGAATTACAAAAATTCGTTACATACTTCTGAATATAGAAGCGTAATTGATCATTGTCTTCAAATTATTTAAGCATATGTAAAATGGATTAAATAAAAGAAAAAGCAATTAGTAAAGTAATAAGGGACCAAATGTGTGACATCGGGCTTCATCTACACTGTAAAACATTTGTGGTAACGTTACTCCATAAAATTGGTGGCAGCTACGATTTACACTTCATTGAGTAATTTTTCACTTACATAATGGTACAATAAAAACATGCATTACTGGTGTAATATTGCAATGTTACACCGATTATATCGGTTAAAGTACTCTACCAAATTGGAGGCAGCAAGGCTGCCACCAGTTTTATGGTGTAACGTTACACAAATGTTTTACAGTGTACTTACTTCTAAGCTTAAGCGGGCTCTGATCATGAGAAAAATTTGTCTAAAGGCGGAATATTGTTCAATATGGAAAATTTTCTATGTCAAGTACAGTGTACAGTTCTTTCTGTACAGTGACTGTTAATGTGAAATGATGAAGCATAGTATAAAAGGATTATTATTATACATTTATTGTTTATTAATTATTTATTATTAACGATTATTTGAAAATCGCTAAAAGATTCAGACTTGTGAATAGTTTTAATTACAGTTAAGACTGGTTAATTAGCTTTTTAAAGCTTTTAAGGATATTTATTTAAATAAATACTTTTATAATTCTCAATATAAATAAAATTGAAAATAATTCTTATTTCAAAAAGATCGATGGTAATATTTGATTCAGCTTATGGCTGGTATTTGTATGTTTTCAATCTAATTTTAACGCTGTTAAATTTGAAGCTGTTAGTTGGCATATTGGGGAAGAAATGGTTTGGCACATTCGTGACATTTGCGATTCACTTGCACTCTTGAGCATTACTCTGATGTGCGATAAATACTACAATTTTTAGCACTTTCCAACAAAGTTGAAAAGTACTTATGCATTCGGTTTGTCTGGCCACGCTCTAACTCTCGTAAATATGCTCGGATTGCCATGAAATTTTTGGATGTTATTGATGTTTGTCCTAGCGGAACCCTATTGAAAATAAAGTTTCTACCAAGATTGTTTATTTACAGAGACAGTCAAAAGTTTTCCATTACATTACGGCCTGTGGGGAAAAATAGTTTTAAATGAATTTTAATGATGTTACACCCGTTCAAACCAATTCAAATTTATATGCATCTACGAAGTGCATTAAAATAAGTATTCTCTAAAGTATGCTGTGAAAAGAATAGTTAGTATTCATTTACAGGACCACACAAAAGAATTCTATTACATAATAATAAAGGGAGGAATTATTTGAGACTTATTTTAATTGTTATTAACGATTTCATGTATAATCAAACTGATATACGTCGCTGAGGCTTAATGAGTTTTTTCAGGTATAATACAAAGTGCATAGTATTTACAGGGACACACAAAATATTTCAAATTGTAAATTATAAATGATGGCTCTTGAATTGATGAAATTCATTTTCAATTATGATATGCGCTTTCAAGTTTCATTAAGTATATGTTCATTATATGATGTGCATAAATGCTAGCAGTTATGCAATTTAGATATACAGGGTTACACAAAAGAGCTCGGAAAGTTTACTGAATATAAGCGTAATTTACTTGAGTGTGGTTTTTAAATAAGTGATGCATTTTTACGTTGAACTGCCTTCAGTTTACTAAGAATTGTTTGTAGAATATAGATAAAATGATATACCAAGCCACGCAAAGAACTGGATATAGAGTCGCACATGAATGATAATTTCTGGAAATGCGATTTAAGTAGTTTAAAGTGTGTTTTTGTATGAAATAAATTTTAGCCAAATACTTTCATGTAATAAAGGTACTAAAACTACAGGGCTGAAAAAAAGGATTCAAGAATGTTTCTATCTATTAGTATAAATTGCTGATTTTTTTTTTTTTCAATCAGATAGGCATCTTCTTGCAAGACTAAATTTACTCATTATATGGTATGTATATCAACCGACAGATTAATTACATGGCTGTTCAAAAGTATTGGAATACATATTTGTCTATGGACAGTAACTAGTACTTATTGCTCTGGATAAAGAAGATTTGTTAATGATTTCATGAAGTGTTGAAAAGTGCTTCATAATCTATGCTTTAGGGGCCGCTTCACTCAAATGAAAAGACCCGTTCGCTAATGCTAATCCTATGGAAGAAATTTATAAAGATATCTCGGTTGCATTTTAATATTTTTAAATGATTCTTTTTGCATTGGATAGCTGAGATGGATCTGAATACATGCCATTTTTTACTTTTTGTTTACGGATATTTTTTACGAGGGTGATTTCGCTTTCCAAACCGGTTCTGAAAATGAAAGCGTTCTCGTAAAAAATATCTGTAAACGAAAGTAAAAAACGGCCTGCATTCAGATCCATCTCAGCTATCCAATGCAAGAAGAATCTTTTAAAAATATTAAAATGCAACCGAGATATCTTTATAAATTTCTTCCATAGGATTAGCATTATCGAACGGGTCTGTTCATTTGAGTGAAGCGGCCCCTTAAGGCATGATTTTTATTACTTGTTAATATTGTTCTAGGCAAAACACTTTCTGTATTAAAACTAATACGTGATCATCACACTAAATAATCCTGATCTCAGATTAACGATTAACATTTTTACTTTTAATGTATTTTCTTTTTCTAAACATCGTACAATTTGAATTTAAACACTGTTATAAAAAAAAAGGAAAAGTTACTTTCAAATATTTCTTTATCAACAGTATGTCTTACTGGCTTTTTATGGATTCGAAAATAAATTAAAAGCTCGAACAGCTTTTTAATCAATGTGCCAACCAAATACGGAAGAGAAACGTTTGCATTTAAAAAAACAATGTCAATAAATTCAGCATTTATTTTCTTGTAAATAAATTGACAAGCGAAACTAAAACTTTACAGATAAATAAAACAGGTATTTAACTGATATTTAATCTAAATATGCGCTTAAAAGCTGAACCCATAAGAATAGCAAAACTTTCTAGAAAAAAAAGAGCTATTTCGCGATAACCTTCCTTTTTTTTTTATAAGAAAGTACTAAAAAGCCTTTTGATGCGAGGATCAATCCAAAATATATATTGAGTTATGTTTTTTGAGTTTTCAAAATACACTCATGCTAGCAACAAGATACATCAGAAAATTCCCACAGCAAATCGAGAAACGTAAAGACCCAAAAGTTTATTAGTTGAGTTATAAATTTAATAAATCTGACCGGGGAAAGATTTGAGATTGCTCTAGCTTTTGAATGGAAAGCACGCCCCTTTCAATCGTGTGAACAATTACGGCCGCAGCGTTGATCGGTGTTATTTCTCCGTAATTATCTTCTAATCTAAATTCATTTATTTACTATAAGTACTAGATTTATCATCTAACATATGTGGGTGATTCTACGAAAAGAGGTTTCAAATACAGAGAGAATGCGGCCAAAAAGAAAAGTTTGAGCTTGATCAAAGACCTGTAAATTATGATTTTTGCCCCGTTTATTTACTTTTTCATATAAGGGCAAGTCACTTTATACATATTTTATAACTTTTCCTGGTCAGTGACTCGCTCCCTTGGTAGTTATCTTGCCAGGGGAAATACGGCAGGGGAGAGACATTTTCATGATAAATTCAAATTTTTAACTGACTGAATTAGTTTTTGGGTTAATTGTATATTTCACTTTAATTATTACTGTATTGTTTAATTAAGGCAGTAAATGCAATTGAATAAAATGAATATTATAAGTTTTATTACTTACCAGGGGAGATACACAATCACCTTCCGAAACCACTACACCGCACGGTCGCGTCGCAACAACTAAAAATGGAGATGCTTAAATGGCTTGCGCGTTTAGTATTGCTAACTTCAAGCCGATAGATGTCTTTAAGCACCTACTTCCAATATAGCCATCCTTGAATTTGTATTTGTTTCAGCGGAACGAAATTTGACAGGGTAGATGCACAAAAAAAGCGGGACAAAAGTTAACTCTAAAAATTTTTTGAAATTAACAAAATTATTTTATTTTTTATTTTATAATACGTAAGTATAATTACTTAAATTCCAACTAAACATACTTTAGCTAAGCATCTAATGAAAAAAATATATGTATTGCTTGAAAGTTAAATTGAAACCAGCAACGGGACATGCCAGGGTAGAGACTTTTTTAGATTTTGTAAGAAATAACAGAAAAATGTGTTTTAATTAGGCATTCACTCGTGATGTTATTTAATAAAGTATATTAAGATGATGCGATTCATTGCAAAAAATAGCAACATATAAAATAGAAAATGCTTTAAACGGATTGCTGTACAAATTACCTCTTATCGTAACCCATATATTAAATGTAATCAAACTATTGCTTTTTAAAATTAAACTAATTATGAATCATTAGAGAGACTTGACTACATTAAAAAGAGAAATTTTATAGTATTGACAAAAAACATTTAAACAAAAATATACAACAATATACAAAGAAATATACGAAAAAGCAAAAATATACAAAATTAGATGTCTCGTTGTGCAACGCACAACCCTCATCACTACAAATATTAGAAATAACAGAATATCGAACAAGCCATGGGTACAGTTAAAGTTACTCTTTCAAAAACAGGTAATATTGCTCCGGAATCCAATCACATTCCTTGATCTTGTCATTAGTGTTCTGTTCAAGTACCTTAGGTATGATTACGGAGTCTTAAAATCATGAAAGTACTGTACCTTCAACATTTTTATAGTCTCACGAATATTAAGGTACAGAAATACAAAACAAAAACAGGCAGACTTATTTGGATCCTGATATAATTACGACTAACCGAACAAATAAAAAATTCATCAAAACAGGATAACTCAGTCAAAAGTTATGTGGACATTTTTAATAAACTTATATACCAAAAATTGAATAACCTCCTTTATAATAGTTCACTATTTTTAAAGTACATTTTTCCTTTAAAGTTAAGGTTTTCAAGCATGGATGAAACCACATTATTTAAATTTATTGTTTGTTCAGATTGTATTCAAATACATATAAAAGCTATGTCGGCTCGTTTGAAAGTCGGAAAATGTTAGCATAAACAAAGCATCAAAATAAACTATAGATAATTTCGAAATTATAAAATGGATTTTTCTGCCTACCTGTTTATTATTTATTTAGATAATAAACTGTATCTTTTTTCTGATTACATTTGCAATAATGGTTTATGTTCCTTATTCCATTTAATCGTTGCAATATTTCTAATGTAAATATAGCACGCAATTTTTACTTATAACTTATGTTACTTTACACATTATTTTTTATTACTTTTGTAATAAAAAAATTACGATAGAATTAGATATGCAGTTCGATAATAATGCGCCTCTCATTTCTCGCTAAGGGAGTGATATTGATTGAATCGCTTCAAATGAACTTATAAATTATTCATTTCGCTGATCATTTTCTTGTTGGCAGCTGCAAGCGTCGCGTCGTGTCGATATTCAGTAGACTGTTTCGAAATTCAAGCACAATAAAAGGAAACACGTTCAGAAAATCTCATAGAGCAAAATGAGCAACGAGAAACAATACTATCCTTCTGTTATTTTTTACTCTAGTTCCCCACTCGAGGTTTTTCCAACAAAAATCCAGATTAGAAACTAGCTGGATTTAGATTTTGCCCATACAATCCAAACTTTCTATAACAAATCAGTTTCTTAATCTTGAAAATGGTTTTCGTCGAAATGAGCCACCGGAACCCGAAACACTGAAATGATCCAAACTGATTCGTTAAATTTAAGAAAATGAATATGCAATTAAACTCTGGATTAGCAATTCTTTTGGCAGTAACATCACAAATTCTTTAAAAATTTTGACAATTTTGCAATATAATTTTTAAAATGTAATTTTTTTTTTTATTTCCAATGATTGAAGTATCTTAACAGTCTTAAATGAAAATGTTTTATTGATACATTAGATGCATCTTTCTGGGTTTTGAAAGTGCACTGTGCTAACTCGAAGTCACTCGCAAACTATTGTTATTCTAGTGTTAGTACTGGTTTTGCAATTTCAAAATTTAAGCGTTATTTATTCTTTCTTTTCTCCAACGGATATCAGAGATCAACGTCTAAACTTTTACGATTTTCTTTGTAGTTCAGTACGTTTTGAATTTCGAAGTAAATTTTGAAAGTGAAAGCGACCTCGGAGAAAACAATTTGAACCAAAACAGAACAAGTGCGTGATCGAGATCACACAGAGGGTTTCGTTTAAATATTCCTTTCAAAACAGATACAGATAAATGTTCAAACATATAACTGACAAACATGGAAAGAGACGTGCAAAAAAGTTGTATGTTTAAAGATTTACTTTTTACGTTTATTAGGATCTCGTTCATCTCATGAAACCCTTATAGTCTCGTGTCTCTGTCCGTCCATCCATCCGTCCATCCTAGCGCTCGTACTCGGAAACTAAGTTCGCGACTTAATTATTTTACACAGAGCTGACTAATCATGACCTTGCCAAAATCATAACATTTTGAAACGTCTTAACGCACGTTATGAAAAACCCCAACACTTCGATTTAAAGAATGGTAAATGTTCATAATTGAACAAAAGCATTAATCTTAAGGAAATCGCAACATTTGCTGCGTTGGATTTGCCATAGTTTAGAAGGGGTTCCATGGCGATAAATATACAGGGCGTTTTGAAAAACGCCTCTAATTTATAACCTACCGGACCTAAAAACTTGAAAAATGCGCAAACAGACAAAAAAAATTCTTTCAGAATTTATAAAAATTTTCGAAAATTCCATCTTTAAGCGGGAAAATCCATTAAAAATTGATTTATATAAACTGAAATTATTTCACTTCAAATGCACAGGTGTTGAGAAATATTTTATGTTCATTGGTAAAACCACAGATAATTTAATAACGATAATTTTTTCGGGTGGTATAAAATTTCTGCATTTATATGCTTTAAACTTATGCATCTATTAATGTTTTTCTATGAAGATTAAAAATATCTTATTTTCTTAAAAATCAATTTAAACTTTATTTTATGAAAAAATAGATTTTTAACCCCCAGAACGTCTTCCAAATGGGTAAAATCATAATGTTGTTTTCCCTGCATTTTGTATTATCAAATCAAAAAACATGATTCTTTCAACATTATAAAAAAAATAGTTAATTACAAAGATAAATGCAATTCTTTCGAGTTTTAGTAATGATTCAATGTATTGAAAACTGATTAAATAAATAGAATTATTATTTCTTAAATATTTCTTATGTTGCAGTGAAACTTGAAGTTTGGTGAACGGAACATCACGTTTCAAACACTTAGAGCAGCGGTTCCCAATCTTTCTTGGTACGGGACCCACTCTCAAGTATAAAAGTTCATCACGATCCTTCTAATATAAGGGTTTAAATCAATATGGAAACCGTGTGACCTTTATAAACTATCTGATATTTCTCTGCTAATTTTCGCATTACGGATATTTCTCAACTAATATCTAATTTTCGCACTATCAACAAAAACAAGAAATGGTAATGTGTAAGTTAAATACTAATTAGAAAACACTCAAAGATAGCTTAAAATCGTTTATTTATTATCAATACATAAACAGTGAGATTTCTGGCAATGGTATCAAAACTAGATAATTTTAACCTTAAGTTACGTTCTATACACAGTTGATTCTGGGGTTTTTTTTTTTTTTCCTTTTTAAAACAATGTTGAAAAAACATAATCACAAAAGTATGTCGTGTTGAACCACATTAAGGAATTCAAAGCTGATTTAGATATTTATGCTCATATATTCATACAGAAGGAAATTAAATATTTACCTTATTGTTCAAATTGTTACATTTTTGAAACAGTTGAAATAAAATATATATTTTTGGGACAAAGCTCGATTATTCCGCGAACCACCAAATCAACCGCCGCGACCCATAGTTTGGGAACCGCTAACTTAAAGAGAAAAAGACTGACAACAGTATATTAAATTTAAAATCATTTCCACAGTAATTATTTTATTTTATTTTTTTTTTTTTTTGGATAGAATTTAAAATTTTACATATTTGATAAATTAAAACTTTAAAACAAGAGTGATTGGAATTTCAGAGAGTTTGGGGGGGGGGGGGAAGAGAAGGACGTGGAACAATTTTTTATTTTAATCGTAGCATTTTCTACAATAAATATTATTTTATATGTGTTTTTTATTGTGGAACTCTGATAAACATAAAAATTTCAAAGAGGCGTTGGGTGACATCCGGGGTGTGGTAGAGCGGACAGCAGCTGGGGGAGCGATTTCCTAAATGATTCAGAACTCCTCATGTTATATATCATCAGAAAGCTCTTTGACCACTTTAATATTATGATCATCCCTTAATTTCTAGATCTATCTCCGGGCTGTAACTTGTATATTTTAAATAATTTTCTAACTCAGCCCCTAATTAAGCTACAGCGTGATAAAACTCCTTTTTGAAAGCTTGACCAAAAGGGTACCTCGTGATGCTCTCTCGATTGGTGGGGTCCATTTCGACCCCAGACAATTTCGGCCCCAGAATTAGATTTTTTTTCATGTGACATATCGTTTTAAAACTGTTGGCCTCCACATTACTAAGCACCCACCCTGCCCCCTCTTAATTCATTTTTTAACCACAAGGAAGGTTAAATTTTAGTTTGTTCATCATTATTCGATAATTTTTCTCAAAAATTTGCATATTCATTTACTATCTTACATGATAGGACAATTTTAAAATTAAAAATTTAACGGTGCAGCCATCTATGTTCTCATTTAAAAAAAAATTAAGGATTTAGTAATTAGAAATTAATTTTAAATTTTTAATTAAAGGATAAAATGCTTTAACGGAATATTTAACGAAACTCCCTCAGCGATCTCGATCATAATTACCCCTTTTTTATGTTTGCTTCTATGTGCGTTTGTGCATATCTTTGTCGATCTTTCGTTAAACGTATATGTGTTTACTCTTTTCAATTATCAAGTTTGTAAACTTTATGGCTCATTTATAAGGATTTTTTTTGTATGTTTTTACGTTTATTTGTAAATTTTTCACTTTTAATTTGGATGGTTTACACATTTAATTGTACGTACATTTGTATGTTTCTATTTGCGTTTGTACTTATGTTTTCCTTCTCGAGTGGTACAATGTATCTTTGTACATTTTCGTTCGTAAGCTTTTTTTTTTTTTTTTTGTAAGTTTGTATGTTTAAACATATGTACTTTTTTTATATAAGTTTGGTTTGTTTATTTGTTTGTGAATTTGTACATTTTTTGAAATGCGTGCAGGTGTGCGTGTCTGCATATTTGTTGATGTGCTTGCAGGTGGGTGTGTGGGTGTGCACATTTTTTGGTGTGCGTGCAGGTGGGTGTGCACATTTGTGTTTGGGTGTGCACATTTGTCGGTGTGCGTGCAGGTGGGTTTGCACATTTGTTGGTATATGTGCATGTGCACATTTGTTGATGTGTGTGCACATTTGTTTGGCGAGCATGCAGGAAGGTGTGTCTGCACATTTGTGTGCGTGCAGGTGGTTGTGTCTGCACATTTGTTGGTCTACATGCATGAAAGTGTGCACAATTGTTGGAGTGCGTGCACATTTGTCGGTGTGCGTGCAGGTGGGTTGGTGCACATTTGTTGGTATATGTGCATGTGCACATTTGTTGATGTGTGTGCACATTTGTTTGGCGAGCATGCAGGAGGATGTGTCTGCACATTTGTGTGCGTGCAGGTGGTTGTGTCTGCACATTTGTTGGTCTACATGCATGAAGGTGTGCACAATTGTTGGAGTGCGTGCACACTTGTCGGTGTGCGTGCAGGTGGGTTGGTGCACATTTGTTGGTATATGTGCATATTTGTTGATGTGTGTGCACATTTGTTGATGTGTGCACATTTGTTTGGTGAGCATGCAGGAAAGTGTGTCTGTACATTTGTGTGCGTGCAGGTGGTTGTGTCTGCACATTTGTTGGTCTACATGCATGAGGGTGTGCACAATTGTTGGAGTGCGTGCACATTTGTGTTTGGGTGTGCACATTTGTCGGTGTGCGTGCAGGTGGGTTGGTGCACATTTGTTGGTATATGTGCATGTGCACATTTGTTGATGTGTGCGCACATTTGTTTGGTGAGCACGCAGTTTGGTGTGTCTGCATATTGGTTGGTGTGCGTGTAGGTTGGTGTCTGCAAATTGTCTGGTGTGAGTGCAGTTGGGTATGCCTGCACATTGGTTGGTGTGCGTGCAGTTGGGTGTGTCTGCACATTTGTTGATCTGCATGAGGGTGTGTACAATTGTTGGAGTGCGTGCAGGTGGGTTGGTGCACATTTGTTGGTGAGGATGCAGGAGGGTGTGTCTGCACATTGTTTGCTGTGAGTGCAGTTGTGTGCGCCTGCACATTTGTTGGTCTACATGCATGAGGGTGTGCACAATTGTTAGAGTACGTACACATTTTTGGGTGTGCACATTTGTTCGTGTGCGTGCAGGTGGGTTGGTGCACATTTTTTGGTATATATGCATGTGCACATTTGTTGATGTGTGTGCACATTGGTTGGTGTGCGTGCAGGTTGGTGTCTGCACGTTTGTGGGTGTACGTGCAAGTGGGTGTGTTCACGTTTGTTGGTGTGAGTGCAGGTGGGTGTTAATGCAGTTGGGTGTGCCTGCACATTGGTTGTGTGTGTGTACATTGGTTGGCGGGCGTGCAGGTGGGTGTGTCTGCACATTGGTTGGTGCGCGTGCAGGTGGGTGTGCACATTGTGTATCTATGTTTTTCCGTTTCTTTGTACGCTTGTACATTTGTCTTATTTCATCATGCGTTTGTAAGTTTGGAATTTTAATTGTTCATTTATCCGTACATTTTTTTCGGTTCAACAGTGTAAGAAATAAAATTTCATAGACACCTAGAATTGAAAAAAAAAATCAGTTAAATTTATTTGTGAGGTGTTGCCGACGTTAAAGAGTCGCCACGTTATTCAGAGACTGCTGTGTATTACTATACCATGTATCTATGTTGAAGAATCACATACATTCACATGCATAGAACAACAAAACCAAAAAAACCGCACACGAATACAGTCATGCGCATGGTAACATACACAATTACAACCATACAACCAGACATACAATTACAATCGCACATGGACAAATCCATACATTAACACATAAAACCATCCATCCATACAGCCCTATGTACCACCATTTATACAATACAAACCATCGCTTAAATATGCATATTTTAAACCATACATAAAGTTCTCATACATTCATGCAGTTTATTTAATAGTGTAACTTTATTTTCCCTCTGTGGTACTTATTGGAAGACAAATTTCTAGTGTGAAATTGTGACTGACGACCCTATTCAAGCGAGGGAACTATAATAATAATCTAATGCTAAACTTATGGGACTGTGTTTTTCAAGTTCCTGAATATTTTTATTAATTATTTCTTTGTGTAGTATAATTGAGATCGAAGTCTAAATGGATATTACATTTTGATTTTAGTCAATTTTTTTTTTTTTTTTTTTTTTTTTTTTTTTTTCTGAAGACACTTTTGAAACAAGTTTCAAAATAGCAAAAGCTCAAAAAAAAAGTAAATAAAAATTTGGACCAAAATCTGAAAGTAAAAATATCCATTTAGATATAAACTTCAGCTCAGGTAAAAACATTTAAGAATATAAAAATGAAAACGAGAATTTTGAAACAAGAGGGCAAATTTGATCGAGATCGCTTTGCTTAATATTCCTTTCAAAACACTATAAAAATTCCTTTAACTAAAAATTCCAACTCGGGAATTTCTAATTATTAAATCCGTAATCGTGTTTTCCCCATAAGAACATAGATGGCAGAACCATTAAATTTAATTAAAAAATTTTTGGACTTTAATGCAAGGTATTACATAAATATGCACTTTTTATTTATTTTTTTATTTAATTTTTATTTATTATTATTATTTTTAATATGAAGTAAAAACATTTAAAATGCCCTCTTGTTGTGAAAACTAAATTAAAAGAGTAAGGAGCGAGTGCTTAGGAATATACAGGCGAACAGCTTTGAAATGATATGTCATGAAAAAATAAAAAATATCCATTTCTGCCCCCCTCCCCCCCCCGCCAAAAAGGGGGCTATCCCCTAATTGACTGGGGTCGAAATAGACCCCCACCAATCGAAAGAGCATACCGAGATATCCCTTCGATCAAGCCTTGAAAAAGGGGATCGTAGCATGCTGTAGTTTACTTGGGGACAGAATTACAAAAATTGACTAAAATACACAAGTTGGAACTCGAAGAGAAACAAAAGCAACCTATAAATTAAGAGATGTTCATAATATTTAAGAGTGGTTAAAGAGCTTTCGGATTATATATCACACGAGGGGATCGGAAACATTTAAAAACACCCTCCCTCGGGTTTAGTCTACTCTCCTACACCGCAGATTTCATTCAAGGCCTCTTTGAAATTTTTATATTTAATAAATATAAAAATTACATCAGATTTCCCCCATTAAACAAAAAGAAACATTTAAAACTGTGTTTATTATAGAAACGAAACTATTTAAAAAAATAATTGTTCGCGTACTTTCCTCTACTCTATCCACCCCCACAGAAATTCCAATCTCCCTCCTCGTTTTAAATTCTTAAATTTTATCAAATATCGGAAATTTTAAAATCGATCAAAAAAAGACAATAAAAGTAATAACTGTACGAATGATTAAATTTAAATAACATACAGCTGGCAATCTTTCTTTTTAAAAATCTATTTTTTTATACAATAAAATGTTTCAATCGTTTTTAAAGAGAATAGATATTTCTGATCACCACAGAAAAACATTAATAGATACATAAGTTTAAAAACTGTTAATGCATTAGCAAAAATTTTACACTCCCTCCAAAAAACCAGTTATTAAATTATGCAGGGTCATAACAGTGACAGTCGTCTGAACATGAAATATTTCTTCAACAACCGTGTCTTGGAAGGGAAATAAAATCTGTTTTTATACATATTTTTCCGTTTTCGGAAAGTATGTTCGAAAAACAATTTATAAATTCGGAAAGAGGTTTTTTTTTTGCGTGCACAATTTTAATGTTGTTAGGTCCAGTCGATCATAAGATAGAAGCGTCTTTCAATACGCCCAGTATACATTTATCTCCATATAGAATCCCTTCAAAATTATGACAAAACATTGCCCCGTTGCAGTTTGATTAATTAATGGTTTTAGATTAATTTTAAACAAGATTATTCAATCGGTAAATTAATTATAACAGATGTAAATTTTCCATTTTTTCATTTTTGGGTGAAAAAAGTCCGGGCCAGGATTCGAACCAGGGATGTACTGGCTGAAGCCGTCAATGCTCTACCAACTGAGCCATCCCGGACACGAACACTGGAGGACTATTTCACCCAATCAACCTCAACGATCACTTTATCTGGTCCGATACCCTGGATCAGCTCAACAGAATAAATCGAAGGTCAATAGATGGAACTGCAGGAAATCCGATTTTTTCACCCAAAAATGAAAAATGGAAAATTTACATTTGTTATAATCGATGGTTTTGTTCAATTATGAACAATTTCCATTATTTTAATTGGCGCTTTTAATAAATAACGTGCGATAAAACTTTTCAAAGTTTTATGTTTTTGGTAAGATCAGGGGATATTCAACTGTATAAAAAAAAATCTGGTCTGGAACTAAAATAGTTTCCGATTGCTAGCGTTGTGACAGACGGACAGACTAAGGATTTCGTTATAATCTCGGGAGGGGGGGGGGGCGGTATTATGAACAACCCACCCCCTCCAAATAAATAAAAGCGCGCAGCCACTAGACTAAAATTAGCTTACAATGGACTTCGCGTTACCAGAATCCGCTCCTAAACTAAAAACTTGGCGTCTATGTGTACTTCTCTAATTATTTTAATGTGAATGAATGTTGTATTAGATCATTTTAATATACTCTGTTAATATAAAATCCAAGGGTAGGAAACCAAATATGTAGTTAACCCTATATATTTTTTAAAAAAAGAGCCTGTTATAGTCATTTACTTTAAGCTCTGAACTGATTTTGCGAAGTATTTAAAAAAAAAAGTTGTTTATTTGTAGATGCACCCGCGCTTGTTTTCAAAAAATAGTATTTTTGATTTTAAAAGTTACGGAATTTTTCAAAATGATTGCAACCGGATTACTTCTGTTGTTTCAGATAAAAGAGAAATAATGAAAAATATTCAGACTTTGTTTTAAATGAATTACATTTTAAAAACTAAATTACAGAAGTATGTCTTTCAGTCAAATTTAAAAAGGACTAGCTGACCTGCCCGGCGTTGCCCTTGCCCATGATGTTATTCAGTATTCAAATATGTTATTTATTTTTTAAAAGACCCTTAAACTCAAATTTCTATGATCCAAGTCCATTTTGTCAAAATTTATATTTTTAAATGGAAAAATCGCGAAAAGTTATTGAATTTAAAGCACATGCTATTTGGTATTTTACTCTCTATGTAATTTGATTTTTGAAAACTATGCATACCGAAAGCGAACGAAACCGCGACGAAACACTCGGGTTTTTACTGAATTCGTAGAAATTTTCACACATTTTATTTTGTAAAATAATAATTTTATCCATACGAAAGTTCCAAAATTTTTGTAAGTAATGGAAATCTGGTTTATTGAAAGCCTCTAAAAAGATTGTGGTAAAATACAGACATTTAGTTACTTTTAGCGTGGCAAAAATGCATTTTCCATGAGCCGAGATGCGATTCGTGTTTGCGGTGTATTTGAACGGGTTATTTTTTTTTTTAACAAATTGCACCATAGAATATAAAAATGTTTTAGCTTTAAGAAAATATTTTCGGTTTGCCAGGAATTGCGCCATGCAAAGGCAAAACCGCAATAAAACGATCTGGTTTTTATTGATTTCGTCAAATTTTTCGCACTTTTTATTTTGTAAAAAAATATTTCTAATCGTCCGAATGTTTTAATTTTTTATAAGAGGGTGTAAATTTGGTCTATTGAGTTGCTTTTAAAAGATTGTGCTGAAATATGTACGTTTAGATACGTTAATATGTTTGCGTAGAAAAAATATTCTATCCGTGAATTGCAAAGTGACTTTCTTTTGCTGGTGTATTTCAAAGGGTTGAATCTTATATTTTAAATAGCCTACAGCTCATATTCAAAATATTAGAATAATTGAGAAAAAGTAATAAGAAAAAATTATTTGTCATTTATTTATTTTTTATACTAAGTAAATGCAATTAAATTTCTTATAAATTAAATCTGGAATGTTTAGATAAGATTTTAACATTTATAAAATATAAAATACAGCACAATAAATTAGGTACACAGCTTCCTTAAACACCAGAATATTAGAATAAAATTTAGATTGGTTCAAAATATTAGAATATTTTATTTTACGCAACAATATTACCTTATGAATATGAAGTAAATGGTAGTTAATATTTTGTAGCATCCCCTTTAGCTTTCATAACAGCGTACAATCGATCTTGCATACTATATACAAGGTGTTTACAAACATTTCTATCAATATTAGCCCAAATAGACTTTATACGTGCCACTAACTCAGTTTTACTTGAAGGAGGATTTTCTTGAAGTTTTTTCTTCATTATACACCATAAGTTTTCGATGGGATTAAGATCTGGTGAATTTGGTGGCCAAGGAAGTACCTTAATGTTGCGTTGGCGGAACCAATTCTTAGTTGACACCGAGGTACGCGGGGACGCTAAATCTTGTTGAAAGATGAAATCATCTTCAAATAAATCTTCTGATGATGGAATCATGTAATATTCTAAAATTTCTTGATATATCAGAGAGTTAACCTTGTCGTAGACGATGCATAACTTTCCAAGTCCTTCTGCACTCATACAACCCTAAACCATGACACTAGCAGCAAATTTTACGGAACGTTTAAGGCATTCTTTATCAAATGCTTCTTGCTTCATTTTCCAAACTCGAATACCTTGATTATCATATGAAACACAAAATATACTTTCATCACTAAATAATATATTTTTCCAATCTTCATTGCTCCATAAACGTCTTGATTTACACCAATTCAATCTTATACGCTTTTGTCTTGCAGTCATGAGAGGTTTTGTTTTCGGTACACGAGATTCAAATTTAAATTTATGGAAACGTCTTAATGTTGTCGATGTAGAAACTTCAACTCCTTCTTCTTTCCATTTTCGGTGCAAGAATCGCACACTTTTCAAACGGTTTTTCTTAACTATACGCTTCAGTTTCCTGTCATCTCTAGCAGATGTTTTTGGTTTTTGGCCACCATTTCGGCAATTATTTTGAAATTTTCCAATTTTTGAATATTGTGTTAGTATTTTACTAACGCTCGATTGCGAACAATGTAAATAATTCGCTATAAAACATTGATTTTTACCGTGCCGATACAAATCAACCATACGAAGTTTAGTAGATTCAGGAATATCACTCACACGGCCCATTTTAAGACGAAAAAGAAACAAACTGCAAAAAAGAATACTGATTTTAAATAAAATAGTCTGAATTTAATCAATAATGCCACCAGTTAAGAATTGGTAATAACTAAAGGAGAATTAATGTGAAATATTCTAATATTTTGAACCACTTGAATAAATATTCTAATATTTTGACTTTTCAAAATAATTTTTTTTGCAATTAATCTTTTCAAAAATGATATTGAATTTAAGATAACAAGTAAGTTTAATCAACAATAAGTTCTTAATAAAAATATCGTTTGCATATTTTCATTAAAAGACATTAAATTACCAAACGATATTTTCAATTTCTAAAAAAAAGGTAATTATTCTAATATTTTGAATATGAGCTGTATTGCATCATAGATTATAACAATGTTTTTAAGTTTTAAGAATATGTTTTTTGCTTGCTGGTACCTATAGGACTGCGCTCTGCTGATGTAAAACCGCAATGAAAGCTATGTGTTTTTATTGATCTCATTAATTTTTTCGCACATTTTATTCTGTAAAAATATTTCTATCCGTCCGAACGTTTCGAAATTTTTGTAAGGAATATAAATTTGGTCTATTGAAAAGCTTTTAAAAGATTGAGTTGAAATATGAATGTTAAGATCATTTTAGCGTAGAAAAAATATCCTTTCTGCGATTCGCAAAATGTCCTTCTTTTGCCAGTGTATTTGAAAGGGTTAAAATCCATATATTTTTTTAACCGATTACACCATCGGTTAGAAGAAAGTCAACTTTAAGATCTTCTTTTTGGTTTGTTTATATCTTAAAAATTACGCCCTGGAGGGGAATTGACAAAAGGGTTGATTGATTGATTTTTGACGTCCGATTATCTGCGCTAGGGATATAGGACCAGGGGGGAATGCCCTTCGTGGGGGTCTTTCTATGGGAACCTAACCCGTATTTACGCAAAGTTCGAAGAAAACCACGAAAACTCCGAACGGTTAGGCCGACAGCCGCGATTGGGTTCGAACTCAGCACCTGCCGTCTACCAGTTGAGAGGTCCGAACCTCTCGGCCACTGGTGGGGCCATTTGACAAAAGGGAAAAAATAGTTTTGAGAAAAACGACCATTTTTGAATATTTCTTTTCAAAGGCTTAACTGCAACATTTTTTCGAATTGATTATAGCATTTGAGACCTAAAAATATGATCTTTCTAAATATGTCTTAAGTTTAACTGCCTCTAGCAGTTGTTGATTTGAATTTAAACAAAATGATCCAAAAACAGAAATAAACGCCGAAAAATGCTTCTTCTTTCGTTTAGGTGCGTAATTGAGTTTGTGCCATGTGCAAAAGTTTTCTTTCCCCGAACATTAAAAAAAATTACTTTTTGAAGAGAGTGAGTTCCGCTTCAAAATTAATATCTGTGAAACTAATCAAAAAATTAAAATTCTGAGCTTCAGGTGCATCAGGAAAGATATTGGGCTACTCTCATAAAAATTTTGAGCCTCGTACACGTGCCGTAGATTTTGCTAGCCATCGCAGACACACACACACAGCGATTTGTTCTTTTATTAGTTTAGATGTAACAAAAGTTCTTAATGTTATAAAAGATTAAAATGATACATAGGGTTATAAGACTTATGATGTTAGAGTTGTTTTACAATATTATAGTCCTCATTAAAAAGAATTAATCCAGAGTTTTTTCATTTTCTTACGCTTTGAGTTTTCGCTACAATCATTTAAAAGTTTCAGGTCCGATTAGACAGGCGATTCTATTTTCATGATTTTCCATAGTATTGGATCAGGGATATAGTGAAGGGTATACGCCGTATACTTTCTGGAATTTTTAAAGGAACATCTTATACTCTGTTTCTCGAGAAAACTATAGTTTAAACATTCTAGAGATACACTCTCATCTTTGAGCGTATATCCTCTGTTACTTTTACGACTACACCCCTGGTTTGAATGAAATCCAAATCCTGCATTTCTCTAATTTAGTTGTACTAGAGTCTTAGTAGAAACGTTGTATGGAGAACAAAAGTAAACTAACAGAAGAGTTATCTTTTCAGTTGCTCGTTTTGCTTACTGAAACTTTCCACCCAGGTTATCTTTTGTTGCGCTTATGAATTTAGAAATAAAATCAAATGAACTTTGAACACATGAAGATGGCAAGTTGAAAGTTTCCAGCCAATGCAATTTTTTACAATTTTATTTGGAACCAAGAAAGCCGTAAAATAATTCTTCATGACTGACTCTTTTAACTTGTCTAGCTGTTTGACTCAACCTACACTACAAGCACGAGAAAAAAGAAAACGATAATGTTAACCTTTAACTGATGAGAGAGAATTTCTCACGTAACTTCTGTGAAGCGATCTGCGAGACCGCTCCATCGAAGGATGGATAAAAGACGCGATTAACTTACAGAATTGTGTTCTTTTACTAAACTTTTCCTACAGGACTCGTAATTAAAATTAATCTATTCAAAAGTCTCGAGATAGTACTGAAGTTTCAAACTAAACAAAATCTCACTAGTGTTTGTAGTTAAACTGAAAGTTGTAGAGAACAACAACAAAAAAGCTTCGGTCTAGGAGATCGGTAAAGTCAGTTAAAAGTCAATCCTAAGAGAGGATTTCTAACATTTATTTTACTATTTATTATTTTTTTTTTACATAGATACCTGAGATTGATATTTTATACTGTGCGTTTTTACTTTAATTTTTATTACCGTGTTTTTTGTTTGTGTGTCATCAGGCACTTTAAACCGGATGAAACCGGTCCAGAAATTGAAATAAGTGAAAGAATTTATCACTAAAATATACGGGTTATAACAACAATGCAACAAAAAAACAAGTACAACTATTAGAGTAATTAAGCCTTATAAAAGATATGAGACAATCTATGGAATTGGATCGAAAACGCTGAGCTACACTGTCAGTTATTTCTTAATAAATTCGAAAGGCAGAAAAATCCATTCCGTATTTCAGCAATTAATCTATATAATCTACTGATGGTTTGATTCATCATCCTTTTTCTTATTCTCAAGTAACGTAACATAACTTTATTAAGTCATGGAATATGTAATTTGTATTTGCAGCAATTTTTCTTAATTCTATAGTTTCATGCACGCTTTTAAAATTTAATTTTAAAGTGAATTTTGTACTTAAAAATAATCTCTTAAAGAAATTTATACATTTGGTCTGTAAGTTTAATTTTTTATGTTTTTTCACTGGAAATCTCCCTTTTCAGGTTTTATTTGTTTAGAACAGCGATTTCCAAATTATGGGTCGCGGCGACTATTTTAGTGGGTCACAGAAACAATCTATGTTTGTCACAAGAATATTTTTTACATTTCATCTGTTTAAAAATATATAACAATAGCAAATAATATTTCAAGGGAAATTCCTTAATTTTCATATGAAGAAATATACAAGCAGAATATCTCGAAACATCAAAACGAGTTTTGAATTCCTTGATGAAATTCAACACAACATATCCGTGTGAACATTCTTTTTGTACTTGACTGCTTTTAAAAAAAAAACAAGCATAGGAAAAAAACTGTGTTGAAAGTGAATTAAGGTTGAAATGAACAATTTTTAAGTCTGATATAGATGCTTTCATCAAAAAACATGCCAGAAAACGCTCCGATTATAAAGTTATGTTTTGATAGTAAATAAATGTATTTTTAACTATCTTTCTAGTTTGCATGCCGTGTTAATAATTATTAAATTTACACACATTGGAATTATGAATTCTTGTTTTTGTTGATAGTGTATCCTTCGTATGAAAATTTATCTTTTTTCTTAAGATAGGATACCGTTAGCTTATATATAAAACATAGCAATTTTCATTCTGATATACATTACTATATTAAGTGGGTTGCGAAAAATTATTTTACTTACATGTGGATCGCGAACCAATAAAGTTTTGGAACTAATGGTTTAGAGTATTATGCAGTAGAAACTATCAGTATTCAAAAAATAGATAGGTTTGTCTGCCTGTCCTCGATTTGTCTCTCTATGCACTAACATCCGTGAGATTGAATCCATCGCAAATTGCCCAGTAGAAGGGTCGTTGAGGTACACAATACACTTTTATACACAATACACTTTTATGAGGTACACAATACACTTTTATACACTTTACAGAGCACAAATTTAAAAAGGTTTTTAATATCAAATTAAAATAATTTAACAGATTTTTTGTGTATTTTTGGAGTTCAAATGTACCTAACGGCATTTTTGGAGATTTCGCTGCATGTCACTTACTACTAATAGTAATATAACCCCTTAAGACTAATAATAAGCAAGAAGTAGCTTGGATCGTTTGGTAGCTTCCCGATTTCCAGTGTCTTTAATTTGTGTAATTACTCTTTAAAATGTGTCTGGTACCAAAATGTTTCATTTTTTCCAATTCTTCTAGGAGGTCGCGGACGAAGTTTGGTCGCTCCCGCGCAGAGGCTTAAAGCGAGGACCGGTGCAAGGATTTTGCGAGGCCCTTTCCTTTCACACTCTTAAGGGTGTATTCGAAAAAACGCTTTTCCATCTTCAACAGCTCGGAATTTTCATATACAATTTCAGACACATTTTTAAAATTAGAAACATGAAACTTGCTGAGGGGATTCTAGAAGAGACATGTGAGGTGCCGTGTGATGTCTTTTTACGCTGAATTCATTAGAATTTGAGTTATAAACAATTACCTTATCAGTATGACCCTTTTTTCATTCCCAGATCTCCGGCTTGGGAAAAATCGGTTCGAAATGCCGTTTTTGATTGCTTTTTTTGCAATATTTTCTGCATTTATCAAAGAATCGACCATCATGGCACCTTGTGTACTTTCCAAATAAGAGATTTTGAAAGTTTGGTGTATTTGACTGCAAAAATGAATTCAAAAATAAATCTGAAAATAAGCAGTTTGAATCGAAATACACCCTTAACATAACCTTATCTATACAATCAATAAAAAAAGGATGCTTTTTACCAATATACTGTGACTCGAAGAGCCAAGTTTCCATCCCCTAACTGTTATAAAGGAGTAGCGTTTGTTTGTATTTGTAAAGGATAATTTCTGGATACTGAATCAATTTCAAAAGTAATGATGACGACAAATTGATGGTGAAAGTCCCTCTTCAAGATAGGCTATATTTTATGTCAAGACCACTATCTTTTCTTAACTAAAATCATGAATTTATATTAAAGATTTTCTATTATGCTTTCTTTTTATTAAAAACATATTGTGTCCAGGTGCGAGGCCCTGTGGGACCGCACCTGTCGCACACCCCTAAGGACGGCTGTGCTCCTGCGGCGGCTGAATTAGAGGCAATAGGGTATTACCTCTAATTCTAGATTAGAGGGGGATTAGATTAGATCTAATCTAGTAATTAGCTTTGGAAAACAATTCCTTAGTTTTAGCAATCTTTGCGATTACAGACTCTTTCAACACGTAGTTCGCGTACCTCTATTTGATAAATACCTGCTTTATTTTCTGGTAAAGTTTTTATTTTACTTGATGCTTTAGCTATAGAAATTACAAGAAAATCCCGAATTTCTTGACTGTTTTAAAGGCAAAAGAATTTATCTTCCGTATTGGGATTGCATGCAAATTAAAGAATTTTTAAGCATGACTAGATTTTAACACTTTCTCTATTGGCATTCTTAAGTCATCATAGCTGCCAACTTTCAACTAATCTTCCGTAATACCTGGTTTAGTTTGATCCAGGTTAACGTCATTTCAAAGCAGAAAATATATTTCATGAATCTTTATTTAATTTCAAGATTGTTAGTGGAACATAATTTCATTTCTTTGAAAAATTTTTGGTTCGAAACTCATTAAACCAGGGTCAAATTAACGCACGTATTACGGATAATCTATGTCAGGTTGGCACCTATGAGTCATTGACTATTTTAAGGATTTTTTAAAAGACGTTTAGTTTAATTTCAAAGATTTTTACAAATTTTGTGCGCATTCTGAATCATTCCCTACCAATAGCACATGTATTTAAAAATCAAACGCCAACGATCTGGGTAATTTCATCGAGAAATTTTTCATTTAAAATGGATGATCTTGTCCAGATGATTTTTTAAATAATCTAAGTTTGATATAACTTAATAGCTGAAAAATCTAAATATATTTAATTTTCTTTAATGAACTAGAAATCTTGATTTTAACTCCTATAATATTATAATTTTCAAGATGTTTGTTCATTCTATAATAAAAAATCGTCAGGAATTTAATAGCTTTTTTTAAGTTTTTTGGGAGTTTTATTAACAATATTTGAAAACTTTGATTTTTATTGCAGTGAGTTTATATGTCGATAGACAAAAGTTAGAAAAAGCCAGTAAATCTGTTATAAAAAAAGGGCCATTTGAAAAAAAAATCTATTCTTTTCGACGGTATAACAGTTGAAATAATGTAATTTTTAGATGTAAAAAGAAAAATAGAGTAAAAATTAATTTGCAGCAGTTGCAACTATTAGTGCGACCTCAGTGTTACTTATTGAGATTACTTCTTTTTATAATATAGACAGTCGTAGTATCGAATACAGTGTTTTTTTATTAAACGGCATAAAAACACCATCTACCTCATATCAAACTTCATTGAAATTTACCTTTACATTACTTTAACATTACTTTTGAGTGCAAGCGTATCGCAAAAAAGTGTAATCAATAACACTTTGTTAAACCATTCTTCCTCCAAAAGGCTGAATAACAACGGTTAAAATTCAACAGCGTCAGAATTCGATTGAAATTTTCACAATACAACAGCCGTAACCTGAACAAGCTGTAAACAATCCTTTGAAATAAATATTACATCGTGTTTATGTTTATGAATATCCTTAACCTTCAAAAAGCATATAAATACTTATTCATCAACATACTTACTCATCTTAATTTCTAGACTCTGCAATAATTGTTATAATTAATCATTAAAAAACAGTATGTAATTTTATAGTAACGTTCATTCTACGCGCACAGTCATTGTACAGATGCTTCTTTTCCTCACCATGCGATTCGAGCGATTAAACTAAGCGAAAATACTTGAAAATGGATCGTATCAACAACGCTTTCATTTTAAAAGAATTTATTTAAAATGTATTCATTCAATAAGTGTTTATTTGCATTTAATTAAATACAGATAGCAAATTTTATTCAGCTTGATTTCAAAACGGCCTTTGAACGGGAACAGTTACATATCCTATTCTGGTTGGCGCAACTGACGAAGGAATCCAAAATGGCGCCCAAAAAGCCACTATAGCCTCTTATAAATTTTTTACAAGACGGCTTAAAAACATAATTTTTTAGCTCACAGGCTGTCATAGCCTGAGAGCTTATGTGCCCGTCCGTTCTGTATGTACGTTCGTGCGTAACGCGATAACTCATGATAAAAATATTCGATCCACTTGAAATTTTGTATGTAGGTATATCCTGACAAGGCGCTTCCCTGATTAATTTTTGGAGTTCATTCGATATGTATAAGAGGGGGAACGGGGGGCTCATGCCCCTCCCCTTAGTTGATATAAATGGGATTTTCATGCAGAATTAAGTTTTCGTTCAAAATTTAGATTAGGATCATTCTGATAGGGCGATTCCGTGACTGTTATTAGGTGTTCATTGAATAAGTATAAATATGGGGAACGGGGGTTCTAATGCCCCCCCCCCCCATAATTTATATAAATGGGTTTTTCAAGCAGAATTTTCAGATTTCGTTCAAATCTCTGAATAGTTTTGGAAGTTTAATGGTTAAGTATAAAAGAGGGGGATAACTCCTTTTAAATTATATAAATGCTAAATGGGTTTTTATTAAGAATTATCTAATTTGCTCTGAATTTTGGATATAGATTTTTTATATGATAAAGCATGTCTTTGATAGTATAGGAGGTTCAATGATTAAGTATAAAAAAAGAGGAAAGGGGAGAGCTGTTTCCCCTTCTTAATTTTTTTTTCGAACGGAATTAACCCTTGAAAATATAAGGCTCCAATGTACAATTAGTATTTGTAGCCTGTGAGCTCAATGCCATCAGTTTAACTGGGCAGTATTCTTTATTAAATATTTGCAGACATTTTAATAAACGTTATATATGTCACACATTTAAAATGTAAATATATAAGTACTTTTATGTATATATATTACATATAATTCTCTATATGCAATAAAATTGAGATATACTTATATAAATGCATAATATATTCACCTATAAATAAATTTTATATAATTGTACATACTTTTATAATTTTATGTGTTTCGTACATTTATTATATATGTCAAATTAAAAACAAAAGTTATAAATTTTTCAAAAAAATGCGATGACACAAAAAATAAAATGGATAAAGCTCATTCCTATAGTAAAAAAAGAAGACAACCCTAAAGACTGAAGGTAGCTACCATACCGATTCATTTAATGCCAAAAAAACAAGAACATAACATAATTCTGCGCCATTAAACGGATAGGATTAAACTCTTGTTAATTTGAACTATTTTTATTGTTTGTTGGATTTCACTGTAGTCCATTTCCTTCTACCGCTTACGTATTCATATTTAAAAATTCGCAGCTAACCCACGATTGATTTATAAATGCCTAAAATTTGAAATTTTTACGTCCGCATAATTTCTTGCACTTTCATTCTGTCCTATGAAGCGCATATTTTCTTAAAATTATAGAAGTAAAAAAAAAAGGGTGTATCCTCTTGAAGAGAAAAGTTCTAATTTCCATTAAAAATTTACTTATTCCTGTTTAACTAAAAACACTCGTATTTAGTAAAAATTTAAAGTTTTTCATAAAACACCTCGAAGGCAGGAGCATGCCTGAAAAAAAATGTATTAATTTCCGGGAACTAACAAAAAAAAGAAGAAAATTTCGTAGTTTCATCTTTTAATCAAAGTAACCCGCTCACTTTCCTTTGCATTCTCAAATCACTTTTTGTTTTGAAACACACTAAAAAGGGGGACTGGAAATATGCTTTATCCTAATTTTCGGTCCTATCGGAGAACAGTTTAAACCCCACGTTTCAGAGGGGAGGGGGGCTTAAAAACTTTTCTTTCTCGGGATCATTGTTATTCATGGTATTTTGAATTCCCCATGAAAGCGTCATACAAGTTGCTTTTGAAAAAGGAAAAATGTACAAAGTAATCCAATATATTTTGTTAGTTTTGTAAAGAAAAATTGGTACAAGATCCGACAAATAGTTACGTTTAAACCTTTCGGATCAGTTTTTTTTTTTTTTTTTTTTTTCAGTTTTTAGAAAAAAATTACGTTATTAACATGAATATAACACCCAAATAGATTAATTAATGAGTGTTTAACGAATATTTTACTGTCTGAAAGATAACGAATGTTGTTGTTTTGCGTACTATTCAATTCACGTGACAATAGACTAAGGAAGAATTTTCGGAGTTGTTCAGAAAACATACTTCAGCAAGATTGTACTTATATTACAAGTTTTTAAATTTTAAGAGTGAAATATGTTTAAAATAAAATAATCGCAAATAGCGCAAAAGGTATTAAGAAAATTTTTATTACTAAATGCCTAAACATAAATGAGCTCATATAGTAAATGCATAGACCTATACTAACATTACTACGTGTAAATATTAGTAAAAGCATTTCTTAAAACAAAACAATTAAACCCCATTAAAAGACATGTACAGGCATGTGATGAATATTACACCAGACTAAAGTATACAAAATCCGTTGGTTCCAAAACGAAGAAAAAAAAATAAGGGATTTTATCCAAATGTAGTAGTACGTCCCATATTGTGTATTCTATACTGACACCAATCAATGAATTTATGGATACAACCCCTCTTGTTTTTGCTTCATTTTGAGAAAAACGGATTTTCAACTTATTCAATTGACGATTATTTTGATAATTTTCAAGTTATGATTTTGAGACTTTCACTAAAGTTGCTCTATACATTTCGCTAACATAATATACAAATGAAATTTTAATATCGTTGACGCATGCGCAGTAAAAAATTATTAAACCTACTCATTTTTCATACATTTTTTATTATTTTTTAATTTTGATTACAGGGTATTGTGTACAATGTTGTTTGTCATATTTCCAGAAAAAAATATTTTATATTAAGAACTCTGAAAATTATAAGGAAAAAAACTTGGAAAATTTGGGACCATTTTTATGAAGACCTTAATTACTCTGCGAGTATGCATGCTATTTGCATAAAAATGAACACAGTGTATTACAATAAGGCACTCAATCATAATCTAGAGTTTGAGCGCTTTTGCTATATTAGTTTTGACAAGGTTATTCAAAAGATACTCATTCTTTTTTAATTTGTTGACGGTCCCCTATGGAGTTTTGGGAAAAAATCTTCACAGAGATGTATGACTTATACTATTATATTTATACACTAAGAGTTTCGAGATGATTCCTCATGTATTTTTCTAGGTATTTAACAAAACGTCTAAAATCGCAAGTGAACGATAATCAATGGCCATGTAGTGTACTTTATAATTTTAGACCCAAAGTGAAACTTAAAACAGACTTGCTTTTTGATTGTTAAAGTAATCAAGTTTAAAAAAGAATTGAAGCAAAATACCCTGTTAAACTGCATAAAATGTTTCCAAAGATATCAAATCAGTGATAGTTATAAGTGTTAACATTTACAACACATTTTTTTAAAAGTTACTGCATTTTGCAAAGAGTGGACTTAGACAAATAAACAAATTTTACTCTTTATGCTTGTAAAGTCATAATAAGTCATTGTTAATAAACCGATAAGATATTTAAAAAATGCTACAACAATAGTTAGAATGGTATAAAATTTTAATTAAAAGGATTGTGTTAAGTAAATAGTAAAATTAAGTAAGCAGCGAAATGACTTTGTTTTGAAGTTTAGACAGTTTTATGTGTCCTACATGCGACAATAATAATTATACACACACACACATACATATATATATATATATATATATATATATATATATATATATATATATATGTGTGTATATATATATATACATTGAAAGCTACTGTTCTTATTTATAATAAACAGTTACTTCTTTGTTAATAAAGAAGCTTTTGACAAACTCATGGTTCTCGTAAATTTTTCTTTGGAAATTTTCTACTTTTTCTTTACTATCTTGGAGCTTTCAAAGAATAGGTCTTGGTTCTTAAAAAGTTTTTATACACTCTCAGATATAAAACAATTTTTGATGTTTCATTACTCCTTGAGCTATATTTCGTTTTTAGGTTTGACTTTTCAAACCATTCTAAGTCATAGATTAGAAATAGGGAAAAAGTTGCGAATGCGGCATTAAACCTAAATTTCAGAGTTCTTAATATAGAATAATATTTTTTTCTGAAAATATGACAAACAATATTGCACACAATACCCTATAATCAGATATAAAAAATAATAAAAATTATATGAAAAATGGGTAGGTTTACTAAATTTTTTACTGCGCATGCGTCAACGATATCAAAATTTCATTTGCATATTATGCTAGCTAAATATATAGAGCAACTTTTGTGGAAGTGTCAAAATCATAGCTTGAAAATTCTGAAAGTAATCGTCTATAGAAAAAGGACAAAATCCGTTGTTTCCATAATGAAGCAAAAAAATGAGGGATTTTATCCAAATGTAGTAGTACATCCCGTATTGTGTATTCTATATTGACACTAATCAATGAATATATGGATACAACCCCTCTTGTTTTTGCTTCATTTTGGGAATTACGGATTTTCAACTTATTCTATTGACGGTTATTTTCAGAATTTTCAAGCTATGATTTTGCGACTTTCATAAAAGTTGCTCTGTACATTTAGCTAACATAATAAGCAAATGAAAGTTTGATATCGTTGACGCATGCGCAGTTAAAAACTTTTTTAGTAAATCTACTCATTTTTCATACAATTTTTATTATTTTTTTATTTCTAATTACAGGGTATTATGCGCAATGGTGTTTGTCACATTTTCAGAAAAGAATATTATTTTATATTAAGAACTCTACAAATTACAAGCAAAAATCTTGGGAAAATTTGGGACTGTTTTTATAAAAACCTTAATTTTTCTACGCGTATACATGCTATCGACATAAAAATTAACACAGTTTATGGCAATAAGTTACTTAATCATAATTTACAGTTTGAGCGCTTTTGTTACATTATTTTTGACAGGGTTATCCAAAAGATATTTATTCTTTTTTAATTTGTTGACGGTCCCCTATAAAGTTTCGGGAAAAAAAATCTTCACTGAAATATGACTTGTACTATTATGCTTATACACTTAGAGTTTCGGGATAATTCCTCATGTATGTTTCTAGATATTTAACAAAATGTCTAAAATCGCAAGTGGAAGCTCATGAATGCGCCCTCTGCGCGAGAAAGGTTCACGTTTATTCGTAAAATGACAATTTAAAATGAAACAATTCGATTAAAAACAAGGAAATTATAAAAGTCCTTGCATCAGTCGCAATATTCGCGATGATTAGAAACTAAACACACATCATTAAAGTACTACTAACTATACTTTTAAAAGTTATTTCAATGCTAAAATTATATTAATGTTATGAAGTTAACAGATCAAAGTCAATTTTGCTTAAATTAAAAAGGAGGGATCGCATACTTATATTTTTACCATGTACTATTTTTTGGTGGGGCAGGGGCTGCAAATTTATTTTCTTTCCACACTTGTAATGTACAATAGTAATGTCTCCCCCCCCACCCCCCTCTCATTTACGACACTTTTCTTTTTCAGACTATGGACATTATCCATTTTGTAATGTTTCCATTTAAACTTTTTCGATGAGTTTTCTAATTTACATTTAAGAAGCATTAAAGCCAAAATTCAGTATGTCAATCAAAATAATTACAAAACGAGCCATTTCAAAAAAATAAGCCCGAAACAGTCATTCAACGGATCCAATCGCTTTATCTTTGAAAAGTCACCTAACATGGACAGAATGGCTGCCTTTTTCGAGCCATCGATTTCGCATATCCGTTTCACTTTAACAATGCATTAAAGACAGGAAGACTTAATACATCCAGAGTAAAACTAAGAAAAAAAAATAAATGCTTACTTCTACGTTCCTTTTTTTCCCATTGTTTTATGTAGAGGTGGGTACTGGAAACGTCCTCATAGGTCTGCCTATTTTATTCCTTCAAGACTTCTGAATGTCTCCTTTGCCTTTTCCTTGGAAACCGTCGCGAAAACAAATCCTGGCTGGTAAAGCGGATAAATGGCTACAACTTAGAAAGAAATAAAGTAGAAGGGTTCATCCATGAAAAGTAATTTCAAAAAATACTCTGGTCTAAAATAAAATTTTGAACACCAACTTCCCCACTCCTCATGTCGCCTGTCAGGAGACACTAAAGAACACCTTTTAAACGTTTCTGGAGTTGTTAAAATTATTTTTTGACCTTTCTAATGAACAGGTAAAATGGATAAATGCCTACATTTTAGAATACAGGTGAAATAAAATAAGAGGGCTGCTTCGTAATAAATAATTTAAAAAAATAATCTGGGTCATCCAATAAATTTTAAACAGTAAGCCTTTTTTTTTTTTTTTTTTTTTTTTTTTTTTTTTTTTTTAAATTGACCGATCAGCACCTCTCAAAACAGTGTACATAAAAAGAATTCCCCCCACTTAAAATTATTAATAGTACCAATTGTAAGCATTGCAGAGTGTTGTTTCAAGGTCACCCATAAAGATGTCACTTATGGTGTTGGTTATAAAGACCGATTATTTGCATCAGGGATGGGGAGGGGGAGGACATTTGTAAGAAAAACAGTTTACCTTCCATTGGATGTACAACTCCTGGTAAATAGTCTACACTCTTATTGGAACTGAGACATTCTTTTAAGAGAAAAGAAATCGGAAAAAGTCTATACCTTTACCTCAAAAAAGCTTCACTATCCAGAGAACAGTTAGTAAATGAAATAAACTGCTGTGAATCTTATTTTACGACATCACTTTCGGGTTCGATATTCTTTTTGAATTCTGAATAGAAAATTACTTTTATATTAACAATGTTAGTAGTTGCCATCCAAATAGATTTATCGAAGTTTAGTCAATATGGCAATCTCTCAAATATAAGGAATGCAGTTTGGATACTATTCGATTAGTAAGACAATAGGCCAAGGAAGCGTTTATGAAGACATTTGAAAAATATCCTTTTACAGACACTCCAAGTTTGATTTTTTTTTTTTGGGGGGGGGGGGGGCTGTTATAACACATGGAGTTAAAAAAATTTTAAATTTTAAGCGTGAAATATATGTTTAAAACAAGAATTATTAAGAATTAAGCAAACTTATTATGGTTATTGAGTGCAAAATATAAATGGAGTCGTAAGAAATACATAGACACTATCATTACTATAATAACAAAAGTGGGTACTGACCGCCAATCTACACTTAAAATGTTTGCGACAAATCATGCGATTTTTGATTAAAACATTTTATTTAAAATCAAAACACTTCCAAGATTCAAAACATTTTATTTAAAAACAAAGTAGTCAATCGGATTTCATTGGAAAATAGTCCTAAATATAGAACTTAATTCCTGTATCATCGCTCCTGAAAAAAAATCACATCTTGTTCTGTTTTTGGTAAATCCCAAATACACATTTTCGTAGCATTAAAAAATGGCATCAGCAAACAGCAAAACAACAAGGAATCTAAACGATAACTGCATGCACTTAAGAACAAGATTGCCCTTTATTGACGCATTAGCATAAGTTTTGCTGCGATGGCGTTAATACGTAAGTACCCAAAAGTGATTGTTAAGACAACATAATACTCCATGAAAAAACATGCACTATTAAAGCCTTTTTCATAGTTGTATAGATTTTCCACTACTATTATTATTATTGATGGAGCTATGATGATGATTTTGAACATGCCACGATAGCCCGACCTATTTAATTTATGATACTATCGCCCGCTGTTGAAACGATGGTCGACGTTTTTTTTTGCGTTAAATTTGGCTTTAAAAATTTTCCGCTGGTATCTTCCATGATCGGCTTCTCTACCGTTCATTTCATGAAGAAATAGCGACAGTCGTTTTCGTTATGAGTGGGTCCAGTTTGTTACTAAGCAATTGCTTCCCTTGTTAAAGCTGCCCTTAAATTCAAAGAAACTACTTTCCGAAACCTATTTTTAAAAAAAGTTCAGAAACATGAAATGTTTAGACGAAACTGCGTCATCAAAAACTTTCATCTAAAGACTAATTCTTTTGTTAACAATAAAAGATCTTTCAGAAAATCTTGCTCAAGTGGGCATTTTGAATCAAAATTCCAGGTTTTACAACAAGCTGAAAAAAAAAAACTGAAATTGCTTATAATTCAGTATTTTCAATAAACTGGCTTGTTAACAAACCATTTAGAGATTTATTTTGTGAGCATTATTGACACTAAATCGGATGAAGAGATAATTCCTCAACTTATCGGTCAATTTGGGCCATATTGTTGTAAGAGGAGCGTAGGATTTTAGAAGCATGGTTTAAAGAAGAATTTTTTCCTTTTATTTTAAAATTATTGTTGACTAAACTTTTTTTTTAAAGTATAGAGAAATTTATTTCAAAACATACAAAAACAAGTTTAAAAGTGCATCTAAGATTCTAAATAATACTAAAGTAACAGAATACAATAATCTATATGTGTAAAACATTAATACTTATTTAAAAAATCTATAATTGATAATTAGTAATCTATATATTTGATCGGGTTCGCTACCGTTCAGTCAATGAAGGAAAGGATCACTCCGCAATCTGCAAAATAGCGTTTTCGTTATGAGTGGGTCCATTTTGTTACTATACAAATGCTTCGCTTGTTTAGGGCTATCTTCAAATTCAAAGAAGATACTTTCTGACACTTAAGAAAAAAATTATGTTCGGAAACATGGAATGTTCAGACAACTGCGTCATAAAAAAATTCATCTAAAGACTTTTTCGGTTTTTGGCAACGACAAAAAATTCTTCAGAAAATTCTCCCCAAGTGGGCATTTCGAATCGAATTTCCAGGCTTGGTGATGCAGGGAAAAAGAAAAACCTAGCCAAAATTATTTTGGATAAACTGGCCATTTAGCAAACCATTTGAAGACTTATTTTGGAACCATTATTGTACATTAAATCGGAGGTAAAGAAAACTTATCGGTTAGCTTGAGCCATATTGTTGTGAGAAAGACGTTAAAATTTTAGAAGCGCGACCAAAAAAAAAGGATTTTTTTTTTTTTAATCCATTCTATTTGAAAATTGTTGAAACTTTTTTTTAAAAGTGTAGACGAATATATTTCAAAACATACAAAATGAAGTTTTAAAAGTGCACCCAAGATACTAAATAATAATAAAGTAACAGAATACTAAAATCTATGTATATGTAAAATATTATTACATTTAAAAGGGTGGGAAACGACAATTACAACATAATTTCTCTTTTGTTTAAAGCAAATTCACTGTTTACGCAAGGTCTTCAAATTCAGCTTTTTTCCATCAAGTTCCAACTAGACGAAATTTAGAAATAGACTTTTAAATTAGAATTTTAAAATAGATTTGCTAGACGAAAGATATTCAAATAAGAGCAAATTTTTGCGTACATTAAACGATTTCTGAGTTATCAACATTTCAAACAGAATCAGTTATTGCTATTTTAGATTTAGTTGACAATATTAATGAAATAATTCGCTCCTTAGAAACATTGAACCAAAGCATTGATAAATGTGGTGATACATTAATGACTTATAGAATTTTGCAAAAATTGGATCCTTTTACAAAATTATGGTGGAAATGTCAGCTTAAAAGCAATGAGATTCCGAAACTTGGGGATTTAATTGAATTTCTAAAGAATTATGCAAGAACTCTTCATAATAGTAAATTAGCTAGAAATAATACATCTAAATCTGCATTTCCGAATAAGAATAATGCGTTTGTAGTTATAACAAAAAAATAAAATCAAAAAGCCTGAATGTTCTATTTACTGACTCAATTTTTTAGAAGTTGGATGCATTGTTGTAGTGCCTTCATCACATTGGAGTGTTCAACGTAAACAAAACATCATCAGTCAACTGTCTCGCACTTCACATGCGTTTATCAAAATGATGTTAAGTGCATCACAGCACGTTCTATCCGAGGTTTTTAAGGATGAATCTGAACCGAACGGAAATAATGTTTTCAAGAATTGTAATCCATATATATAAAAGAAAGTCTGGATTTCGTATTAATCACCGCATAAAAAATCTACCTAACCAAAAATCTTGCAAATTGGGGTAAAAATACTTCTTATAACGACGAATGCCGCTAAGGGATTTTCGAAAATTCCACCCATAAGGGGGGTAAAAAAAACGAGCTTTAAAAAAATTCCTTAAAAATCTGAATTTACAGGTATTTTTCAACTGATAACATTTTTTAGTGTATTTTTTCATGCTGAATCGAATGGTACTAAGCAAATTGTTTTAAGTCCAGTAGTTCGTGAGATACTTCACATTTTCCTAATTTGGCGACGTCTTCGGCGCAAAAACCTGAAGTTTTCAATCTATATATGTAAAAGAAAGTCTGGATTTCGAATTTATCAACGCACAAAAAATTAATATGATATAAGATTTTGTTTGATTCAAAGTTTCTTTAAAAAAACTGACCAGCGTAGCGGGCGAAGGCTGCTAGTAGTGTTATAATTTACGAGCTACAGTAACTTTTATTGTAGTCTCACGAACCGGATTCTGTTCCGGTTTGTTCAGATTCCAAATTATTTTTGAGAAAAGAAAATTGTGAAAGTCTTCAAAACTCCCGGATGTTTTAAACACTATATCGGTAAGTACCACTTTGGCTATTCTTTCTGTGCAGGTACATATTTTCTTTACTGTTTCCCCACTTAACCCTTCCGGGATTATACACAACTATGAAGTTACATTCGTTCGATTTTCCTGTTTTAACTTCGTTCTAACACGTTTTTGATCTGTAACGTATGTCACTACTATTGTACCACACTATAGAATTAGTATTCATTTGAAAATTATATTTAAAATAAAAATACATCGCGTTTATAAAAAGGTAGAAAAAACAAAAATAAAATTAGAATATCAGGATTTTTAGCAGGAGGATTTTGTAAATGAATAAAAAATACTCTTTATTCAATCTAAACGGGGTTTATTGTTGGAGATAAAAACCGATTGAATTCTTGCCGTATTTAGCCTGCACATTTCTCTCGTAAATAAGGCGACTTATGCGCGAGTTGTTAAAGTTATCCGTAAACAAAACAAGCGAATGAAACAAATAGTGATCGTTTGAAGAACACATCACTTTGGAGCCCTTTCTACATTTAATTGAATATTAATGATTAATTAGAATTACCGAAAATTATTTAAACGTATATTCGTTGTCGGATTAACAAATAGGCAGAGTATACATCTGATTTTAAAATCTCGTAATTTTCAAAAACCAACTATTGAATTTTTTTTTTCCTTTTTAGAGTTCTATTCTTATTGAACATTTAATGAACAAAGTATTAGTTTATCTTCTTGTAGGAAGGGGCATATTGCTTCAATTGAATTATTAGAATAACTGTTGTAGCATTTAACTATGAACTACCCTCTCCAGTTTTCATGTGCATTTTGCCTTTCAAAATAATTTCTCCCATTCAGTTCATGAACTATTTTCAAAATCTACTGCGCCGTCCTACGCTTTATTAAATTAATATGCCATCAAATTAAAATTCAATATTGAAATTCCGGAATGGGGGAAAAGAGGATCCAAACACCAGTTTTCTGAAGACCTTTATTCTTTAACTCTTTAATTTATACCGGCCTCATAATGAGGACAGATAAATATTGCCCTATTAAGCAAAAAAAGTTTCATCTTTCATTTATGGAGATCGGACTTGTGGACAGACACTAGCTAGCATGCAGCGTAACCTCTTCACTACTGAGTATTAATGGAATATAGCTGATTATTACTGGATTATTTTGATCTCCAATTCGCCTTCAGAGCAGAAGTTTTAAATCTATTTAAATCTAGCAGTCATATCATTATCGAGTATCATTAATAAAAAAGATTTCAGGAAGTGTAGAGTATAATAAAATTATTTAAGAATGGGTTCTCATACATCATATAAAAAAACAGATTGGTTGTTTAAAAAAAAAATTAAAAATAATTTATACATGAATGGGTTAAATCTTTAAACAGATTATTCAAAACGGCATTTGTTTGTGCTGAATCTTCACTTCAGAGATTGCACTTGGCAACGGCGTGCGAAGAGGGGGGGGGGGCGAAAGGGGCGATCACCCCGGGCACGAAAATTCAGAGGGCGCCAAATGTACAACCTTGTTTATTTCTTCTATTTTGATAAAAAGAAATACGCATTTTATGCACGGATCTGTAGTCGATTTGTGTTTTAGCGAGCATCATTTGTTTCAAACCAATTTTAATGTTGTAACGATTTTTATCATTCCTTATTTTAGAAACTATACTGTGCCCAGCATCGTTCATGTTTACCACCTACGTATGGAGTCGATTTTGGAATATAAACGAAGCTTAACTGAAACAAAACATAATATTACAGGTTATAAAAAAAAAAATTTAATTTTTACATGTGGGAAAGCACTTAGTTTTCCAATCAGTTTACTATTTCAAGTTATCTCGGGCAAAAGTAAAAAGTTAGTCTTTGTCCGATAGTTTTTGAAACAAGGGGCAACAAAGTGATACCTGACATTCGATACACTAGCATTTGGTCTTTTTTCTTACCGGGTTACCTCTGGAATCACTTTTACGGAAACAGAGCATTGGATTTGATTGTTTTCACAGTTTGACGGCCTGAGTGGAGCAAGATCGCCAGAACAAACTTATTTGCGCTCCACCCAGGGGTCTTCTCGATATGTAGGGATTTGCAGGTATAGAAGCCCAGCCCAACCATAAGGGGAAGGCACCTATCTTTTACAAAAAATAAAAAAATATTCCACTTGAAATTAATTTACAAACTATGGCCGAAGCCAGGCTGCCAATAGTCCGACAAGGGCAACATCATGAATAGTTCTTGGAAGTTGCAAACAATTTTAAGGTACCCATCGAAAAATATTTAGAGATATTCAGAGTTCAACGATAACTAGTTAAATTCAGTGACAGGCAATTAATATTATTAGTCTCAATAGAATTTCCGATTTCTGCACACGAGCAATTTTCCAGTAGATTAAGTACTTTTGAATGCTAACATACTTAATCTACACAATCTTCGGGTTTAGCAATATGCAGTGGTACATTATGTTTGTACAATGTATTAGTGCGATAAATTAATTTCAATATTTGGTTTAAATTTGAACAAGTACAGACAATTTTTAAATACTACTAAATAGACACTATTTTTGAACATTATTAACACAATTTTTGAATACAAACATTAAAAACAATTTTAGAAATAAATATAAAAACAATTTTCAATTTTAACAATTAACCCTTCAGACTCCGATGCCTCTTGTACACAAATTTTATTCCATTAGCACCACTTTTTTAAAAGAGCTTTCCTTGAAGTCGACAATTCCAATGTTTAAATAAGGCAAATGTTATTTTTCTTTATTACTGGTGCCAAAAACAAATTTTGGAAGAAAAGATGACTCCACAGCGGAGTCCCAAGGGTTAATACTTATAAATGCAAACAGTAAATCAAAAACACACAATGCAAGTATTATGGGACATTAATAATACTTATAGAATATATATAATATTATGATATAGAATAAGATAGCCTAATATAGAATGTATATATTTAATAATATATCTAATATAGAATACTTATAGAATTATACGATTATGGAATGTTAAAAATAAATTTTGTCTCATAAGTTACAAAAAAAAAAAAAAAAATCTTTCCTTTTGTACTTGCAGTGAGCTTTCCTTTTGTGCAGTAAGCTTTCAACAAGGTTAGGACTTGCTATGTACATTTTTACAAATTGTTTAACAAGATAAACAGCAGAGGGAGGGAAAAAGATTACTGGACAGCTAAGTCTTTAACCAATTAAAAAAAAATTAACCTTTGCCAATACAGGCTGCCGAGAAAGAACATTAGAAAGCCAATTTTTAAATACAGAATCTGGCCAGTGAACAGTAAGATGGCAGGAGAAGTAATAATGCTGAGATGTCACTTTAGCCCACACTCATAGTCAGGGGAATCAGAACGCTAAGAGTAATGTAAAAATGCAGATATGTTTTAAATTGCAATACAAATATGTTAGAAAACTGAAATTGGAAGTGCTTTTTATACGAGATCCAGCGAGACCAAAAATTCAGCCTAGTAAAAAAAAAAAAATTTGAGCTGGGCTATAAGTTTCCTTCTGTTTTCTACATAAAGTGAGCCAATCTTTCGTTTGGCCTGGAGGTGTGAGCGTTTATATGTTGTCATAGCATTGTTGTATTGTCTTTTAGGGCTTTTTTTTATATACTTCAGTTTTCTTCTGAGGTCAGTTGTTTTATTTTTAAGAGTTCAAAATTGGGATCAAAAAAGAAAATTGATTTTATTTTTCAACCAAATTTGATCGAAACATTTGTTGCAGAAGAATAAATTTTGTCTATTAGATTGACTGCAAAGTTGTTTAACTGTTCTGTTCTTTTTATTTTATTAAATTCATTTGTTAAAACTTGTTTTTCCTGTTTTAAAAATTTTGTAAATTTACGGAAGGAGACTTTTCTGCTGAATCCGTTTTGAATGGTAGCAATGGTGTGGTATGATAATTAAATGTTATATCTGTGATCTTACTGATTTTTTAATTTGTATGTTTTCCAATTGTATACGTTTCTGTTAGCTACTAAATGAATAATTGTGTAATATAGAAAGCTGTTACCAAATAAATTACTTTTGCATTATATTTAGCAAATGTACGAGTTCTATGTCATGGATATAATGTTATTTATGCGATAAGAAATTGAGATAATGTATAATCTCTCGTATACTACTATCCTTTAGATTGAAGCATGCAGTGAAATCTCCAGCACAAATAAAATGTTTTGTATGGATGATGTGCCTGCAGGCTTCGGAGTTCATCAAATTCAACTATGGATTGTCTTATTCTCTCTAATCGTATTTCTAACAAATATTTCTCCCTCTGCTGTTGTAATAAAAGCACAGTTATCCCTCGAAAACAAATGACCAATAACTAATGATGGCTTTATTGCTACAATGTTAGTAGTTTTTGTCATAGAGGCAAATATTTTATAACCACAGAAATCTAGTGAATCCTCCTTGCTACAGTGCGCATTATGTAGGAAAGCTAATGGAAGCTAAGCTTATGTAGGAAAGCATGGATTTTTTTCTCCATGAAGCACCTTGCCTCCAGCTTAGCAGCCCTACAGTGCTTAAGGTTCATCTGTAGGAATTTCAGTGTGTTAATTTGAGTTTGACTTTGATTTATTTGTTATTCGCCATTTTGTGTTTCCATTTTATCTTTTTTCAAAGAAAATTAGTGGTAAACTCCAGGGAATAGTCTGAAGGTAATTAACACTAAATTTCACAAAATATACAAAATTTAACACAAATTATTACTATACAAAAATATTACTATACAGAAAAGAGATTACAATTGCTATTAATAACAAAAGACCATTTTTTGTTGATAATGAATCAATTATTTTTGTTCAATAATATTTCCGTTTAATTGAATTTTGAAATATATAATTTTTAAAAATTTAGCTATTTAACTATTTTAATGTTTATACAATTGTTTTCAATTTATTGATCTTTCTTCAATTACTTGTTTGGATTATTAAGATTGGAATCTCTCACCAAAATTAGAACAATTTTTCTAAGTGTACATTTTTCTTAATAAATTATTTACAAAAGAAAAATGTTATTGATATAAATTTAATTATAGGAAAAATTACCGGCCTGCCGGAAGGTTTCTTGAAGAGCTTGACCCTTAATCGGACACGCTTTCATTGTATAGAGTATTTTTTGGCGGCGCACATCCGCAATTATTTGGATATTGGTTTGCAAAAGGATAAGGTGAGAAAGCATTATAAATTTGATCCCTTCTATTTTTTATTGTAAACAGTTTATCTTTAGTGTTTTGTTGATTATCATTTTTATGATTTTCAGAGTTTCTATCTTTGAATTTTGTTTGTAAATTGTTCTCCGAAGTTTTCTGAGGCTCATTTAGTCTTTCGTTGAGTATTTTCAGCAGGTAAATCTCATTTAGTGAAGACCTTCCTTTTTCCTAAATATTTTGATAATAGGGGCAGTTTATAGAAGAGTCTTTTTGCTCGTTTTGAACAGTGTTTTTTGTTGAACTTGTGTTGAACTTTGCTTTACTTGCTCTTTATGCAAGCTGGATGTTCAGTGCAATTTTCTGAAAGAAGTTTGTCACTACAATTTACACAGTAGGCATCGTTATTGCAATATTTTTGAATTTGCGTAAAACATCGACTTGTAAGTCATCTTTGTATCGTTGTTAGTAGTCTCACCTTAAATTTGATAGCTCCAAGTAGGAAACAGTTATTCTTGATTATGGCCTTGAAAAGGGGAAGTGTCATCAACATTATCCAAATTTTCTCTCATGCAGTTTTAGATGGTTGATCTCTTAGAATTCTGTAATCTCATTCTAATACTTTTTGCAATTTTGTTTAATTTCTCTATCGATATAACATCTGGTGATTTGGTTTGGAACATTTAACAGGAAAGACTTCTGTAATTTTATAGAACCAAACGTTCATAGAGTGCCATGTTTGCTTTAATGTATTTTAAGAACTGCTCTGCATCACGATTTGATTTATATATGTACTTGATTTCTGTTTTGAGATGTACTCGCTCCAGTACTACTGCTGGCGTTATAATTACACCTATCTTATCAAATTTCTACTAGATTACCTCCTTCTTCTGGCTCTTATGACGATTCTACAGCCACTTTTTGGGGAAGCTAATAGGGATGCATTACGAATAGAATCCCATTTATTTGTTTCTTTAACCACATGTGGATTTTGCTGCGATAGATTCCAGACTTCATTGGATACAGAACATGCGGACTTATCCATTTGTAGGTTGTTTTGCAATTCCACATTTGGCACCATACTGTTCAGGTTAAATTCTATATTCTTTATTAGATCAAATACTCTTTGTATTTTGCCAAACCTAGTAGTTAATATTTTAATTATTCGCGTATCTTCCAGATTTTGGATATTGAAGGTGTCCAACACTTTCTTTGTTGGTTGTTTTTTTTTTATATTTTCGTTTTTGACAATATTGAGGATGTTTGTCAGACAAATTATTAGTCTCGCATTCTTCTCTTTATGCGAGAGTTCTTTGAAATTCAAAATTTCCGTTAAGTGACGTATTTTTTTCGGATTATAATTGTGAACAGTTCAAATTTTTGTAGCTCGATGTGTTGTGCTGAGTTGTAACTCAACTCTTAGAGCAAAAGTATTGCTTTGAATGGGGATCTTGTGCACATTCATGTAAATATCATCTAAAGAAATTCAATGATAAATATCCACCATCAAAAAATAAAGGAGCATTTAATGCTAATGAAATTTATACTCAGCTGCTGATTTATACTCACCACCTGACTGCAAAAAAACAGTATTTTCCTATTCCCATTGAAATTTCATTTGTTGACAAAAATTAAATCTACGCACATGGATTTGGTGAAAAATTGAAGCACTTATCCATGGTAAGTATTATGTACGCATAGAAAACATGGTATGTCCTGGATTCTCGAAGGCTCCTCTTTTCTGTCCAACAAAAATTGCCAAGCATGGTGCAGAGGTTAAAAGGATTGATAGGTATGTTTCTTTTTACCGCAGTAATGAACTTGATGTTGGATCCTAGATAAATGGTACATTTGTTATGTCCATGAAAGTCGTTATTCCAGCATGTCCAGTTGAAATAAGCGTTGCTACAGAATCTGAAACTTTGTAGTTGCTGCATGAGCGTCTCGGTCATCAGAATAAACGATGTGTTTTAAAATTGTGAAATGAAATGAACACTCGTGCGAGTCATGCAGTAACAAACGAGTTCTGTGATGGAGGCACTCTTGTGGCAAAGTACATAAAACTCTGCAAATTATGACCCTGTAGATCCATGTCAGTTGGTGAAATCATTATTACGGATTTAAATGAACCAATGTTTGCGAGATCCGCTAATGCTGCACGAGAATTTTGTCTTTCAAGTATTTTTATCGTCAATATCGTAGAATATTTTTGTGAAAAACATAACTGAAGCGAGTCCCTGCTTTCATATATTTGGCAATGAACCAACCAATAATGGTTATTCTGTGAAAGATATGGAACTGTGACGGACGGGTTGAATTCGACTGCGGTGAAGTTCGAGAAATCCTTACTGAAAAAGGTTCATCTTTGAACCTAGGAATATCATACACTTCTGAGCTAAACGGAACATCAGAACGAGAAAATAGGACAAATGTTGAACTTGCTCGCTCTATGCTTTTAACATGTGGATTAACTGTATCACTGTGAGCCAAATGCTTGTGAAACAGTGCAGTACTAAGCCATTCTGGGGTATCACCAGAAAAAAAAAAAATGAGTTTTCATGAACTTTGCACTGTCAACCAATATCCGATTTGAACTATTGCAAGTATTCGGAACTAAATGTTATGCTCACATATCGAAAAACTTTCGACAGAAATTGGATAAAAGTGTTCCTGGTCATATCGTAAGATATGTCAACAAAAAAGTTGGCTATAAAATCAATTTTCCTTCACAAAATGAAATAAAATCTCGTAATATGTATTTTAAATCTGAACGTCTCTGTAAAATTCCTGTTACAGAGCAGGAAGACTTGAGAAAAGTGAAGAAATTCAGAATCAAAAGAAAAACCTGAACTTGAAAAATTCTTTTTCAGAAAGACTGAAGATTTTTTTCTTGCTGATGTGGCTGCTGTAGAATCTGAAAATAACTATATACACTGAAACTCTTCCTTCAAATGAAAGTAACTTGTGGCTTAAAAAAAGAAACATGGGTATTCTTTGGAAAACCTAAAGAATCCAAAATCATTCAAAATCTGTTTATGGGTGCTGGAGAAATTTAATCGTGATGGCACTATGGAACGATATCGAGCATAACTTGTAGCAAAGGAATATGCCAAAAAAGTTGGTATTGACTTTGATGAGACTTTAGCCATATCGAAAGATACGACACTGTAAGGTCAGTTTTGGCAGTTACTGCGAAAAAAATGCATTTAAAACAGTTTGATGTAAAAGTTTAATTTTTATACGGAATATTTCAGGAAGACTTCATGACACATCCAGAAGGTTATAACAATAATAGTGGAAGAATGTCTACTACACAAAAGTTTATATGGACTCGAACCCTTTCTTGTTGGAATCTGTGCCTTGCAAACTTCATGTAGGAACATTAATTTTAAGTTGGTACTACTGATCCTGGTTTATCAGACGTAGATATAAAAATCTTTTTACAGTTATTTATGTCTGATAAGGTTGAAATGGGACAATTTGTCAACTTTAAAAAATCTTTAAAATCGCAATCTCTGAACAAATTCTTGGGCATAAAAAAAAAATTGGCGATTGTTCAATTTTCGCGAACTAATATGCTTGGGCTCAGAAAATACTTGCATGCTAAGTTAACTCGAAATGACAAAAAATATGTTTTTGATGATGAAGAAAAACTGATAAGAAAAGAAATTCCTTACCAGGCTGTTGGCAATCTCATGTATCTTTCTACTGCAATAACGCCTGATTATCACATGCCATTGTCTCAAAAAATCTTGTAAACGCTAGGTCATCGATTTTAGAACAAATTTTGTTATCTTAAAAAGAAGCTGTCTATTTTGATTTGCTGCATAAAACAAAGTGTAATGCCAGTGATCTTGAAGTATATAGCGGTGATGATTATGCAGTGAATACGAATACGCTGTAGGATTGGCATGCTTTCTAAATTTCCACTGCCTGAGTTTTTTACTAATCACGCAAAGTACATAAAAACTGATGCTGATGATTGTATATAAATAAGTATTTAAAATTAACTCAACCTCTCTTTAAAAAGGATTAATAAATATTCAGTATAATTACTAATGTTGCGACTTTGAAATTAGTATCTGGTTTTGAAGCACAATTAAAATAAAAAGGTGAAGATAGCGACTTCGTTTTTTTAGTAACGCATCACTATCGAGCTGCCGCCAAATCGTCCGAATAGCTTGAACTACCGTCGTCTATTTAGATACTTACAGAAGAAATATTCCCTCTCTATCCGTTCACCGATAAGTCCATCTCTTCATAATAATTACCTAAAAAATAATCTGCATCGTTTTGTACGCAGCCGCCTTTTTTTACTGTTTTTAAAACAATTATTTTTACTTACACCGCAATTTTGAACAGGACATACATACAATAAAAGTCCAGTTCCGCCATGCAGTGGCAAAACTACAAAAGAACTTTATTATAATGCCAGTGAAAGCAGAATATTTTCTTTATTTTTAGTTTCAGGTCAAATAAAAGCGTGATAAAACAAAACGTGCTGAATGGTTATGTTATGCCCGATTTTTCACGGGATAACTAATTGCAATTCATATGAGCCTGATATAACACAGAGTAATCAGGGAAACGGTTAATCATTACTTTTAAGTTCTTCCTGGTTTGCTGTCATATTCTTACGACTACAAACGACTTTCCTTTTTTTTTTTATACATAGTGTGAAAATCTTTTTCTAAACTTTATTCAGGTAGATTTTGATATAAACTGGAGCTAATTACTTTTTAGTGTAAATCGTCCAACTGGTGATGCTGCTGAGCCGCATTTTCACGATTTCCGCAGTAGCTTAATCTCCAGAATTATTGCACGGAATTTCAAACATCACATTCAGTTAGTCCTTGACATAAATTTACGTTTTCTACATTTTGGTGAAAATCACTCAACAGGTGGCGCTGCTGTGCTGCATGTTTCGCGATTTGAGCAATACCGTTACCTCAAGAACTAATGCATGGAATTTCATCAAGTTTGAAAGTCAATTAGTCGTCGATGTGAATTGACTTACGTTTTGGTGTAAATCGCTCAACAAGTAGCACTGCTACGATGCATTTTTCGCGATTTCCGCTGTAACTCTATCACAAGAACTAATCTCAGATTTTCCGTCAAATTTCAGATTCAGTTAGATACCGACATAAGTTGTTGCAGATTAGATTTCGTTGTAAATTACTTAACAAGAGATGCGCTACTAGGCTACATTTTGTATGATTTATGCGATTTTAGCAATAGTCTTATCTCAAGAACTAATGCACGGAATTTCATACCATTTCTATCTCCACGATAGGCAAAGATTGTCTTATTTTTGGCACTGTGATAGCAAATTTGCCAGGCTACATTTTGCATGATTTATGCGATTTTAGCAATAGCCGTGTCTCATTAACTAATGCACGAAATTTCATACTATTTGAATCTCAATGATGGACCAAGATTGTCTTAATTCTGGCACTGTGTTAGCGAATTTTGAAACATTAACATATATGAGATAGAAAATTTTGGAATTTCCGTATCGGACTATTTTTAAATACAGTATGAATAACTGACAATAGCAGCTACGGCCGACTTATGTTGACTTTTGTAAACTCAGTTACAGGAATTCCTTTTCCATCTTCCTTTAAAGATGATTGTCTTTTCTCTTTCTTAAACTTCTCAAATCTTCATCCACTTGTGCTACAGGGAAGATCAGCCTCTTCATAAGTCTCCTAAACCTTACGCTTAGACTGAAGCTTCTGGTTAAAGCAAATTTTCCAGCAGGCTAGATGAGCATAATTTGCTTATGGCGTGCTGCCTCTATCATCGATACTTTCATCGCTTCCACTGACGTATTGCTGGAAATAAAATTACCAAGTATTCAGGGCACATTAAAGTAACAATGAAACAAAGGTAAATTTGTATTAAAGTATTTTGCCAATGGAAAAAATTTTGATCCCTTTATTGAACAGCTTTCGTATATATATTAAAACAAGAAAATTTATTTAACAAAATATGACTTATAGTACTTATTTAAATTCGTGCATTAAGCACGATTTCTGATTTAAAATATGTTTAAACTGAAAACAAAAGATAAGAGTGTTAGTTCTATTCAACTCTATTTTACATTTGATTGAACGGTAACCAGATTATCAAAAATAAATTTAAAATTCTGTGTTTATATGCAATACTTTTACTTTTTTGTGCAAATGTGTTTCTTTCTTTAAGACTGTTTTTAAATCCAAAAGCCCTTATTTTTTTTAACATACTTAAAATATTGGTTTTTTTAAATAGATGAATCATTATTATAACAAAATTTAAGCAAATAATCAGATTTCATTCTCAAAATTTAGATTCAAAACTATTGAAATCATGAAAAAAAGATCAACCGTTAGAAATTTACTCCAATGATATATCTCATTTATAAAAAGTTAAAGAGTATTAACAGATTTTAAGTTTCTATTAAAAAAAAAAAAAAAAAAAATACTTGAAATTTTTCAGTTTAAACGCTTATGGTTAAAACGTCATTTTTGAAATGCTGCAAAATGTAATGTTGACAATTTTTGCGAATTATTTCTTTACATCTAAAAGACAAAAATACATGTTACCGCAACTTTCCCGCACTCCATAGATAAATCAGATTAAATATATTCTGTTTACTAGTCATCGAATTTTTCTTGTGGGGGAGACGGGGGGGGGGGAGTTAGGATAAAGGAATGCGATACTGAAATTTTCAAGTTATCCAAATAAGTAAAACAAAAGTTTCATTTCTGCATACATTTCGATAGCTCTTTAGAGCCCAAAATTTCAAGTGAGTTGACTTAAACCTAAAATATGCAGACAATTCCAGATATCAAGTTTTTAATTGATTTCCTTCTATATATTACATTAATCTGTATTATATGTATGGGCGGGGGTAGGCACACTTTGTTTTAGTTTTATTAACTAAAATGACGCACTATCTAAAAATTATTTGAACTTGGAAATTGATTAGACATTCAAATATTTGTTAAAATAACGATCGAAATATTGAGCAGAAAAAAGTAACTACTTTACCTGTTTCCCAATGTGATCTCCAATGTCTGATTTGAAGGTAGCAAACTTTAGGGTGGCCAGACGCTGAAGTTAATTCAGTTTCTCTTCTTTCGCGAGTCGTCGTTTTTTCTAGGCAACCTTCGTTTTCCTCACATCCTTAAAAAGTTTAAACATTTTATTTTTATAAAATTATGCAAAGAAAATCGCTTATTAAGCTATGTTAAGTGCATGTTAAAAGTAAAAAAAAGGGGGTACATTTAAACACTTATCTTTTAATAAACAGATATACTCCTAAACTCTATAAAATATTGTTTTAGAAATTAAATTGCCGAGTAGAGAAAGAATAATGAAATGAAAATTTGCATTTAAAAATTTTAATATCAGTTCGACTAAAATCGGACTTAAACGTTCAAGGGTTCGGTACAATTTTAAACAGCAATTTAGGATAATAAATTCAAAACGTCTATGCTAATAAAATAAAGTATCTCTTTTGATTTAATAAAGTTGTTTAAAGTTAAAAAATTATATTAATAAATTACATAGTTTTCTCAATTCATTCGCTCAGTTTATTTTTTTTTGGGGGGGGGGGGGGGGGGAACAAAATTTAACATTCTGAATCCATCATTTTTAATAGAAAAATGAAAACAAAACGCCCATTTTACAAGCGTAATTTAAAAAGATAGCTTCAATTTAAAAAAAATATTAATATTGGCTCTTTCAAAAGTAAAATTCCTTTCCTAAATTCATTATTGACTCATTTTTTGTGTATGCTTTAAAATTCCGCATTCTGTTTAAAAATTACATTATAAAAGAAAGAAAATTATACCATCTAAAAGCATAGGTTTAAAATGACGTGTATTTTAAAAATTATTAATAGTAATCCTTTCAGACAAATTCAGCTGGAAGCCATTTTATGTTTCCTAACTTTTTTTTTTTTTTTTACTACTTTTTTCTATCTTCAATAGAAAAAGTATTGTAATCTAAATTTTTTTCGACTTCCGGTTTTCAACGGATTTACGCGTTTTAGAGGTCAGACATTCCAAAAAACATGTTTTTACAAAAAGCGTGTGTGCCCGTATGTCGCCATTCTACCATCAAAAAGTGTGTGAAGATATGCATAGAATTGAACCAGATTTTTTGTGAATGTTTTTTCTGTGACAAGCAGGTCCTCCGTCGATTTAGAAGTATTCCGCCGGAAAGGGGGGAGGGGCACAAATTTTGTTCCATTTTCAATATTGTACCAACTAAAAGTATGAAATTATGCACCGAATTGAACCAAATTTTTTTGCGTAAGTGTATGTTTATGGCTAGTTGTTCCTCCCTGAATTTGAAAAATTCGTCGGAAGGGGGCGTTGCAATAGCGATTTTTGTGTCATTTTCAATATTGTACCGACTAAAAGTATGAAGTTATGCATCGAATTGAATGATTTTTTTAAGTGTTCGATTATGGCTAGTTGGTCCTCCCCGAATTTGAAAAAAATCCGCCGGAAGGGGACGCTGCAATCGCGATTTTTGTGTCATTTTCAATATTTTACCACAGAAAAGTATGAAGTCATGCATAGAATTGAAATTTTTTGTATAAGTGTTCGGCTATAATCAGCAGATCCTCCCTGAAATTAAAAGTCCGCCGAAAGGAGGCGCTATAATCGCGATGCCTGTGCCATTTTTATTATTTTACAATTAAAAAGTGTTTGAAGTTATGCACAGAACTGAACTAAAAAATTTTTTGTGTGATTTTTTGGGGGTTTGACGTGTAGATCCTTCCTGAATTTGAAAAAATCTACCTATCATTCTACTGTCCATTGGTTTGTGCAGATGCAGAAACTCGTTTTTACTCCGATTAAATGACTGAAGCAGAATTTTTAAGATGAAAGTCATAGTTAGTACAGCACTGAATTAATATTAACGTATTAACGTGTGTAACTAAATTTTGAAATATTAAAATGTACGTATGAGATAGAAGAAAGTTTTGGGATTGGCACATCCAACTAGTTTTCCAATTTTAGGGCACTTAATTTGTATCGCGTGAAAATTTCAAAGCATTTCAGGCAATCGTAAAATACAGAATATACTTAAGATCTTCTCAAAACTTTACTTTTTACCTATAAACCCATATCCTCTGCTCCTCATTTTTCTACATTTGTACAGCAACACTTTTCCATTTCAGTATCAACATTTAAAATATACAGACACACAGTATAGTGATAAAAATACTAATAACTAATGAATTTTCCCAATAGCTTTGACAAATATATTATAATTATATATAACTATTATAGAATATTACAAATCATCTTCGATTTCAAATGTATTTTATGAAATGCGTTATCAAGACATGATACAAACGTACATATTAAATATGGAACAACATTTGTATTAAATAGTACCATAAAATGGGGTGAATCGGAACACTTTTCAACTTTAACGTTAAAAAAAAGCAACAACTGATTTTTTAATTTTTTTATTTTTCTACTAGAAACTTCTGTCTTGTTTTGTTCTTTACTTTTTAAGCAAAAACGAAACATTTTTACTGTTTACATATATATAATTTACATTTTTAATGGTGTTCCGATTCACCCCGCAGATAGGGGTGAATCGGAACAAATGTTATAATCTTTATTCCGATTCAAACTTTAATAAGGTTAATAAAAAGCAGGTAATAATGATAAGGGAGGAATAAGAACACGTAGTTACTGTGAAACCAAGCTTTTATTTTATATACAACTAAAGATGTGCCTTTTAAAAATTAAAAAAACAACTTTGAAATCAAGGAAAATTAAAATTTATTTTAAGAAATTATATTCTAATTACATAAGTAGAATTTAATACAAATTCAGCCCTGTTCTCTGTTATCCTTTACCAGTAGTCATCGGGTACACTTAAAACGAAAGAGCTCATTTGGCTTCTCATGAAAGAACTGTAATTTTTTCGATCATAAGAGTTGTTTTTCAAACGATTAAATCTTCTTGATCTAAATTGGCTATTTAAATAGCTCGACTTCATTTAAATTGGTTAAAACTCGAGTTATTTCAACTCTTTTTTTGAGAAGCTGCCTTTCACCACTGAGATGAGTGGGTTTCAGCTCAACTTGAGCTATTTTGTGGCTGACTTTTTAAGAGAGTAAGTGAATCTATTGAGTAGCCCAAATCGCTGCATGTATTAATACGATCTACTAATACGCCCTCATCCCCAGCCCTTAGTACTGTTTGCATCCCTCACTTTTTAAATTGGTTTTTCATTTTTAGATGTTTGTGTAATGTTGTAGATGTCAGAGAATAATTCTGTGCAGTGTTTCTAATTAATTTGCTATTTTAAAATTCTTTCATTGTGTGTTCCACGTCTGTTGGATTAGGCGTTGACTTTTTTGTTTAACGAAGTAATTTCTTGAAACCTTTAAACTCTTCAAGTAAATAGAAAAGACAATATTGTTACAATACATATTCAAACATATGTTTTCATATATTACATGAAATTATTACTGTATAGAAGCATAAACCATGAGAGAAAACTTGTTCCGATTCACCCCGTAAATCTTAAACTTCTGATATTACAAGCCATTTTTCATTTTTTCATTATGTAGTTAAGAAATAAGTAGAATTTAATACAGCATATCGTTTACAGGTCTACCATTAATTAAAAATCCCTTCTCTTAGGTTTAAAATACGAAAAATACTGTAGTTACATACAAAGTTTTGAAGACGTTGAAAAAATGAGGTTTTTGAGGATTCTCTTGAAGTTTTTTTTATATACCCCAGTAGTGGTGCCAACATGTCGAAACTGAATTTCCCAACTCTTAATGTTATTACCTTCTTAAAAATTGGCAACTAAAAATATCACATATTTATTTATAATGAATTTATTTGTATGACCGGGAAGTTCCGTTTCCATTCACCCCGCTATTCCTATTCACCCCATTTTACGGTAACGCAGCAACATTTATTGGTGTTAAATTGGAATATTATTAGATACCCACGGAGATGTTTAAACTCGCACCATCAAGGGGAATTTCTTAGAGAAAGGCAAATCTAAATGATGCATTAGGAAAATTCGCTCTATTAAAAAATTAGAGCATAAAAATTAAGAAATTCGCTAACGTTGCAAACGATTTAGCTAAGCAATATTATATATTTAAAGGATAAGATACCTAGAGTAAGAATTGTTTCAGTAAGAATTTAAGCAATTCAAAGTGAAATAATACATCTTTATAGCATATATTCATAATGCATTTGCAGCGTAGTCATTTGAACGCCTATATAACTATTATAGAATATTATAAATATCATCTATTTCAAATATATAAATTTCTGCCTGCTTTGCTTAAACAGAAATCAATTGAGCTTTAATTTTATTATATATTGACTTTGATAACGTCTTTAATACTTCTTATAAGCTTCTATTTTCTTCTCCTATTTATGAAATTTTCCGCTTGAATCTTTTTTTCTTTATGAATTTCAGGTTATACATAAAAATTTTTAGAACAATAACCATTTAAGTGTTTTATGGTTAATTACAAAACGTTTTATTATATGGGGAGAGTGGGACAGTGAAGAATTGGACAGTAAGTTTTTCTTTTTATGTACCATTTACTAAACATTTCATCAACCACACACAAGATAAAGCCATGGTAGTCCAATCTTCAGTTGAATTTTTTACTTACCCATCATACGTAGTATAGGGTAAGTCTTGCAATCGTTTTGAAAATCGAAAATTTTTTTTGACGGATTTACACGTTTTAGATAGTGGAGATTCCGAAAAACATTTTTAGAAAAAAAATTTTGCCGTCCGTCCGTCTGTCTGTGTCTGTCTGTAAACGCTCTATTTCCCGAACAAATTGAGATAGAGACTTGAAATTTGTATGTAGTTAGTATGTAAGAATGGGACGAACCCTATTTAATATCAGCAACCTCGATTATCCGGAACTATTTTTTTCGGACTCTCGAAAAATTCGTTCTGATGAAAAGTATATAAAAATTTTCGAATTTTTTTGTTCTAAGGAATGGACGTAAAAGGCAATAAAATAACACACATTTTGCATATAGAACGAAGTCGATCGGATTATTAGTTGCCGAGATATTTGTAATCTTGTTTTCCACATTCTTCGATTTTTCATGACCCTGTATTTCATTCAAATTTCAATTCAGAAGTATATTTTAATTGGAAATGAGACGCTTCATCCGACGAAGTTAATTATTAGTTAATAGAATTATTTTTGGAGTTATAAGGATGTTTCTTTTACGCAGTTCGGTACTACTTGAGTAGTTTGGCGTTTTATATAATTTGTCGAAATGGATACATCAGCAGTTCTTTAATAGAGCATTACTATGTATATTAACACTATTTAAATTTTGTTTTGGAATTGCAATGCATTGTATAAATAGTTTCACATGTTTTATTTTCATATACATATCCATGATGGGTAAGTATTACGGTGGCCCCCAACGACTAGTTTTTTATCGGTATAAGCATATTGATGACTTTTTTTATGCACAGATGTAATAATTTCCCTATCTTTGGAACATTATACTGTATATCATCCATAATTTAAACTAAGCCTAAAAGCAGCATTTTTGATTAGCAACCTACAATCTTTGTTCGATTGCATATCTAGGCTATTTATACTTTATAGCTTTGTTTTATTGCTGTCTCATACATTCCTGTCTGTGGAGAGGTATGGGACACGTTCTGAATTTTACAATTTCTTCAATTATGAAATAGCTTTTGCTTGCAACGTTTTTATATTGTTCAGGAAGATTAAAAAGTGTTTCACCTTGCACTCTATAATATATATATGTTACAGGCCAAACCCAATTTTAGGCCAAACTAGATTGGCCTAGGCCAAACCGGTCCATCCTAACCGCCATCGGATAAACTAGTTTTTCCTAGGCCAAACCGGTCTAATCCTAACGCCCATCGGATAAACTAGTTTTTCCTAGGCCAAACCGGTTTATCCTAACGCCCATCGGACAAACTAGTTTTTCCTAGGCCAAACTAGTCTATCCTAAGGCCCATAGGACAAACTAGTTTTTCCTAGGCCAAACTAGTTTAGCTTGCTGTTTATTGGTCTGAACTAGTTTATCCTAGGCCGATCTAGATTATCCTAGGCCAATTCAATTTGGCGTGATTTTATTGAATTCAATGACCGCCTCAGCGCCAACGTTCTAGTTTGTCCTAGGCTGATCTAGTTTATCCTAGGCCAATGTATTTTACGTGTTTTTAGCTCACGGGCGTCAAAGCGTGAGAAATAATGGGCTCGCAAGTTCTGTATGTACGCATGTATGTACATACGTATGTACGTAACACGATAACTCTTGATAGAAATAATGTAATTTGACGTTATTATCTCATCAGACTACCAAAGCCTGAGAAATAATGTGCCCGTGGATTCTGTATCTATGTATGTACGTAAGTACGTAACGCAAAAATTCTTGATAGAAATACTTGATTTGCATCAAACTTTCAATATAGGTTTATTCTTATGAGGAGTTTTTCTGTTTAATTTTGGGAGGTCATTGGAGAATAATGAGGGGGAGGAAGATCAAGAGGCTGATTCGCCCCTTCCCTTAAATCAAATAAATGGGTTTCCATGCATTATTAGCATATTTTATAATAAAAAAATTAGATATAGAAGCATTCTGATGAGGCGCCTCCATGATTAGCTGTGGGTGTTCATTGTTTAAGTATAAAGAGAGGGGGAAACATAGGTAACGCCCAATAATTTATGTAAATGCTTTTTTCAAGCAGAATTTGCTGATTTGCTTAAATTTTTGAAATAGATTCGTTCTGGTAAGGTGCTTCCGTAATTAGTTTTGGAAGTTAATTGGTTAAGAACAAATGGAAGAAAGGGGGACTCCCGCCTAATTTTGCCAAATGGGTTTTTCATGCAGAATTAACCGATTTGCTGCAAATCTTTGATTTGTTCATTCTGATGAAGTGCTTCACTGATTAATTTTGGTGGTTCTTTGGTTAAGTATAAAGCGGAAGCGTACAATTTATTTCCTTAAATTAGATAAATTAGTTATAATACAGAATTATCCAATTTGCTTAAAATTTTGGACATGAATTCATTTTGATCAGACGATTCTTTAATTAATTTTTCTTTTGTTTAAGTATAATGGGGTAGTGGATGATTTATTGCCTTCCTTAAATTAAATAATTAAGCAGATTTATCTGATTTGCCGATTAAATTTTGAACAGTTTTTTTTCATAAGGCGAATACCTGAATAGTTTTGTTTAATGATTAAGTATAAAAGGAGGAATGTAGGATTACCCTCCTTAAATCAGATGAATGGTTTTTGAGCAGAATTATCTGATTTGCTTCAAATTTTGGATAATTGTTCAATTTTATAAAGCATATCTGTGATTAGTTTTTGGGTTCAATGGTTAAGTATAATTAAGGGAAATGGGAAAAAGTAATCTCCCTTACTTGTTTTTTCGAGGGTGATATTTAAAAAAAATGTAATACACAATTAGTGTAAACAGCCTGTGAATGCAAAGCCATTACTTTAACAGGGCAATATTCTTTTTAATATTAATCCTGACTACTGCTCTCTAATCTTGTGCAAAGTGGTTTTGCTATCATCCCTGTATAATGTATTTTATGTGAAGGGTAGTAGAATATTGTTACAGGTTTGCACGGGCCGGAATTTCGAAGCCCGGTATAAAAATTAAAAGTTCAGCCCGGGCCCTGCCTGTAAAAAAATCAGTGAAAAGGAACTCAGTCCGGCTCGACCTGGCCCTACTCAATTTCTGCAAAAAATTCAGATTTTAATTCACATACATTTAAGATTCCTCTAAAGAATACTGCATACATATTTATGGAATGGAAAATACACAATGTATTATTGATTATTTAGATTCTTAGTCCTTCAATATTCAAATAGGAATTCATTAAACAGTTAGAACAAAAGAGAAAAAGGAGTGTTATAAACATCATAACTTTTAAATATGTTTAGTAAAAAGTAGATTTGTAAATGTATTTTTCTATCATTCCTTAAGGGTTTTCTCAAATCCAAAAGAGCTACATCCTAACACATTTATTAATTAATTCCTTTTCAGAAATGCGTAAGATTAACAGGCATTCTCACTCAGAAAATATGTAATCGAATGGCGTAAACCATTTTTTTATAAAAGCGATGTATCTTTGAGAAAATACTATTAAAGCTACGTCTTGAATCGAATTTCCAGTTGCGACTTTACGGAAAAGAAAAACTTGACGCCGTGACAAAAATAGCTATATGTCGACAGGTAATTAATTTCTCAAAAATAGAAAACACTGTTCGATTTCAAATTATGTTCAGCTGCGATCTGGCTCGAATAATAGTAATAATAAAAGCAAGCTTATCACAGCATGGCCTGAGTCTGCAGAAAGAAAAAGAAAAATAAGCAAACACCATGTCCAATGTATCATGTCTCTACGGTGGACATGTTAAATTTCTGTATTGATGTTACAAGCAATGACTCTTGACACACATTTATGCTTATTCTAGTGAAAGATATGTTTTTACCGGCCAAACCCAATTTTGAGCCAAATTATATTAGCCTAGACCAAACTATTTTATCCTAACGCAAATTGGATAAACTAGTTTTCCTATGCCAAACTTATTTCTCTAAATGTCCATAGGATAAACTAGTTTTTCCTATGAAAGTTGGTAATCCTTCACTTTTTCTTTCATACTTAACCATTAAACTCCCCAAAACTATTCAGGGAATCGCTTATCAGAAAGAACAACATCCAAATTTGACGCAAATCCGTAAATTCTGCATCAAAACCATTTATCTAAATTATTGGGGGGTTACCTACATTGCCCTTTGTTTTCAACTTAAACGATAAACATCCACAACTAATCACGGAGGCATCTTGTCAGAATGATCCTATACCTAAAATTTTAAATGAAAACTGATAATTCTGCATGAAAAATCCATTTCTCTGAATTAACAATGGGGTATTAGCCTCTCGTTCAACCCCTCTTAATCTTATCCAATGAATTCCCAAAACTAATCAGAAAAGTACCTTATCAAAATGAAACTACTTCCAAAATTTTAATCAAATCGAATATTTCTACCAAGAGTTATCGCATTACGTACATATGTACGTACATACATGCGTACATACATAAATACAGAGCCTGCGAGCTCATTATTTCTCGGGCTTTGACGCCTGTGAGCTAAAAACATGTAAAATTACATTGGCCTAGGATAAACTAGATCAGCCTAGGACAAACTAGATCAGCCTAGGACAAACTAGAATGTTGGCGCTGAGGTGGTCATTGAATTCAATAAAATCACGCCAAATTGAATTGGCCTAGGATAATCTAGATCGACCTAGGATAAACTAGTTCAGACCAATAAACAGCAGGCTAAACTAGTTTATCCTATAAGAGTTAGGCCAAACTAGTTTGGCCTAGGAAAAACTAGTTTGTCCTATGGGCCTTAGGATAGACTAGTTTGGCCTAGGAAAAACTAGTTTGTCCGATGGGCGTTAGGATAAACCGGTTTGGCCTAGGAAAAACTAGTTTATCCGATGGGCGTTAGGATAGACCGGTTTGGCCTAGGAAAAACTAGTTTATCCGATGGGCGTTAGGATAGACCGGTTTGGCCTAGGCCATTCTAGTTTGGCCTAAAATCGGGTTTGGCCTGTAACATATATTTTATATATATATATATATATTTAGGGGGGGGGGGGTCAAACAAAGTTGATTTTCTTACTTTTCTAAAAAGTGTTCCGCACTATCCCATCTCCCTTATATATATCGGGGAGGCAACACGGAGTTTTCGCAAAATTTTCGAATTTCGCGATTATCGCAGAAAGGGAAGGAGAACCTTGCAGAAAATTTTTTCAATCTCCTAAACGTAGCTGAACGCAATATTTTTTTAGAATTATTTGCTTTTAAAGTAAAAATTAATAAAATTAGACTTCCATTGGAAGTCTTCAGAAAACTCAGTTTTCTTTATCCAACTCACTAGCTTTTTATTTAGTTATGCAATTATGTTTTGAAAACATAGCATACTCATTTGAAAAATTGGGGTTCAATTAAATAAGGAAAAACAGAGGTTTAATATTTTTTATTTATTCCAAGAATAGGAATGACCTTAACTTCAACATCTAAAAGAGATGAAAAATTAGATATGCACGTACATGTTTACATATTAATTTATATTTTAATTTATATTGAAATGGTCAAGAATATCCATGTAATGCTTTTATTTTCTCTCCACCCCCAAAGAATAAATTTAACTGTACAGTCTTCAAATAGGTGGTGCATTTCTTTTTTTTAATTCCTGTAAATATTCTATGCAATTCCTGAAATTCCAGTTCATTAATTTATATTTTAAAACCTAAAAATGCATTAGATATTAAAAACATTACATGACCAATTATTCAGTATATTTTTTCTTATTGATTTTCTAAATTTTTCCTTTATTTCTACAGTTAAAAAATATCGCATTGCAGAAAAATTTTACTGTTGATCAGGTTTGTTGCAGAAACCTTAGACTAATTCTATCACAGGAGATAATATATATTTAATGTTAGTGCATTTCGTAAGTTGATACTTTCTCAGCTGCTTTAGAACATCTTAAGGAATAAGGAATATTATAAACACCTATAAAAAGGAATCAGCTTAAGAGTGTTTTGTTGTATAATTTTAATAGAGAGAGATGGGATATCGAGGTTTAAAAGAAACGCAGGGGGGGGGGGGGTAACCTTTAACTGATGCGACAGAAACTGTTACCTAAACTATTGTGAAGCTGTTTGTGATAGCGCTTCATCTAAAGATAAATAAAAGGTGCGATTAACAGAACAGGACTGTTTTTAACTGAAAGTTTTGTATAGGATCGTTATAATAAAAATCCACATATTTAAAAAATCTCTGGTGACACTACTAAAATTCTAAACGCAACAAAATATCGGTAGTGTTGGTAGTTAACTGACAGTTACGAGTTAAATGATAAACTGTTCAGATTTTCTGAAGAATCCTTGGTCAGAATAGGAAGTTAATATAATAGACCCAATGTCCAATTTAACGAATCGTTCGGGATTAACATACTTCGTTAAATCGTCATAATGGATTTTTTTTTTTTTTTTTAATATACAACAGAACAAGTTAAAAAATGATTTATTAAAGAAAAAAACAATGCTTGCTTACCATGATGTTAAACAGATGTTTGTTTGCTTCGATTTTGTATTCTAAATTTTGTCTATTTCTTCCTGGAACAGTCACAATGTCATCAACATCATGAGCCTTCTAGTACCTTTTGGAAAGTGTCCAAATAACAGTAGACTGCCTCTTTACAGGTGGAATGCTTCATATCTATTTCATAGTCTTCAGCTGGCTTGATCTAACGTACAATTTCGCATCTAAATATTTCTACACCACAAGATACCTATTCAGAAATATGACATGTCAGGGATATTGAAAATCTTTTATATTTTTTTTTTTTTTTTTTTTTTTTTTTGCGACACCAAAATGTGTTATTGTACAATTCGTATACAAATTATGAATTTCTTAAATCGAAATATTTTCGTTCCATTTTCGTCAGAACGGCCATTGTCTGCTATATAGAAAAGCAAAATCGAGAAATTTGTTAAATCGGTGCTCGATTGTATATCACAACTTCAGAAACAAGCCTGAAATTGCACATCAAACGTAGCAAATGAAGGTGCGTTCGCACTATAGCAGTTTTTAAAATCATACAGTACTTCGGATACATTACAGCATATAAAAGCACTTTGATCAGTTTTAATCTTAAGGAGCGTCCTAAATTGATGTCTTACAGTAACAAGTGTTCGGCTGGGAAAGAAAGTTATCGGGGGCAAAATAGCTATAAGCTTCAGAATTAAAGTTAAACTAGTTGGATGTGTCATTCCCAAAACTTTCTTCTATCTCATAAGTACATTTTAATATATATAAAAAAAAAAAAAGTGGTGACCCCAAAGTTACCCACTATCGAATTTCCTCGAACATTTGACCTAGCCTAATGAGATTCTGGTATCCGAAAAGCCTAAAATGCAAAATTTAATTAATATTCTGAGTAAGTGAGCTTAGTAGTGCCTCATGTTGAGTAATTTATACTAAAACCTAATAAGCATCTATTTATGTCAAGACCTAACAGAATCTGAAATTTGATGCAATTTCGTCCATTAGTTCTTGAGATATAATTATAAGAAAAAATTTGCAAAACGTAGCACAGCAACACCATATCTTGGACAATTTATGCCAAAACGTAAAAAAGCGTCTAATTATGTTATGGTGTAAAAGAACCTGAAGTTTGATGAAATTATGTGCATTAGTTCTTGAGATATAGCTAGTTTTAAAAAAACCGTGTAAAATATAGCACAGCAGCATCATCAGTTGAAGGATTTATAACAAAACGTAATCATCGTGTAATTATGTTATACGTCATTTTGTAACAAAATCTGAAGTTTGATGAAATTCTGTGCGTTAGTTCTTGAGATATAGCTATCGGAAAAATCGTGCATAACTCAGCATAGCTGCAGCACCTGTTGCAAGGTTAATACCAAAATGTAATCAGCGTCTAATTATGTTATATATTCTAGTGTAACAGAATATAAAATTTGATGAAGTTCTCTGCATTAGTTCTTGAGATATAGCTATCGCAAAAATCGTGCAAAATGTAGCATAGCAGCGCCACCTATAGGGCAGTTCACACCAAAACCTTATCAGCGGCTATGTATCTCAAGGTATCGCGGAATCTGAAGTTTGGTAAAATTCTGTGCATTAGTTCTTGAGATATAGCAATCTTGAAAATCATGAAAAACGTAGTATAGCAACGCCACCTGCGGGCCAATTTTCACCAAAAACCAATAGGCACTAATTCATATCAAAGTATAACTGAATATAAAATTTTATGAAATTTCGAGCATTAGTTCTTGAAATAGAGCGCCCACAAATTTTTTGTCACATACAGACGGACTCACAGACAGACATTTTCTAAAAATAGTCAAAACGTGTTCAGGACCTTCTAAAACGTATAAATCCGTCGAAAACCGGATGTCGAAAATTTTCATGAATCCAATACTTTCTTCTTGTAAAGATAGAAGAAAATAAAAATATTAACTGGGAATTTTAAATTTAAATTTTAAACAGGTTTATCTTTTATCCTTTCATACATATATGTTTGCTTATACATGACACTGGCGCCCAGCTAACCGAAAAGTACCAAAATGGCTTTACAAATGTTGAACAAATAATGACACCACGCTTTGAAATACACGCATTTACGTCATAAAACTTACTTTTTAATTTTCTTTTCGTTCCATTCACACTAACGAGACGGTAGATGAAACGTTTCATTCAAATAAGAGAAATGAATAGAAAAAAAAAAGACAACAATTTTAAAAGAAAACTTCTATTTTCTTTAATAAAACTAAATATTTTACTACATGCACCTATAAAAAGGAATACGTTTATGGAATTTTTACTCTCCGGTACCGAGATTGGAACCTCAAGGCAAGAGTGCGAATCTTTATATATATAGCTGTATTAGATTAATTTTAGAAACACGATTATTCAAATCAGTAAATTATAGATGTAAATTTTTCCATTATTTCAATATTGGGTGAAAATAGCTCAGTTAGTTAGAGCATTGGCGGCTTCAGCCAATACATCCCTGGTTCGAATCCTGGCCCGGACTTTTTTCACCCAATATTGAAAAAATGGAAAAATTTACATCTATAAAGCTGTAGTTTCCAAACATGACTTAGAAATATATTTAGTAATAATTTATTACGCGTAAAAATATTTTTAAAACAGTGAATACGGATATGATAGTTGCGTATGTAAATTTTCGAGATGATGAAAAGGACGCAAGGTTTACAGCACTAGCCGAATTCTGGCAACAGAAAAAATTGCACTTAAATATCCTTACGACTTGTACTTAAATATTCTTACGACTTTTTTACTTTCTTCTATCTTTACAAGAAGAAAGTATTGGATTCATAAAAATTTTCGACTTCCGGTTTTCGACAGATTTACACGTTTTAGAAGGTCGTGAACACGTTTTGACTATTTTTAGAAAGAGTGTCAGTCTGTCTGTGAGTCTGTCAGTCAGTCTGTGAGTCTGTATGTGACAAAAAATTTGTGGGCGCTCTATCTCAAGAACTAATGCTCGAAATTTAATAAAATTTTATATTCAGTTAGACCTTGATATGAATTAGTGCCTATTGGTTTTTGGTGAAAATTGGCCTGCAGGTGGCGCTGCTATACTACGTTTTTCATGATTTTCAAGATTGCTATATCTCAAGAACTAATGCACAGAATTTCACCAAACTTTAGATACTGTGACCAGGGCCTGATTACTAACGGGGCACTCTCCCACCAGGAAAAAATAATAAAGAATTTTTCCTTATTCATGACAGTAATCTTGTATGAAAAGGGCGTTTAAAGAAGACGAAAATTTCTATAAATTTTTTCTGGTGAGAGAGTGCCCCGTTAGTAATCAGGCTCTGACTGTGACCCCTTGATATACATAGACGCTGATTTAGTTTTGGTGTGAATTGGCCAGCAGGTGGCGCTGCTATGCCACGTTTTCCATGATTATCATGATAGCCATATCTCAAGAACTAATGCACCAAACTTCAGATTCCGCGATGCCTTGAGATACATATACGCTGATAAGGTTTTGGTGAGAACTGCCCTATAGGTGGCGCTGCTATGCTACATTTTGCACGATTTTTGCGATAGCTATATCTCAAGAACCAATGCAGAGAACTTCATCAAATTTTAGATTCTATTACACTAGAATATATAACATAATTAGACGCTGAATACATTTTGGTATTAACCTTGCAACAGGTGGTGCAGCTATGCTGCATTTTGCATGATTTTTCCGATAGCTATATCTCAACAACCAACGCACAAAATTTCATCAAACTTCAGATTTTGTTACAAAATGATACATAACATAATTACACGATGATTACGTTTAGTTATAAATCCTTCAACTGATGGTGCTATATTTTACACTTTTTTTTAACTAGCTATATCTCAAGAACTAATGCACAGAATTTCATCAAACTTCAGATTCTTTTACACCATAACATAATTAGACGCTTTTTTACGTTTTGGCATAAATTGTCCAAGATATGGTGTTGCTGTGCTGCGTTTTGCAAATTTTTTGTTATAACTATATCTCAAGAACTAATTTACGAAATTCCATCAAATTTCAGATTCTGTTAGGTCTTGACATAAATACATGCTTATTAGGTTTTAGTATAAATTACCCAACATGAGGCACTACTAAGCTCATTTTCTCAGATTATTAATTAAATTTTGCGTTATAGGCTTTTCGGGTACCAGAATCTCATTAGGCTAGGTCAAATGTTCGAGGAAATTCGATAGTGGGTAACTTTGGGGACACCGCGTTTTTAAGAAAAAAAAATATTAAAATGTACTTATGAGATAGAAGAAAGTTTTGGGATTGACACATCCAACTAGTCTTCTAAAAGAAACGTTAACACTTTTGAAAACCGAACATGACCTAGAAAACCTCGTTAAAATAATGTAAATTTCATGGCAATCACGCGTGCCAGAACACGGACAAACCCAATTCTTTTTGAAGATTTGGCGAGTCACAACATTAAGGAGGTCTGTTTTACATAACATTTTCATTATTCTACAGTCTCTCCCAATTTAACTTCCTTTTTTTTTACTAAACTAGGGTTTTATTTTAAAATTCATTTTTGTTCTCAAACGCATCCGACTGACAAATTTTCTTATTTAGAAACTGGACAATGTGCCGTGCTTGTCGATTTTTCAATAAATGCAGAAAACATGGTAAAAAAAAAATCCTGTGAAAGATGGCATTTCGAACCAAATTTTCCGAAGCGGGAGAACAGGGAACGAAAAAAAAAGGGGTCATGCTGAGAATGTAATTTTTTATAAATCAAATTCTAAAGAATTGAATGAAAAATGACATCACACGGCACCTTGAACGTCTCTTCCAAAATCCACTCAGCAAGTTTCATGTCTTTACCCTTAAAAATGAGTCTGAAAATGTATAGAAAATTTGAGCTGTTGAGAATAGAAATATTTTTTCGAATACACCCTTAAGACCTGAAAATAAAATACACATACACAACATTGGCACAAACAAAATGACACCCTAGAGGATAAGATATATATTCCTTTTTTTTTTTTTTTCAAGCGGATACTTTTAAGGCTTTTAGTTCAGGTTCACAAATAGGGATCTAAAAAGGACCTAAAAATATGAGTTTAATGATCAATAATCTAAATTTCGAAATCCCACAATCGCACATTTAGGATGTGAATGATCTACAAACTTTTAAAAAAAATTTTATTGTAAGGGTCCATAAATGATGTCGCACATTTTTTTTTTCAAGATTTTCGACTCCCTTTGTCATAAAATACGACGCTTCACCATACTCCCCCCCCCCTTCCTGTCACATGTCACGCTATATTACAGATACTTGCGGTTCGGAAACAAAGCACTACGTTATAGATCGTATTTGAAATTTTATTTTTAAACTTTAACTGTGTGTTAATTACTTTTGTGAGAATAACAGTAAAAATTATTTGTGTATAAATATGTTGTATAAAATGAGATTAAAGTTTACAACAAAAATTAATCTTAATATACAATAGTAATACATATTAATATGAAAGAGCAATTAAAAACAGTATTTTGGAATTTGAAATAGAATTAATATATTTGGCTTTAAATTTTATCTCTACTTTATGAACACAAAATACTTTAATTTTAAACGAGCTTCAAAATTTAATCTGCTGATTTTTAATGTTTTTATTTTAACCAAAATGTGCGATGTCACTTCTCTTCTTACTTTGTCCCACAAACTGACACAACTTCACAAATTCCGCCCCCATCATTTATGGAAGGCCCCTTAAGTGTTTTAGTTAAATAACTATGAAAAGAACTTACTTTCTCGGCCACACTTGTCTGAAAGGTATTTTTCTAAATCCAGAAGAAAATGATATTCATTTCACGAAAAAAAATAAGCATTCGTGTTGCCGTTAACTGAAACTGAGCTTACGTGTATAAACCTCTGGATAGGAAGAGATTCTGTCGTTTATCTTTTTTTTTTAATTCCATCGCATGTAGTGGAGGAAAACAGTTTTCATATTCATCATTTTAATCAAACCTTTGGTCAACTCAATATTCCATAGCGAATGTTGTTGGCAAGAAATGTGGGGCGTGTTCAGCACAACTAACCGATCACTTACCGGTTACTTACCGATTGTAGACAAGTACGAGATGAAACTCAAGACGAAGTGGGACGTCAGCTACAGTTCAACAGGATAGTTTTCATTGGTGCCACAATTCCCTTTCGTATTGCCCTACAATCGGTCGGTAACATTGGTTACTTTGGTAAGTTGCGCTGAACAAGCCCATACACTGTTAAAAATCTGCTGCATTTTGCTGTAACGCCCTCCACCACTTGTATATAATATCTCTATTCCAACCAATGAGAAAGCGCCATTTCACGGCCAAGTAACCGTTTTCTATACAAGCAGGGGAGTGCGTTGCAGCAAAATGCAGCAGATTTTTAACAGTGTAGAAAAACACGTTGCACAACTTAATATTCGAACCGAATACTTTCTACATAACGTAACGCCAGATACGAGCACATATTATTGGGCATGTTCAGCTCAACTTACCGGTCACTTACCGAAGTAACCAATATTACGACCGATTGTAGACAAGTACGAAATGAAATCAAGGCGAAGTGTGACGTCAGCTACAATTCAACAGCATAGTTTTCATTGGTGCCATAATTAGCTTTCGTACTGCCCTACAATCGGTCGGTAACATTGGTTACTTTGGTAAGTTGCGCTGAACACGCCCATTAATTACTATGTTATTTGTAAACACAAAATTCGTAGAAGTTTACAGAAAAATACACCATTCGTACTTTATTTAATTTTCCGAACAGCGGTAGAGCACTTTGTGGTTTCACTGAGCATGGGTTGGTTGATTAGCGAGCAGGTAGAGACTTTTGCTACGCCGAAGGCGGCATTGGCCAGTATACAGATAGATTTTTCACTGTTAGTGAAACGAAATAAACTAATAAGAAGCCTACATTTCAAAATCACTGTTTGCAAAAATGAACTTTAAACACAACTGCTAAAAATTTGAAACTTTTCTGCAACATTACTCCACCGTTTTTATAGAAACGAATAACTTCGCTGTATTATGAAGCATTTTTATTGGTCATTTTTATTTGTTTATCATTTGATAGCTTAATTGTGACTATTAATCGGAATATCTACACTGATAAAAATTTGCTGCATTTTGCTGCAACGCACTCCATCGCTTGTATATAATATTTCTATTCCAACCAATGAGAAAGCTCCTTTTCACGGCCAAGTAACCATTTTCTATACAAGCAGGGGAGTGCGTTGCAGCAAAATGCAGCAAATTTTTATCAGTGTACGCCGCTAATCGCTTGCGAACGTAGGAGGTTGCGGGTTGAAATCCCGCTGACTGCATTGCATACATTTTTTGTGTGGAGCAACCCGGTTGTAAAATTTCCTTGTGCTATCTCGTTCCTGTGCACATAAAAATTGACTTTTGGAACACTTTCCTTTCTAAAAAGAGCGATAATTGAGAAAATCTTCTAAATGGGAAAATCATAATCTTCTCACCTGAGGAATAATATATTTGCTCTATCAAATGTGCAGCTGCTGTCATATTTTTTACACTGTTAAAAATTCGAGCCTTTTGTTGCATTGTCACTCCAATGCTTTCATTGGAATGAAAATGCAGCAAGTAAGAGCATGGAGTAAGGCGATTAGTTCACACTCTTATGGTGCATTCTCATTTGTCAAAATCGAGATATTCTATAAAAGCGGTGGAGTGACAATGCAGAAAAAGTTTCAAATTTTTAACAGTGTAATGTAAATAAAAAATACCCGTAACTTTTCCCGAAAGCGTTCAGAGCCGTTTTAACCCAACGTTACACCGTAAAACCAATATGACGTCATTCCCCAATTGTCCGAGTAAATCGCTTTTCTGTCTCTAAACGCGCTCATTGTTAATTTCACTGTTAAAAATTTGACCCATATGCTGCAGCGTGACTCCACAGCTTTTATAGAATATCTCTTTTATGGCCAATGAGAATGCTCCATAACACAGAAAAGTAACCGTTTTCTATAAAAGCGGTGGAGTGACGCTGAAGCAAATGGGTCAAATTTTTAACAGTGTTGTTTTCTCTCATTACTGAGAAAATGAAGAGGGGCCTTCGTGGCCGAGCAGTTAAGACACCACGCTGCTAATCTTGTGAGAGATTAGGAGACTTGTGGGTTTGATTCTCGCTGGCTCCGCTGCAGGCTTTTTTATAAGTGGTAATACAGTGAAGAAATCGTTTTTTATAAAAGCGGTGGAGTGACAATGCAGCAAAAGTTTTACAGTGAATTTTTTACAGTGAAATTTTTTACAGCGAATACCTTTTACCATTGAGCTCTATTATAGAATACAGGGTTTTCGGTATGAGAAAGGCGACATACGGGATATAAAAATTAATTGGTTGAAATGATTCTTGACGAAGAATGTTCACTGTTAAAAATCTGACCCATTTGCTGCAGCATTACTCCACCGATTTTATAGGAAACGGTTACTTTATTGTGATATGGAGCATTCTCATTGGTCATAAAAAAGTTATTCTATAAAAGCGGTGGAGTGACGATGCAGCAAAATAGTCATATTTTTTACAGTGTGAAAGAAAACAAACTAACAATCGTGGTCATAAAAGAGTTATTCTATAAAAGCTGTGGAGTGACGCTGCAGCAAATGGGTGAAATTTTTAACAGTGTTGGAAACCTTCTAAAATTACCACGATTGTTAGTTTGTTTTCTTTCACACTGTAAAAAATATGACTATTTTGCTGCATCGTCACTTCACCGCTTTGATAGAAAACGACTACTTCAGGCTCTCATGGAGCTTTCGCATTGGCCAAAAGAGTAATATTCTGTAAAATCGGGGGAGTGAAGATGCAGCAAAATAATCATATTTTTTACAGTGCATTACAGAGAAAGTGAATCGGGCCTCCGTGGCCGAGTAGTTAAGGCACCATGCCGCTAATCTTTTGAGAACGTATGAGGTTTGTGGGTTCGATTCCCGCTGACTCCATTGCACGCTTTTTGAAAAGCTCCTGGTTATAATTCGCTAATGCTACAATTTCCTTGTTCTTACTCGTCCTTGCACATTGACGATGACTTACACTGTAAAATTTTGCTGCATTGTCACTCCACCGCTTTTATAGAAAACGATTACTTCAGGCTATCATGGAGCATTCTCATTGGCCAAAAGAGTGATATTCTATAAAAGCGGGGGAGTGACGATGCAGAAAAATAGTCATATTTTTTACAGTGTATTTTTACAGAGTTAAGTTTTTATACAGTCCAAGAATCAACTTCGACAGTACAAAAACTTAAGGTATCGAGCACAAGAAAAAAACCCTTTATTTTAAGGAAAAGTGGTAAAAAAAATCATTTGAAAATATTCAAATTTAAACGAGTCATTCGAAATTAACCTGCCAATTGGTTTAATACACTGCTCAAAACAATTAAAGGATATAGCAGTTTTAGGTGGATTTTGTATCTGGGAAACTTTTTAGCTGATTGATACATGGTCGACAGACATAGTAGGTTATATGAGAATAAATTACACATGTTTGGCAGAAAAAAATGCATTTTATTGCGCATTTGTGTAGAAAAGGAAAAAAACACAATTTGTGCATATGAGAAAAAAAGAATAAGAAAAGGTGTTTTCTTCAAAGAAAATCATTTTCAGTAGGGGGTATGGTTTCCACGGGCGGCCAGCAACGTTGAACACCTTTGAGGCATGGACTCAATGAGGCTATTAATGATGAGTTGGGGTATTCTGCCCCACTCTTCCAGAAGAGCTCTTTCCAGTTCTTGGAGAGTTTGTGGGGGTTGTTGGCGGCCAGAAACTCGTCTTCCTAGAGTGTCCCAAACGTTCTCGATTGGATTCATGTCTGGAAAACACGCTGGCCATTCCATTCGAACGATTCCTTCCTCGAAAAGGAAATCCTCCACCAGGTTTGCACGATGTGATCTGCAGTTATCGTCCATTAAAATGAAGTTATCTCCGATTGCTGCAGCGTAAAGGACTACAATAGGTCTGAGGATCTCATCCCTATATCGGCGACCAGTCAGAGCTCCATCTCGAATGATGTAGAGGTCAGAGCGCCCGTCAATGGAGATGCCACCATACACTAACACTCCTCCACCGCCAAGTCTGACACTTTCGTGCACGAATGCAGGATTATTCCTACTGCCACGGTCCCTCCAGAAGAAAATACGCCTATTATCCGGATGCACAGAAAAACGGGACTCGTCAGAAAACAGAATATTGCTCCATTCATTTCTCCTCCAGTTGACATGCTCGGTTTCCCACTCCCTGCGGTCGCGACGATGCCTTGATGTTAATCTAACACATACCATCGGTCGGCGAACATACAGACCTACAGCATGGAGCCGCTTTCGGACAGTCTGAGTTGAAATCGTGGTGCCTGTAGCCGAGCGAAGGTGTTGTTGGAGAAGAGTAGCGTTCATGTTTCGGTGTTCCCGAGCTGTTAACGCTAAATACCGATCTTCATTGGGCGTTGTTGCCCGTCTACGACCTTGCCCTGGTCTTCGGCCTGCACATCCACTCTCCAAAAAACGGTTCCAGATCCTGGAAATGACACTTTGTGACACTCCAATGGCTTGAGCTACTTCGGCTTGAGTTTGGCCCCCTTCTAACCTACCAACAATTCTCCAAGCTTCTGAATCTGTCAAATGACTTCGCTGAGACATCGTACTCATCGAAACAAAGCAATCACTGAATGCCGATCATCCTTGTCTTCATTCTCTTTTATCCAGTTGAAAGTCAAATTTCATTCGCTGCCGCTGAAGTTGACTTTTTGACGTCGAACTCAAAATTTGCATACTCCACAGTTTGAAAACCAGAAAAATTTGCATTTGTGATTCTCTTCTTCTATTTTCGGCAAAAAAAATTTCGTTTATATCTTTATTTTATATAAAACTTCAAATATCCTTTAATTGTTTTGAGCAGTGTATTACGGAGCGGGAGATTTCAAGTGAGTGAAGATTTTTCCAAACACTTTTTCAAGGTTAGCCCGAAGAACTCGTTCATTGCTGGATTCATTCAAATGAGAGAGTCGATGAAATAATTCATTTTTAATCCCTTTCTCGATGAGAGGCTTTTGCTTAATTTTTTAAAAATCTTATACCAACGGTTTTTCAAAACACAAAATTTTCAATAATTAAGGGGAATTCTTAAAGGGAGTGAAGACTCCCCCTTAAGATGCACAGCATGCATCATTATTCTCGGCCGACCCAGTGGCGTGGTTGGTAGCGGCAGCTGCTGCCACACCGCGAGTCCCCGGTTCGAATCCGAGTTCGGGCATGGATGGTGTTTTGTCCCTTATAAGTGTAATAAATATATATAATGGATATCTGTAATAAAAAGTGTTCTGTATTATCTCTGTTTCTGTGTATCAATCAGGATCAATCAGGGCGACAGCCATAGTAGCTATAGGCCTCAAAGCACTGTCAGTTCAGTTGAAAGATCATTATTCTCACAAATTATTTCTATTATAAACTAGACGGTTGCCCGCCCTCAGTAGCCCGAAGACTATCTGAATGCCAGTTCTCTCGGTGTTCTGGGGTTTCGTTTGCATATCTTTTTTTATTGTTAATGAAGAGGTCTTCCATTTGTTCTTCCATCTGTTCTTCTTTCTGTTCTTCCATCTGTTCTTCCATTTGTTCTTCCATTTGTTCTTCCATTTGTTCTTCCATTTGTCTGGGGTTTCGTTTGCATATCTTTTTTTATTGTTAATGAAGAGGTCTTCCATTTGTTCTTCCATCTGTTCTTCTTTCTGTTCTTCCATCTGTTCTTCCATTTGTTCTTCCATTTGTTCTTCCATTTGTTCTTCAATTATATTCGACGATTCACTGTTTGAGAGCCTATCTGTCCTTTTATTTATAGAAGTTCAAAATGAAAAAAGATTTTCTTAGCAGACGATTTTTCTGTGCCTCAATTAATTAATTATTTAATTATCCTCAGAATTCCTTTTATTTATAGAGATTTATCTTAAGTTTATCTATGAGTTTATCTTAATGTTATAAGTTAATCTGAGCCTTTTCGCGATTCAATTATCGAACATTTTTCAACTTATTATTTTTCAACTTATAACATATTTTAGTGTACTTTTTCATTCTGAATCGAATGGTACTAAGCAAATTCGTTTAAATCCAGTAGTTCGTGAGATAATTCACATTTTCCTAATTTGGCGATGTTTTCGGCGCAAAAACCTGAAATTTTCAATGCTTATCTTTATATATATAAATCTTCTGTGCGTGTGTATGTCACTGATCTCCTCCTAAACGACTGGACCGATTTTAATGAAATTTTGTGTGCGTTCCAGTGGATTCGAGAATGGTTTAGATTCACGTTTCGTAGAAATTGATTCAGTACTTTTTTAGTAATTAGGCAAAAACTAATAGTTAGTGATTTTTAGCGAATTAAAAGTGTTGAATAAGTTCGATGAATAGAGTGCGGACGGAATGTCCGAGCGGTCTAAGGCGCCAGATTAAAGCTCAGCTTCTTGAAGAAAGAGATCGCGTGTTCGAACCCCACTCCTGTCGAACGTGTATGCTTTACAATAATATTTCCTGTCTTAGAATTTTGATTAACCGACTTCAGAAAATCGTTAACTTTTAACTAAAAAGAGAAAAATAAACTTTTCTATCAAAAACTGAACCGACTTCACAAAACACTGAAGAGTGAAAAATAATTTCCTTACATAATTGTAATAAGAAATTAAAGAGAACATTAACATAATTTTTAACGAGAGTAGATTAATATAAAGATTCAATTTTTATTTAAAGTTATTCATAAGAGAATCCATTGAAATTTATTTAAGTAGTTCACAAATTTGTAACGATTCGCTATCTTTTTGCCTCCCAAGTATATGGATTGAATGGTTGGACAATTTACAAGATAATTATTTAGCCACGGACAATATCCAAATTAAAAAGCGCGTGATATATTTGATTTAATTTCAATAATTATTGATTCCAGTTTTGTCACGTTCATTATGTTTGTAATTTTATTCTGAAGATGACTTCATTAAAAAGAGTTGAAACAAGGAAATAAAAAAATTTTAATGCATATTTAAATGTTTTTATTAATACAACAACGTCTTCTAAGCAAAATATTTATTTATAATATAGATTCTTACTTATTCGTTGTGGAATATACATATTGTTAATATTACGACATAAAAATGGGTTATTTTATCGACTCTCTCATTTGAATGAATCCAGCAGTGAACGAGTTCTTCGGGCTAACCTTGAAAAAAGGTGTTTGGAAAAATACTCTCGCCATTCATTCATCTTTTTTGGCCAGCAGCGAAACATTTCCTCTTCCTTTCCGTTTTGACGTCACTTTTTAGGTTATTTAATAAAGCACAAAAATGTGTCCATTCTTTCACCTCGTTTTTAGCCATTAGGTTTGTGGAGCAAGAGGTCTCTCTACTCCACTTTTTGGGGGAAAATAGAAAGGGTAAACTTTATATAACATACAGCGGCTCCCAAAAGTGATCGGACATTTACAAAATTCAATGAAATATCTATTAAACTTAATATTTTAGAATGGGCATTTAAGAAAAAGATCTACGACTTAGTTTTAACAAAACTACATAAAATATTTTAAAAACATAGTAAAACTTTATTCTGTAGAAATCAATAATCAAAAAAAGGGCCGTCCACAAATGACGTCACGCTTGTAGAGCCGGGCGGGTTATACCTTTTCCAGGGGAGGGGGGGGGCTCAAAATAATTTAGGGGAGATGAGCCGCCCATAGCGCTCCCTTAGCTAAGGCCCTTGGTGGGCAATGGACAAGAGCACCGTTTCTTAAAAATTATATATTTGCTGATAAATTAGTCTTGCTCGTTGGAAGAAGCCAGTCAAAAAGCTCGCCAACTCAAAAAAAAAAAAAAAAAAAAAAAAAAAAAAAAAACCTTTTTTTTTTTTTTTTCTCTTTTTTTTTTTTTTACTTCTTTTCATGTTCTAGCATCTAATTTTCCCCATCCATAAAATTTGCATTGAGCTCAGTGAGTGGTTAACCCAAAATTAGTATTTACGCATAATTTAAGATCTGCCCACTCCTGGAATAGACATACGCCCTGGATACACATTAGTGGACACAGATCTTCCCTTTCTGTCTTCAACCCATGATTTCCAGGAATCCTCGGGAAATCTCAGGATCCCAGCGAATCACGCAAAAAAACGTTTCGGAAGAAAGCGCACTTTTTCACAAATCACAAATTTTGATAAGTCTGATAATAATACGCATGATTAATCTTAAAGATATAGACTATAAAGGATATCTAGAGTACAAACACTAGATTGAGATGATTTTTATTAATATATTAATTGTTATGCATTACATTATATATTATATAAATATAATATAAAATATAATATGTAATGTTATATTTTATATTATAACATTACATATTATATTTTATATATTATTATATATATATATAATAATATATAAAATATTATTATATATATATATATAAATTATATAATAATTATATTATACATATTATTATATATATTATACATATAATATGTATAATATATATAATAATATGTATAATAATATATAATATGTTATATAATATGTAATGTTATATAATAACATATAATATGTATAATATATATAATAATATATAATATGTAATGTTATAATAATAATTATTACTAGTATATAATATATATTATTATTGTATATATTAAAATTATAAATAATATTTAAAAAATAAATATAAGAGATATAGATTCGGAGTTTGTAACCCCCCTCCCCCCCCCCCCGCTCCTCACATACACATACGCACCCGACAGAAGAACAAGGGAGAATGAATTTTAAAAAAAATACATTTAAGTAGCTAGTGTTTATATTCCAATTTAAAAGTACCTTACATTTTTTTTTTCATTGAAGCAATGACAGATTTTGAGATAACTTTTAAAGTCCCTCCCCCCGCCCCCATCTCAGTCCTGAGAGAGCAAGGACGCTCAAATTTCAGAAAATCATCTCAATATAGGGTTTATATTCTAAGATGTATTATTGCCAGACTTATCTGAATATGTGATTTGTGGAAAAGGTGCGCTTTTTTCCGCCTACCGACTCCGGCTTAGAGGTCTGCACGGATCCGGGCCGGGCCGGCAGAATTAGAATGTTTTTTTCAACGGGCCGGGCCGGTCAGGCAAAAAAAGTGCCGGCCGGGCCGGTACGGGCTTGAGTGTAGTACGGGCCGGGCCGATATAAAAATTTTCGGTCCTGCCGGCCCGTTTTGAAAATTTAAACATAAACGATAAAATGTAAACCTATTTTCAACGAAAATGGTTTTAACGAGAATAAATATAAATGTGCGTCATGAGCTATACTAGTTTGACAGCATCAATATAAAAATGTAACTTGTGCAGTGTAGAGATTGGCATCGGACAGTTACATTGTGTGTAACCCGTTTTAATATTTTTTAAACTGACTCGTGCAGGGCCAAGATCAAAACTGAAGATCAAGGCATTATTTTTCTACATATAGACTTGCCGGACCGAAAGAAGACTTAATTGTTCTCAAGATCTGTAGGGCAGACAACATAATTTGTAACATTATAAACAGCGATAAAGAACTTATGTTAGCTTAATCTTTGGATATATACTTCTTGATGGTTTTTAAAATAATTTTTTAATAACGCGAAAGTTTGACACATTTTTACATTAATTTTTAACTGTAAAAATATAAAAATGATAAGCCTGACTATTGAAGGGATTTGGAATCGAGTAGCGTTTTTCATTTTTGGTAAATAAAATACTTGTATAACCTTGTTGAGATATAACAGTTTCTCAAATGGTTGCAGGTTTTCCTCCCCTTCCCATGCTATCGCTTCCGGAAATTCTATTCAAAACGCTAACTATGACAATATTTTAATTGCTTGCAGTGTTCTTAAATTGCTTGTATCAAAAAAATGGAAAACGCCATTCGATTATATAGTTTCTGAATAAAGACACCTGCTAATCTTATGCATTTCTGAAGAAAAAATGAATTTAGAAATGTATCAGTAAGGAGCTTCTTTGAATTTACGTATGAATTTGGATTTAAAATCTATAATAAAATGATATAGAAATATTTTTATAAATCTTCCTTTATTAAACAGCTTCAAAAATTTCGATGTTTTTAAATTTCTTTTTTTTTCTTTTATTCTAAGCCATATTAATTTTTTAATGAATCTTTATTTGAATGTTGAAAGCCTAAGAATCTTAGTAATCATTAATGTTACTAATGTGTATTTCCTGTAAAATATACTGTAAAATCATTCCATAGATATGTATGCAGTACTCTTTAAAAAATCTTATTTATATAATAAAAATCTGAATTTTTTAGAAATCGTAGAAATCGTAACGGGCCAAAACTGGCCGGGCCTGTTTTCTCTGATTTCTCTACGGGCCAGGCCTAAAATATAAAAATTTAAAAGGGCCGGGCTCGGGCCGAACTTTTGAGTTTTACAACGAGCCGGGCCGAAAATTTTTTTCTACGGGCCGGGCCTGGAAATTCCGGCCCGTGCAGACCTCTACCCCTACTACCTCAGGATTACCTTCCCACGGTATGACCTCACATGATGATTAATCTTTGATACCTTATAAGTTATAAGACCATAAAAATGTCAACTGCATGATCATAAAAACATCAATTGATCATAAAATGTACATAAAATAACAGCAAAATTAATATTATAAAATGTTCTGCCATTTATACCGAATAAACAAACACACACTCTTAATTTTTCGTAATTACCTAGAATATTTATAATTAAAATAAAGTTATGGGTTGAAGGATAAAAATGGTGGAATTCTCGCCACCACAGGGAAAGAACGTCGATTTTTTTTTCAAATAAATATTACATAGCTTAACTCGTTTGATGAATTTAGATAATTTCCTAAACATTCTGTAAACAGGCAATCCCTTTATGACGCATACTGTTTGACAGCAACATCGCTGATGGCTTGGCGACAAACAAACTTAATGGAACGATAGCCCACTTTTCCTGTCAGATATTGCCATCTTTTCTCTGCTTATTATCGAATGTGGAACGCAAATGAGCAAAAAAGTGAATAAAGCTTTCGAAGGGCTCCAAGCCCCGAAGCTTTTGTGGTCTGCGGTGTCTGTATACGTGCCTCGGCGACATAAACAATAATAAACACGAGTCGTTCTCGCTCCACTTTTAATTTCTAAGAACGAAGGGGGAAAATAGAATGTGTATTTATTAATAATGAGGAGCAGAAATGATTGCGAAAGCTATTAAAAGATCTGCCGAGGAAAGATCCAGAAAAAAAGAAAGGCGGAAAAATCAGAATTTTACTTTCTTCCAGTCATGTCCAACCAAGAGAAAAATCTGATTATAAACCACATTAAATAAATAAATAAAAAAAAAAAAAAAAAAAAAGAGGACACACGATGCACTTTAAGCAGAGGGTATATGCTCATGACAAAGGGTATACTTTAGAGTGTATATATTATAGCTTTCTTGAGTAATAGAGGGTATATGGTGATCCTTAAAAAAATCCAGAAGATATAAGGTGTATACCACCGTGTACCTTACACTTTATCTCTGACTGTAACAAAACCAGTGTTGAATTCAGGGGCTGAACCGGTGGTAACATCCACCTCCCCCCCCCCCTTCGGGAGGGTCCCTTACCGGAAGGTTTGAGATTTATAGAAATGCTTTCAAATTTTACAAAAAGAAGGCGTGAAGGCGTTTCTTTTTTATAGATTTCCCAGGAAACGAACTTAGAGAAGATAATTTGATGTTTTATGATCGAAAGATACAGTTTGATGGAGAAGCAGCGTAGAGCATTTGACTTGTAGGAGAAACCAACCACAGGTTGGATGGATGTTTAAAAGAGTCGAAGAGTTCGCTTATAACAGTCTTCGAAATGTTTTTAATAGATAGGTCATAATAGGTTTTGAAGGCAGTAAAAAATCATAGATTTAGCCTCCTCAACGCACAACACGAGAGGTCTATATTTTGACGAGTCCAACTTTTCTTTAATTTAAAAATCAGCAGATTAAATTAAGTTATTTTCAAATTAAATTATTTTGTGTTCTTAAAATAGAGATAAGATTTATAAGCAAATGTATTAAATTCTATTTCAAATTCTAAAATATTAATATGTTTTCAATTTCTTTTTCACATGTATATTTTATATTATTTATTGTATATTTATTATAAATCTTAATTTTATTTCATACGAAATAAGTGCTTTAATCGTATTTATTGCTATGCTCACAGATATCATTAACCCTTTCCGGCGCAGTGTGTCCGGTCTGGACACACCTAATTTTAATTTAAAACTTGAAATTGGCACCAATAATATTTTAATAAAATCTTGCTTTTACAATAAAAGCTTAAATTAAGGAGTTCTTGATTTCTTAAAAAGTCGTTTTTAAATTCCGGTGTCAGTCGATAATTTCTCACTTTACTAACAGAATTTGTCCGAGCCGGAAAAGGTTAAAATACACGGTTAAAGTTTAAAAATAAAATTTGGAATAAGATTTATAACGTAGTCCTTTTTCTGAACTGCAATATATGATTATATAATACAGCGGTATATGTGATAATGGCGAGGTAGGGGGTATAGTAAGGTGTGACAAAAGTCGGAAAGGGAGGGGGGTCAAAAATGTTCGAAAAAAGTGTGACATCATTTATGGACCTTAGGCAACAGGACGGTCTGATTGATTATTGCAGTCAAATGTTGCAGTCAACTTTGCAGTCAACTCAATGTATATGTATTTTTAATCAAAAGTGAATTAAAATGTTAATTTATGTGCTTTAAAACGTAAAGAGTCGTCGTTAATAAGTTAATTACGTCACAGAAGTGAGACAATACCTTCTCGATCGTTCTCGTGGTATACTTTCTTAACGAATGTAACGAGGGTAACAAAAGTGATCTACGATCCAATTTAACCAAGTTTAAGAATAAGTTGCTCTCCTTTCACATCGAACGAAACAAAAACAGAAGCGGAAAAATAAACATTCAAATTTCCGAATCACATGCATTCCCCAGGCATAGTCGATAAAAGTGCGGACACGTGCTTGTTTTGTTTCAGTCACACGAATTCGACGAAATCTTTTGTATTTTCCCCTTCTGCGGTTTGGTCCGCAATAGAAGAAGGGGAGATGGACAATGGATCAGCAGATAAGGACTCAACCGTACTTGAAGGAAAGATTCGCGTTTGGGCAGATCATCTGTCCTCTTACTGTAAGAGTCGTTAAAGATCAAAGACACTCTATCGTCACATCAAACGAGCCGACGATTGCCGACGGTTTGTATGTGAGTGTGTTTGCACCTCAACTGGCCAGGGTGACGAACACGGAACCCGGAATTTCGCGCGTCTCTTGCGTCACTTTCGGAATTTTTTTCCCCTACTGATCCAGTGAGCTGATTCTCCACGTGTCTGTGTTTTTTGCCGATCTAGGACTCACTCACTTCTTCTCCACACCCTTGAGTTAGATATGACCAACCATTAGGGTCAATGTTGATGTTGGACACCACTTCTGCTCAATCCTATTTTCTCTATCGCCATTTTTTTATTTTTTATTTTGCCTTGATTCGCTTTTAAAAAGGGAACGTGCTACAAAAAATGAAAGTCGTGCATAGTGATGAGAAAAGTAGACCGAACGGGGAAGACATTATTTGGATTGGAGGATCTGTAGACCACTCCTTTTCGGGTTGAGTTTAGGTAGATTGCTTGACAATGTGACATAGTGACAAAATAGGGCCAAATCGATTCAAAAGCAATCGAAATTCTTATTTATCAAAGATTTTGGGTGGAGCCACCCAAAGCAAACGCCTTTGTCATCATTTTTACGATTTTATGTCTGCCATGCTGAAGGTATCTCTTTTCGTCTTTTCGAATCTTCTTTGTAATAAATATTCTGAAAAACTTCACCGGAAAGAAATTAGCTGAAGAAACTATGGACCACTCTTTTCAGAATGGGTTTAGACAGATTGTATACTCGTAGAGAAATTAAGGTTTTTATGAAAATGTCCCAAATTTTTTCAAGTTTTTTGCTTATAATTTGCAAAGTTCTTAATATAAAATAAGGTTCTTTTCTGAAAATATGACAAAAAAAACATTGTACACAATACTTTGTCATCAGAATTAAAAAATATTGAAAATTGTTTGAAAAATGAGTACGTTTAATAAATAATTTTTCATTGCGCACGCGTCAATGATATCAAAATTTCATTTGCATATTGTGTTAGCTAAATGTATAGAGCAATTTCTGTAAAAGTTTCTAAAACATATCTTGAAAATTCTAAAAGTGAGGCAAAAATCCTATAGGTCTGTAGAATCAACTCAAAATCCGTTTGTTCCCAAAATGAAGCAAAAAAAATCAGGGGTTTTATCCAAATATAGTAGTACGTGCCAAATTGTGTATTCTATATTGCTATTAATGAATGGATATATGAATACAACCCCCTCATCTTTTTTGCCTCACTAAAAAACAAACAAAGCAGCTGAAGAAACAAAACTAGAGCTAAACTTTAGCTGCAGCTAAAGAAACAGCTAATAATATACTGAGTCTGTTTCCATGAGTGAGGAAACAGTTTCATCAAATAATTGAAAGTTTGTGTTTCGTTGAAGCTCAGGTGATTTTGATACAAAATAGTTATCAAAAATAACGAAATATAGCTCAAAGATTAATGAAACATCAAAAATTGTTTTATATCTGAGAGTGTAGAAAGTCTTTTTAAGAACCAAGACCTGTTCATTGAAGGCTCCTATATAGTAAAGAAAAAGTAGAAAATTCCCAAAGAAAAATTTACGAGAACCATGAGTTTGTCAAAAGCTTCTTTATTAACAAAGAAGCAACTGTTTATTATTAATAAGAACAGTAGCTTTCAATGTATATATATATGTACGTGTGTATAATTATTATTGTCGCATGCAGGACACATAAAAATGTCTAAACTTCAAAACAAAGTCTTACTACGTCTGCCTACTTAATTTTACTATTTACTTAAGACAATCCTTTTTATTAAAATTTTATACCATTCTAACTATTGTTGTAGCATTTTTGAAATATCTTATGGGTTTATTAACAATGACTTATTATGACTTTACAAGCATAAAGAGTAAAATTTGTTTATTTGTCTAAGTCCACTCTTTGCAAAATGCAGTAACTTTTAAAAAGATGTGTTGTAAAGGTTAACCCTTATAATTATTACTGATTTGATATCTTTGGAAACATGTTACGCGATTTAACAGGGTATTTTGCTACAATTCTTTTTTAAACTTGATGATTTCAACAATCAAAAATCAAGTCTGTTTTAAGTTTCACTTTGGGTCTAAAATTACAATTTTTGTATAAAGTATATATGAGGAAAAAAAATTTAATAATTCATGTCAAATTTACTTTGGAATTTCGGAATTTATTCTAGACTCCAAATACCTAGTTAGTCTGATACATTGCGGTTATGGAAAAAAGCTAAGTGTACAAATTAATAAAAGGTAATCACATTTCAACAAGAATTTAAATGACAATTTTCTTACATTGACGAATTCGATAGCTTGGATGTTATGTTCGGTTCATTATTAACATAACGGTTAACTATTTACAGGAAATGCGAATGTAGCCTATCTGTTAACTAGTTATAAATAAGGCGGCTTACATGATTCAGAGAAAAAATTGCTTTGGTTTTTGGTTTTGTTTTATGAAAGTCAACAATCAGCATGAGTGATATAGGTCCTAATGGGACGAGTGCTCTCTGTGGGGGCCTTTCTAAGGGAACCTAACCAGTATTTACGCAAGGAAATACAAGGTTCTAAGAAAACCACGAAAAACTCCAGACGATTAGGCCGGCGGGCGCAAATGGATTCGAACCCTGCACCTTCTGTCTACCAGCTTCGAGAGTAGAACCTTTCAGCCACTGATGAGACGAGAAGAATTTTTAGTTTATTAACCAGCAACCGAAGAAGTAGAATAGACTTAACTAGTAAAGGTATAAAAGTTTCTCAATCATTCGATATTTTCATTATTTGATTTGCGGTTATTAGGAGTAGGGGATTAATTTATGAATCTTTATATAAAAAACCATGCTAAACCTGTTGTCACTCATTGAAGTTCTTTATTTAATATAATTTATATTTATAGTAATAGTAATTTAGTAATAATATAAATTTAGTAATAATATAAATATAGTATAATTTATAGTAATAGTAATGAACTGCACCCTGCAGTTCATTACTATTGATGTTCAACTTTGAGTTCAATTTACTCCAAATTTAAATTTTGTCACTTGTGTCGCTTGGCTTCTTGGGCTCTCATATACCTGTAAAAGACTCTCTAAAATATATCGATACCTAGAGTATGCTGACAATAATAAACTGCTTAAAAATGGGATACTTTTTTAGTTTTCGCCCTCTTATGTTTTACAAATAATGTAACACTGTTTTAAGTTCAGTTATCTAAAATGAATCTGACCTTGACCTCAGGCCTAACATTTCACGTGTACGGCCTTCGAAAGGAAAAATTCTTTTCTCTTGTTTTACTTTCGATATGTTCTGGTAAATGACCCCCCACCGGGCCTAAAGCTGACAACGTCGTCCCATAAATCAGTTTGCACCGAACTTCTAGTTTTAGTTCTGCTATCGGATGCTACAGGTAGGAGAATGTCGTACAATTAAATGATACCTGTCCTTACAAGATAGAACTCACAATCTGCAGTTGATGGCAACACTTATCTGCGAGTGCATTTCAGGGAAATGGATGAAGCTGGAGGGAAAACTTATCTTTAAAAACGATGGAATATACCGAAACTAAATGGAACCACTTACATCCAAGTCAACCTCTCTGGTTATCAACAAATGATTCATCAAGCCAGGTTAAGGCTCCGAGCACACGTGTATTTTGCTGAAGTTCAATTGAATTCCAGAAAATCCTTTCTTCTCCTCCCTTCTGCGGTTTACTGACAATAGGAAACGGAGGAGATTACAATGATTCAGGAGACAACTATCTCAACCATAGTTAAAGAAGTATTTCAATTGAAACTGCTTATTTTTTTATTTATTTCTAAATACGTTTTTGCTCTCAAACGCATCAAACTGTCAAATTCTCTTACTTAGAAAGTACACAATGTGCCGTGCTTCTCAGTTTTTTGATAAAGGCAAAAAATAATTGCAAACAATTGCTATAAAAGTCAACGTTTTGAACCCAATTTTCCAAAGCGGGAGATAAAAAGGATTATACTGAGAAAATAATCGTTCATAAATCAAATTCTAATGAATTGAGCAAAAAATGACATCACACTTATACACCTCTTCAAGAATCACCTCCTCAGGAAGTTTCATGTTTGTACTTTTAAAAATGAGTCTGAAAACGTATCAGAAAATTCCGAGCTGTTGAGGATAGAAAAATATTTTTTCGAATATATCCTTAGGGAAAAGGTCCCTGTCTTACAAATGGATTGAAGTTTTCCTTCCTTGACATAGAAAAGTCATTATACATAAAACACACCGCCTGCAAACATAAAACTCGCCGATTTCTAACCGCAAAAAGTAGTTGTGTGTGCTCGCAGCCTAAGCCTGCAGGCACATGCTTGTTTTATTATCCCGGTCAACAAATAGTCTTCATAATAGAACGAGAAGGACTGAACAAAGAATTAGGAGATAATGAGGACCCTACATGACGGAAAGGTTTCTGTTTTGCCGGTTAACAGTCCCCTTGTCGCAAAAATCATTAAACATCAAAAACACCGTGTCGCCGCAACGAACAAGCCAACAGTAGCCGACAGTTTGTATGCCCGTGTGTTTGCATCTTTAGATTTTTATTTTATTTTCGTTCCCTTCTGCAGGAAAATACAAATACAATAAAGGAGAAGAAGCTCATCCCGGTGGTTCTTTCTTTTACGCTAAATTTATTTTCTACGTGAATGTTTTAAAATATTCTTTCAGTTTGTTTTAGAGAGGGTTGTCCGGAAAGCTTTCTGTCGTTTAGAGCCGATTTCATATCGCTACAGGTCTTTCCATCCACTTTTTGAGCATAGGAGCAGTCTGAGAAAAGAGTTGGCCTTAGCTTATACTGGAAAAAAAACTGAGTGTTTCTTAATCTACGAAAATGTATTATATCACGAAGGAAAACTAGTCGTTGGGTGCCACCGAATACATACCCATCATGGATATGCACAATATAAAATATAAAAATAAAACATGTGTAAACTATTAAAAGATAGAAAACCAACGATTATAAATGCACAAATAAAGTAAAAAGTATTGTTAGATAAGCAAGCACGAGTGAGATGAATGAGATTTCGAAAAAAAAATGAAATTCACAGAGCCTTTTCTTCAGGCAATCTAAAGCCCCTTCGACAGGAACGTTAGTAAATAATGATGAAACATCAAAAGAAACCATCATGGGGCCTTGTGGCTTAAAACTGTGAAGCTTCTTAACAAAATCAAAAGAATTCTTAACAGTAAAAGAATTATTGCTTGAGAGAGGAGAAAATATGGAAACAAGATATTTTGCAAGTTTATAAGAAGCTGTATCGATACTGGATACAATGGGTCTAAAAGGAATGTCAGGTTTATGGACCTTAGGTAAAGCATAAAACCTGGCACAATGAGCAATTGAAGGAATAAGAGACCTCTTTAATTTAGCAGGAATAATGTGTGAAGAGTTAATGGCAGATTTGATAGTATTAATTTCACTAGAGGAAGGATCTTTGTGGATATCCACATAGGGACCATCATTAATTAATTTATGGGATTTTTCCAAATATGTAGATTTGTCAAGAACAACAATCTGACCACCTTTTGTCAGCCTTAGTTATGATCAAATTCGGATCGGAACACAAACTTTTTAGAGAATTTTTAACTGAACTATTAAGATTTGGCTTATAAACATTAGAGTTGAAATCGACAGTATTGGCAATGAGATGCCTAATAGACTCTTTTTGAGAAGGAGAAATAGCGCTATGCTTAAAGGCTCTTTCAATAGGGGCAATCAAACGGGGTAACGAAGGAGTGGCAGAAACAGAGAAATTGTTGTTTAATTTGAGAGCATTAAGTTGATTATTACTTAAGGCGACACTAGAAAGATTGACAACAGCATTTTGATTAACAGTAGGTAAATTGCTGGAGTTGTTAACGAAAGATTTATTACAAAGCGTACTAAATTTCTTTTTAAGAACTGAGCAATGAATCAAAGAAGCTTTGAGGACTCTATTCCGTGAAATTCTGTCTATAGAATCAAAATCAGGAGAAGAATTAGCAAGAGAGATATGTAAGTAATATAACTCGCGCTCTATATGAGCAATTTTCTGACGAGTCTCTTGAATCAAAGCTCTTAAAAGAGCTAATTTACAGCGAAATAAGACCTTATCTATCCTACTTGAATTAAATAAATTACAACGTATTGAAATGAACCTAGGGATAACTTTTTTGCGTCTACAGTCACATAGGAAATGTAAGTGCTCCAAAAACCTATACTTTTTCAATCGTAAATTACAAAATCCATTGATTTTTCATTTTTCTTTTTTCGAAATCGAGGAGCTCATTCATCTCACTCGTGCTTGCTTATCACAAAATACTTTTTACTTTATTTGTGCATTTATAATCGTTGGTTTTCTATCTTTTAGCATTTTTGCACAAAGGCATTATTTGCTATTTTAATGTGTAAACTACTTATAAAATGCATCGAAGTTCCAAAATAAAATTGAAAGGTATATATAAAAGTTTTTTACTGCTGAATTAAATTGCGGGTAATCAACAAATAAATAAGTAGAATGCTATATTAATCTTCTAAAAACTACACTAGGTGTAAATTACTTAAAGATGACAAAAATATTTTTAAGAGGCGTTAAATCCCTTTTAATCCTTAGTACTTTCAACTGTCAACACAGCCGTCGACATAGAATATTGTTGATGTCCGAGATTCACGAAGCAGTTCTTTTGTGTCTTTAATTGTAAATAAATTCACACTAATATATATTTTTTTGTGTTATATTAACAACTTAAAGAAACATTTAGTAAATTGAGAAAACAAGATACAGGAATGCAGTTTCCTGCTGCGGTTACTGGATTAACATATTATCCAAGTATGCGAAACCATGAGAGAAATATAAGCACCGTGTGTGCTTTACAAAAACATAAGAGAAACTGAAGTGAGTTCGTTCACAGTAAAATATTGTCCTTGAAGTAATCAACAAAAATGATTTCGCAATCATGTGCAATCATCTACTTATGAATTGCTTTATATAAACAATGATATTAAATATATCTCATTAATGTCACTTTTGAATTATGGATCAATTTATAGTTTATAAATATTATAGTTTTAAAAATAAACAGTTGATGTAATTAATTTCACTTCTGCAATATAAAGTTATTTAATGTTTATCAATATTACTGTTTTAGAATAAACACTCTAAGCATTCGAACAAATATGAAAATACAAATATTAACATCTTAATTTTCAAATGTCACGTAATTGCAATGAAAGTGAAAGTCAATTTTTAGATCCGGAAAATAAAATGTAGATATTGAGGCACGTGGAGTATTACTTGTATTATGTTTCTTTAAGCAGAGTGATCCAAATTCTTGGTATGTTGTGGGAGAAAACGTCGTTACAAAAAATATTTTCTTCTAGTAACAATTTCTATTGATTCTCGTATGATTAATTCACGGCAATTCTTCAAGGGACATATGTCAAAAACTCAAAATATTCTAACATAAAACAAAGACATAAAAATTTGCCGCTAAACTGCAATGGCGTGCTTGCAGGGCGGCTAAATACTTACCAAAAAAAAAAATAAACAAACAAAACTAAACTTCAAATTAAAAACCAAAACAACTTAATAAATCTTAATTTAATGAGATATTTAATTACAAAACTTAATCTTAAAACATTACACACAGATTTAATTCGGAGTATAATCTCAAATTTTGAAAATATTTACAAGATTTAAATTTAGATACACACAATTATAATATATTATTTACAAAAAATAAATAAATAAATAAATAAATAAATAAATAAATAAATAAATAAATATATATATATATATATATACGCTGTAAAAAATATCCGTTAATATACATATTTTTTCCCGTAAAATTTTACGGAATAGTTTTTTTTCCGAAAAAACAGAAGAATTTCCGTTATTAACATTTTGAGATTATAATTACAGTAAGATTTCCGTAAATTATCTGGAAACAGAGAAGTTCCGTATTAAAACAGCATAAATTCCGTAAATAATTCTAGTGTCGCCATCTATATCTCGGATATAAAAACATTATAGAGTTGGTTTAAGAACAACTTTCTATAATAATTTTCTTTATTTCTTTCTGTTTTAATAATATAAAGCTAACATATTTTTACAATATTAAAATAATAATAATAATAATAAAATTTTATTAATCCTTTTTAAGTTCGAGTTTTTTTTCAGTTAGTTTATTTCCATTAGGATTTTTAAATGAAAAAAATTTCTATTTTTAATTTTAATATATTTTTTTAATCTATTCACTTTAAGAAATTTGCACATAAAATTTAAAACATCTGAATTATATTAAAGAAATTATTATAATGTTGACGATTATCTAATTTATAAAAAACAATAAAGGAAATTTATTTTAAGGGTGCATTCGAAAAAACGCTCTTCCACCTTCAACAGCTCGAAATTTTCCGATACAATTTCAGACCCATTTTTAAAAGTAGAAACATGAAACTTGCTGAGGGGATTCTTGAAGGGACGTATGAGGTGCCGTGTGATGTCTTTTTACGCTCAGTTCATTGGAATTTGAGTTATAAACAATTACCTTCTCAGTATGACCCTTTTTTTCATTCCCAAAACTCCCACTAGGGCCGTAACTATAAACTTGGGGGCCACGGGGCAAACCAGTGAGGCCCCTCCCGCCGGGGCAAATTAAAACTTTGTCCCAGGCGTAGGTTTTTTTTTTTTTCGCCCGCTGCTATTTAAATGTACACAGTATGATTAGCCTAAAAAGATGAAATATGGATTTTGATTTTTCTTTTCGATTTTATGCGTTTATTAATAGATAAAGAAGAAAGATTTTCTAAAATTTTTTGGATGCTTTTTATATTATTCAACCAATCAGAAGCCCATATTATCTTCCTTATACTAGCTTCGGTGGGATCGGCAAACATTCTGGCGCGACATAACACATTCGGCTCGACATTCTGCTGTCTACTCGTCTAGAGCTGCTTTTGCATGCGAAGCGTATGGAGGGACGCGCAGAAACACTTACTCTAGCACTTTGATTTTATTATTATTATTTTTTTTTTAGCTAGATGCTGGGCATTTTATAGGAAGTTAGACAAGAAACTAAAAGCAATAGTTTTTTAACCACCAATTTGGGGGCCCCTCAGGCTTAGGGGCTCCGGGGCAGTGCCCCATCTGCCCCGGCGGTAGTTACGGCCCTGCTAGGGGAAAATCAGTTCGAAATGCCGTTTTTTGGTTGCTTTTTTTTGGAATATTTTCTGCATTTATCAAAGAATCTGCAATCACGGCATCTACATGTACTTTCCAAATAAGAGATTTTGAAAGTTCGCTGTATTTGAGAGCAAAAATGAATTCAAAAATAAATCGGAAAATAAGCAGTTTGAATCGAAATACACCCTTAATAACCCATAATAACTATCTTTATTCAGATTAAAATCGATCGTCATACAAATACTTTGTTCAAATAGATGTTTTTTGAAAAAAAGTATGTTAGTGGCCTTTCAAAAACAAATAAGTAAATAAATATGAATAACATTACAGTAAACTTTTAAAAATCTCCTTAAAAATAAAGAAAACAAAACTTTTTAATGCATTCAACTCTTAATACATGTAATATTTTAAAGTCTAAAATTTATTTTTTACAGAACTGAAATTAAAAACTAAATATTCGAAATTATGGAAATAAAATCTGTTAAACATTTAGAACTGTACACTCAATAACATATAAGTAAAATAATTAATAAGTAAGTAATAAATAATAATAATTAATAAGTAATAATAATTAATAAGTAAATAATAAATAATTCTCTATACAAAAATTAATGCCGAGTTCAACATAAAGCCTTTGCTTCATAAAATCATTCGAAATAAGTAAAGATATTTGCAAGTTCTGCGTGTATAACTGTGGCGTAATAATATTACATTACTGTAAGCTGCAATAGGACAGGTGCTTGGTTCGATCCCCATCGAGGGTAAGTAACATTTCTCCACTGTTGTTTAAATTAAATGTATGTAATCTGATGTGTCTTTGTCTAAAGAATAAAAATCATAAACCTGCAAGTTTGTCCTTGAAAATTCTTTTTTGGCTTGCAAGCGAAAATTTTTATATAAAAAAATATAAAAAAAATCGGAAATATTTTGTAAAAAAAAAAAAAAAACCGGAAATATTTCTGGAAAAAACGGAATTTTTTTTCCGTTAAAAAACGGATATAGTACTGCGTCTAGATTACCAGTACTATTTCCGTTATTTAACGGAAAATTTTTTTACAGTGTATATATACAGAGAAAATGAGAAATAATCATACTAGAACGCAAAATAAACTCACTTAAAATATGTGAAGCTAAAAAGCCCGTTTTCTAACAGGACATATAATTTTTTGCATCTTCGAAATCAACTTGAATATTATGCTTCTGGTTGAGGCTTGACAGGGCTGTTGATGAACGATTTTACTTTAAATCTCTCAAATGTTATTTGAAAATATCTTTACGAGAAGTCATTCCTATGTATTCGAGATAAATATTGTCCGTTTTAAGAGGAATTTGATATACACCAGACATTTCATCTTTCGGAATCGGATCCATTTTGGCACTAATTAGATCTTTCAATTGTATAAGAGGGGTGGTTTATAAATAATAAATATTAGAGAATTTATGCCAAACCGAAAAAGCGCATGTATGAGTTTTTCGAAAAGTCCTGGTATGTACTTCATATTACTTGGTGGGAGTTTTTGTGTTTCCATGCGGTTTTTCTGCGAGCTGATTAGCTTATCAATAATGCTTATTGGAAAACCGTTCTCAACTGCAATGTTTCTAATGGTATTTAATTCATTTTCAAGATAACTAGTAAATCTGCAGATCAGGAGCCTCAACGTCAGCTTTGCACATCATTTTTTTTTTAAACACTTTGGGTAATATTCAACTTCTTGCAAACTGTATTTAAAATTTTCAAATTATACGTTATTATTTATAAGAATAAAATAAGAAGTTTTCAGCCATCAAAAGCGTTAAATTAAAGATTTAGTTATGTTAGGATATTCTGAAATTTTCATGATCTATTATTTTTGTTTTTTTTTATTATAACATAGTAGATTTCTTCAGGGGGGCTCCGGCCCTCTGAACCCCTTCGTAATCTCATTAAACTTAAATTTGTAACTTTCTATCAATTTGCTAATGGTTATCGTGTATCTTGTATTTCTTTATACATTTTGATTTATAAGGATAAGCAGTGCTGTAATTGGGCGGGAACGCGTGAGAGCGCCGTTCCCAGAAATATTTGGTTTATTACTATTATAAGACCTCCAGTCGGCGTTGTGTAGTAGCGGGTCGAAAAATAGCGGCAAGAGGCTGGATCAGATTTCACTAGAATTTATTTAGCTCATTACAAGGAAATCTATTCCACTTATAACAAAATAAAAGATGGGTTCTCCACAACAGATTGAAAAGATTGTTCGTACTGAATCTGAAATGGCTTTACCGCCACTCGTTAATATGATAAAAGTTTATCCGGAGTTGTTCTCCACCAGTTCTTTACCATAGGCATCAACCGCCTATCAATTCTTCTCCCAGAGTAAAACACTGGTCACTACCTTCTCTGAGTCCGAGGGCCAACTCCCCCGTCTCTGCGCTCCGCGTCCGAACAGCAGAAGAAGTCCTTTAGAGCATCTCCTCGCTCTATTTATCCCGTTTTCCCTCATCCATCATTCCTTGGGATGACCCGCCTCTTTCACTCTTGCACAGCGGTCGCCTTGGAGAAACATCTTTCTCCTACTTGTAGAAATCATCGCCATAGCGGTCTCTCTCAACACTTCAAAGTCTCATCTTCCGTGGGGTCTAAAATCGGCGGAACGACCATATGCATTAATCGAAGAGTTCACTTTAAGTGCTTTATGGAAATCGGCTGACTTTCTTATGTCTACTTTGAGAGTGGAGAAAGATGTATTTCTCCTTTTGAGAATTCTCCGGAATTTCCCGTCGTGGGGGGTAATTTTGGAAGCGTGGGAACGAAATTCATCAAAACACCCCTTCCGCCAGTCTGATATTGGGCTGCAAGACACAATATCTGTAAGGGAAAGGTTAGCTCATTAAACTTGGGTGGCCCCGATATATTTTTAAATCTTTAAAATCCCTTTAGTTTGTTTCTGTTTTTTTTTCATTTAACAGGATCTTTCCCTTCGGTATCCGTTTAATTTATCTACACAATAAAGTACACAATTATAAATTACAAAATACAGATAATTAGCATGAAAACATATATACAATTGGATTTTCTGATAGATTTTACTCTATCCTACTTAAATAATCCACATGGGGTATGTCCTTTCCTTGACGATGTTTTATAGCGTAATGATAGGGTTGCAGGGTGAGTGCCCAACGTAAAAGGCGAGGGTTATTGCCTGCGTTATTCTTTAAGAATATTAAAGGATTATGGTCGGTCTGTATAGAAAACTTCTGACCGTCAATATAATGTCTTAGCTTCTTTATTGCAAAAATTATAGCGGCGCATTCGCGTTCTGAAGCGCTAAAATTCTTTTCTGCGTCTGTGAATTTCCTACTTAGAAAAAGTATCGGATGCTCTTCTGAGCCTTGTCTCTGGGCCAGTATTATACCCATAGCCTTTTCTGAAGCATCCGTTTGTATTATAAATTCTGATTCATAATTGGGGGCGTATAGCATGGGATCTTCAGTTAATTTTTTTTTTAATTTCTCAAACGCTTCCCTTATTTCGGTGCTCCAAACTATTTTTTCCCTTTTGTTTTTTCCTTTTAAAGCACTCGTAAGAGGTTCAACGATGTCGGCATAATTTTTGATGTACCGGGCATAATAACCTGTCATTCCCAAGAATCTCCTTATTTCAGTTTTGTTTCTCGGTGTTGGCAGATCTACGATAGTCCTGATTTTGACATCTGAAGGTTTTCGTTGCCCCTCCCCGACAATATGTCCGAGATATTTTACTGTCCTTTGAGCGAATTTACATTTTGCAATTTTAATTTTCAACCTAGCCTCTTTAATCCTAATTAAGACTGTCCTTAAATGTATGAGATGTTCCTCCCAAGTGTTGGAAAATACTGCTGTATCGTCCAGATAAGGAAGACAATATTCTTCTAGTCCGTGTAATAATTTGGATATGAATTTAGAGAATCTATACGAAGCCCCTATTAATTGGTTTGGGTTACATCGGTCCTTTAAATTCCCATCTTCCACTATTTTCTCGAAATTGTGACTGTTTGAATCGACGGATGGAAAATCTATTTCAAGATCCGGGGATTCTTCAGAGACGAAAACTTTGCTAGGCAAAATATTTACTTTTGCTACGCGTCTTACGTATGGTTTCAACGAATTAACGTGGTAGATTTGTGATTTCTCGTGTCGCCCTGGGACACTCACTAAATAACTTGTATCTGAAATGTTCGCGTCGATTTTTCCCGGCCCGATCCATTTAATAGACCTCTTATTTGGTTTGTTCGTGGCTAGTACTAAAACTTCATCGCCCGGCTCGAAACTTCTTTCAGTTGCCTTTTTATCGTAATAGAATTTCCTTTTCTCCCGGCTGTTCGTCATGTTTTCGACGGCTAGTTCCAGGTATCTTTTTAATCTATTTAACAGATTGAATACATGTTCCGTAACTAAATCGTGTTCGGGACCTTCCCCCGTCCACTGCTCGAACAACAATGTTTCAGGCGTTCTGAGATTTCGGCCGAAAACAAGTTCTGCCGGACTGCACCCGGTAGATTCATGGACCACCGTCCTAAGTGCAAATAGAGCGTGAGGCAAATTTGACTCCCAATCCTCTCCATCTCCTAAGCACAAAGACTTTAATAATTTTTTTACGGACCGGTGAAATCTTTCTACCATGTTTGAGTTAGGCCTACACACACTAGAATGTCTTAGTCTTACTTCGAATTTATCTAAAAACGTAGTCGTTAGACTGGAGATAAAACTGCGTCCTAAATCAGTTTGTATTTCAGTTGCATATCCTATTCGACTGAATACGGTAATTAACGCTTCCATAACCGTTTCCGAAAGCATGTTAGGAATTGCAATCGCTTCCGCCCATCGCGAGTATACACATAAGGCTTTTTCCACTCCCGTGTGAGAAGAAATCCCTTCATGACAAGCCGTTAAAATTCCTTGTCTAAATTTCCAGGGTATAATCAATTGGTTCCTTATATTTCCTCTATAGTCAGTTGAATTTCGCACAATAATAGAGTTATGAATTTCGTAATGCGATTTCTTTTTTTACGCTTTCTCGCGTACTTCATTTAATTCTACCTCATCTTGTTGAGCTTTCACGAAATCCGCCTTTTTGACTTCCCCTAAAATTGAACACGTGTCTGGTTCCAGCTCTGGAACAATCAATACATCTTCTTCCGTTTGAGATGTCTCCTCCCCCTTTTCGGAAGAGCTTTCGTACAATACAATAGTAGCATCTTCAATAGGAACTTTGGGGTTGTTTGATACAATGCCTTTCCTTTCTTCCCCTTCAAAAGTCCCCGATTTTTTCTCTTTCAGAATTGATTTAGTCTGATTGCGGGTAAGAACGGCATTTAAAACTGCGGGATTATTCTTTTTTCCTTCCTCAATTAATTTCTGAGTATCATTTCCCACAATATAGTAATCCATGTCAATTTCCTTTTCTGCTACTATAGCTTTAGTTCGGATCGAACCTGCCCCCTCAATTTCTAAATTTATTATCGCCGTAGGTAAACGACGTACATCATTCATGAGTGGTTGCGTAATCCAAACGTAATTCCCGTCTAGTTGATCAGGTTTAATTAATCGTCCTGGGACGACATCTTGGCAGGTCCCAGAATCTCGGAGTGTAACTATTTCCTCTTTATTAATTTTTGCGCGACTCAAATAAGGTTGGAAACCTTTTTCGAATTTAGTTCCGTCGCTAATATGTCGAACATTTGTTACAGGTTTTTTATTTTTTCATTTTCTGGACAATCGGCCTTCACATGGGAAAAATTAGAACACAAAAAGCACTTCCTTCCACTAGGTCGTTCGAAAACCCGTTGCCGTTCTGTGTTATCATTTCTGCTCCTCCAATTGGTTTCAGTTTCGTTTTTCTTTTCTCGCGATTTGTCATCAATTTTCGGTTTGTCGCCTCTCCTGTCTATTGCGTTTCCGGTGTTCCACGATTTTTTTTGTGATACCTTAACAGCTTCGTATTCGTCTAATTTTGTTGCTAGAGTTAGGGGATCCGTATAATTAGCCCAAGAGTCTATGAAGTGCTCTCTTAGTTCCGTGGGGGCACGACGTTTGATTTGGTCCGTTATCAATAACTTTTTCAGAGCCGAAAAATCTGAAATTCCTAAACCGTGTAACCATCCTTCGAGAAAACTGTCAAGTTCAAAGATTAAATCTTTCCATGGGCTTCCAGGATTTTTAGCATGCCTATTTAATTTTACCCTATAAGCTTCAGGACTCAGCCTATACCTGGCCAGTAATAATGATTTCACGTGTGCGAAATTTTCAATTTGGTCTGTCGGTTCGCGCAAGATCAATTCCGCTATGTCTATGGGTAGTAAAGAGAGTAAATGAGTTACGTAGTCTTCAGTTTCGATACCTACTCTATTAGCTTGTCGTTTGAATAAGTTTAAGAAAAGAGTTATGTCGGATTTATCGGGATCAAAGCGGTGCATTACAGTCTTAAGTGCAAGCTTAGGTTGACGTTCAGCATTACTACTCGCAGTGGAATTACGTCTCTCTGAGGTTTGAGATAATCTCAGCTGTTCCAGTGTAAATTCCCTTTCCTTCTCTTTATCTTGTCTTTCCCTTTCTTTCTCCTCCCTTTCCCATTGTTTTTCTTGTTCTAACCTTTGTTTTTCCTGTTCTAACCTTTGTTTTTCCTCTTCGCGATCCCTAACTATATATTCAGCTTGAGCTAAAGCAAGAGTTTGATCATAATCGCTCGCGGATTCAATTTTCCTAATAATAGCTGCCATATTATCATCCGGTTTGATTTCCACCCCTAGGACTTCTGCCAAATTTTGTAAGTCTGCCTTCCTACAATATTTGAGTGACGTAATTTTCGCCATGATTCCGTTAAGTTTAATTCTGTTAACAAAAACCCAAAAAATAAAATGCATTTAACTAAATCGTTAACAATTTCACAATCCAAATTTTATGCATGTATAAGAAAATAAAAATTTCTAAACACAATTTAATAGATATACAAGGATTTCTAATTCAGACCATTTCTTCAATTCTGTAATTTAGTCTTAATAAAATAAATTTTTCCTAAACTTAAAGATCCCTATGCACACAAAAACACAAATAATAACTAACTTTCTGAAATGTCACAGAAAAACAACTTGGATTTTTTGGATTGGGCACTCATACAGATTATTAACAGAAACATTTACTAATTTAAATACAAAATATTTTTACCAAAACCTGTCCTAACATACAATAGTCAACAGAAATATGTTACAGCACTAACCGTTAATAAAATTTTTAATTTAGTAACTAAGTTATTGAATTTTATAAAGGCCTTTCCTTTTTTTTTTCTTTTCACCCACTGGTTTATCAAATGTTTTTAGAGAAAAACAAAATAATTCTAACTCGAGAATTTTTTTACAACTAGATATTACTTATTTATTAAATTATTTTATGATTAACTTTAATTAATTTGACCTAAATCGAAATTCACTGAAATAGATTTTTTTTAACTTAAGTTTAAGTTTAGAATCATGACAATATTTTACTATAAATACACTAAATTTTCAATCTGAGGCCACTCAAAGAAAAATGAGCCTACCTTTTTCTGCTTGGCACATCTTTCCGAAGAGGTCGGTTCCGGTTGCTCCTGGGTCTGGCTCGGAAGGGTTTCTTTTCTCGGGCTCCACTTGTCAGCGGTCAGTGGTCCTTGATTTCGAGGCACTTGAAGCTTGGCGCTCCTTGGGTATAGCTGAAGGACTCTGGGGCTCCTTCTCAATTTGCTGCAGCACGGCTGAGGCACTCCTATATCTTTTCTCTTGTTGCTGAGGCACGGTCAGGCTTGATGCTCTTCTATTGGCGTCGTCTCTCTGGGCGGGCGCTATTATCACACACTGGGGCAGACTAAAATATCCAAACAACTTTTCTTTTCTGGTGTAAGAATCCGCTAAGCTGCCACCAGTTATAAGACCTCCAGTCGGCGTTGTGTGGTAGCGGGTCGAAAAATAGCGGCAAGAGGCTGGATCAGATTTCACTAGAATTTATTTAGTTCATTACAAGAAAATCTATTCCACTTATAACAAAATAAAAGATGGGTTCTCCACAACAGATTGAAAAGATTGTTCGTACTGAATCTGAAATGGCTTTACCGCCACTCGTTAATATGATAAAAGTTTATCCGGAGTTGTTCTCCACCAGTTCTTTACCATAGGCATCAACCGCCTATCAATTCTTCTCCCAGAGTAAAACACTGGTCACTACCTTCTCTGAGTCCGAGGGCCAACTCCCCCGTCTCTGCGCTCCGCGTCCGAACAGCAGAAGAAGTCCTTTAGAGCATCTCCTCGCTCTGTTTATCCCGTTTTCCCTCATCCATCATTCCTTGGGATGACCCGCCTCTTTCACTCTTGCACAGCGGTCGCCTTGGAGAAACATCTTTCTCCTACTTGTAGAAATCATCGCCATAGCGGTCTCTCTCAACACTTCAAAGTCTCATCTTCCGTGGGGTCTAAAATCGGCGGAACGACCATATGCATTAATCGAAGAGTTCACTTTAAGTGCTTTATGGAAATCGGCTGACTTTCTTATGTCTACTTTGAGAGTGGAGAAAGATGTATTTCTCCTTTTGAGAATTCTCCGGAATTTCCCGTCGTGGGGGGTGATTTTGGAAGCGTGGGAACGAAATTCATCACACTATTAAAAAAATCGCGTTCGAGCGCAATCCATTTTTTCTTCAAGCAAAAAATTAATTAATTTTTGCTAATTTTAAAGAGCTCCGTTTTTACTTATCAAGAAAGGAGATATTTCGGCCAATCAGATGGTTTGTAGCCGTCTTGCTGCCACCGCCCCTTAAATTCTAGGCCTGAGCGCTGACACTAAAATGGCGGCTGTCGAAGACGGATTTTTTAAAAGTGTACACGGTTCCCAAAATTTTGACTCCAGTAATTTTATAAACGTTTTCTTAGACTTATTTAATGACAAAAAAATAAAGCAAAGAAACTTAAAAAAAATATTGGTACCAAAACTGAAGGAACCTTACACACGCTGAATATAATCCGCCTTTGGCTTCTGCTATTCTTTTTGTCAACGCTGAGGCCTAGTATTCAGGGAGGGAAGGTTCTGAACTGACATCATTTGCCTTATTCTTATTGAATGAAAGCAAATTACATTAATATAAAAACTTCAATACAATAATTATAACTGTTAATTTATAAAAAATCCGGCTTTTGGTTAAATGCTTCAAATTGGCTTTTGGATTAGCAAAAATCCGGTAGCATCATAATCTATGAAAATTGGGTTCCCACAAATATTTTTTTCCAAATACAGCACTGAGGATAAGTAACAGTTTTAATAAGCATTTTTCATTATACTCATACTTCTACATACCTGCCCACCACAAACACTTAATCTGATGTATCAGGAACTTTTGAAAGTGTAAACTCAGTAATCTAGGGTTTTACAATTTTGTTTCCGAAAAAAAAGATGTTTTGATTGCATTTTGTGGCAGTTATCGCGGACAGACAGACAGACAGAACAGACTGACAGGCGGAAAACAATAAATTTTGTGTCGCCAAAATAAGCCTTCACTGAAGTTTCGGCAATGACGTCATTATTCATGAGTTATTGCTATCCATGTTTCTAATATTTTTTACGACTACTATAAAATACCTGTTTTATTTCAACTATGACGTCAAATTTTTTCAGGTGAAATAATTGTTAAAAATATAATTATTTTTTATTTCTTTTACTTCTAATTATGCCCCCATTTTTGTCAGAAAAATTCTTATTAAGGGTGTATTTCGATTCAAACTGCTTGTTTCCGATTTATTTTTGAATACACTTTTGCTCTCAAACACATGAAACTCGCAGATTCTCTTATTTAGAAAGTGCACAAGGTGCCGTAAAGGTCAATTCTTTGATAAGTGTACAAATTATTGCAAAAAAAGCAAGCAAAAACGGCAATTTGAACCGATTTTCCCGAAGTGGGAGATAAGGGAACGAAAAGAAAGGCCTTCCAGAGAAGTTAATTGCTTATAAATCAAATTCTAATGAATTGAGCGTAAAAAGACTTTACTCGGCACCTCATACGTCCCTTCAAGAATCCCCTCAGCAAGTTTCATGATTCTACTTTTAAAAATGTGTCTGAAATTGTATCGGAAAATTTCGAGCTGCTGAAGGTGGAAAAGCGTTTTTCGAATACACCCTTAACGAAACAAATTTCCGTGTTTAATATTTCACAAAGTACAATATTTATTTTTATTTTAATTCTGACGTCATATTTATTTTTTCTTGGTTTAATTTTTCGAATGGAAATTGCTCAATTGAAACTTATTGCCGTTGAAAAATTATTCCATATTTTGATTTTTTTGGCAACGATAAAGGAAATTGGTTAAATTTTATCTAAAAAATCGCTATTGATTCTGCATGAAAAAGAAGGAAATTTTTAATTATTAAGGAAAATATGTGAATAAAATTAATAAAACATAGCCTATGTTCTTTTCTGGTCTATGTTATAGTTATACACAAAGATACAAACACATTAATTCATCAGTTTTGACGTTGACTTCATTTAAATTTTCGTACACGCATTCAAATTTATAACATTATAAAAATAAGGATTGTGATGAATGGTTGCTTAGCAACCATTAAGAGAAAATAAAGAAAATGAAATAAATACATTTGAAATAAGTAAATCTCTAAAACAAATTAGTTTATATTATCGGAACACATTTATAAAAAAATCTCCAAAATTTACAGTAATAATTAAAAAAATCTGACAAATGTGTAGACAAAATTTCAAAACAATACTAATAAATTAACCGGTAAATTTCAGTATCCATTTATCATTGAATTCCATTAATAAAATGTGACATTTTCTCTCAAGAAAAAAAAAAAAATAAAAATCATTGGATTTGCCATAGAAAAGCATTATTGCGCAAAATAAAATATTCTATATTTTCCGAACGAATGAATCAAATCTTACAAAAAAACTATGCAGCTTAATCCCAGTGCCTCACTAACATACCCACTTAATTTCAAGCCAATCGGATGTTTTTTGCGGTAGTTATCACGGAACAGACAGACTGACTGACAGACAGATAGACACAAAAAAATTTCGTGTCTCCAAAGTAAGCCTTCACTGACGTTTCGGCAATTAACTGAGCAAACACTCAATGCTGGTCTTATATAAAAGCTGAAAGGAGCAAGTTTGTAATTGAAAGGCGATGAATGTTAAAAGGAATAGTGCTGTTGGACTTATTTATTTTCCTGTAAACTGTTACGCTCACGTGTTAAGCTTGATAAATGTTTTGATTAGCTCTGCGTCAAAAAATGACAACTCGTTATTCTTTTCCATTTTGATGGTAAATTGTAGGTTAGGGTCTGTTAAGAAATGAATACGAACCAGATAAACTATGATCCCATACTATGAAAATGTCATCAACGTAACGGTACCATACTGATGGAGTTAAACTTTCCAACTACCTGTCTTAAAGGATAATTACTTTTATGGTCCTTTAATCTCCCAAATATTCTAAGTGTGATGGCGGTACAATTAACTTTCAATTTACTTTTGTTTATTGATGGCCAGCATCTCCTATTGACTAATTCTATTTTTTTTATTCTGAATTTGTCTGTTCGGATCCTTTTTAACTAGTATGCATTCCATTTCTCGATACATGTTTCCATTCCTATACAATTCATGGCGTAACAAACACGCGTAACGTGTATAAATGTCAAGTGAATGTGACATTGACGATAAGCCATTATTGGCATTTAATCTTATAGTTTGCTAGATTGTTTTTGAGTCGACGGGATAATTAAGTAGTACAGAATTGCACAAAAGAAACATCCGTATAACTCCTAAAATAACAATCCTAAAAACTGATAGTTTATACCGAGTCGGATTAAGCGTCTCATTTCCAATCAAAATATATATTTGAATTGAAATTTGGATGCAATACAGGGTCATGGAAAATCGAAGAGTGTGGAAAATAAAATTACATATATCTCTGCAACACATTATCCGATCAACTTCATCCTTTATGCAAAATTTATGGGGTTTTTTTATTGTCTTTTACATTCACTTTTTAAAATAAAAAAATTCGAAAATTTTTATATCCCTTTTATTAGAATGAATATTTCGAGATCCGAAAAAAATAGTTCCGGGTAATCCAGGTACAATTATCGGGTATTCAATAGACTTCTTAGCATTATTACATCCTAAGTAAACAACAAATTTCAAGTCTCTTACTTCAATTTGTTCGTGAGATAGAGCGTTTACAGACAGACGGACGGCATTTTTTTTTTTTCTAAAAATATGTTTTTCGGAATCTTCGGTGTCGTAAATGTGTCAATCCGTCAAAAAAAAAAAAAAAAAAAAAAAAAAAAAAAAAAAAAAAAATGTGTTTACAAGACTTACTTTATACTACATATGATGGTAAGTAATATGCAATAATCTCTTCCGAGTCATCCAAGCTTCAAAAAAGAACTCGCTTGTCTTTAGGAACATCAGAAAACAATTTCTTTTCGAAATTTGAAGAATAATTTATGTATATATATTGTATATATATGAGCTGCTCATCCATTTCGAAAATGTTTCTGAATAGCTTTTGCAGTTCGAAGGAGCGCAACATGCCGATATTTGAAATAAAAGTTTCCCCGTTTGTTGTGCATTCGGAATCAATAAAATTCTTCAGAATCCTGTAATGCTGCTATCACAAAATTTTTGAGCCAAATTGGGAGTTAAAAGTGGCTGTAAAATTTGTGACTCGATAAGTTTGTGAATCTGATAGCAGCTTAATAGATTCTTTTAATTAAGATATCAGATATGATGTTTTTCTTGGATATCTGACTCCAAACAAAAAAATTGCTATGGTGCATTTTTTCTAGTTCTATTATATTTTATAGGTATATTTTGAAGCTATATCTCACATATATATGTTTTAATACTTTATATGCAATGGTAACATTTTCTACGTTTTTTATTTAATAAGATATAGAACATAGCAACCGTTTGTTTAGAGTCAATTTCCAAGCAAGACGTCATGACTGACGTTACACTGAAAGTGTCTATAAAGAAAGTGCAGATGACATCAAGTGTGGATAAGCAAGAAACAAAAAAAGCAAAAAAGCTGAAAACTGCGCGAATGGCGTTTGAGCAATGACAGGAATTTCAATCGCAATAAATACAATTGCTATTAAATATAAATTACATACAATTTAGCTTTGCATAAATAAAAAAGGAATTATTAACATGAAATAGGCAGAAAGTATTTGATTACAATAATGAAAATTTATTTTACTAATAGCAGGAGTGATTGTGACTCAGAATGAAAAATTCTGAAAATTAAGTGATGCAAAGTAGAAAACCCTGAAAATTATCAAATGCAAAATATACCAATTTCAAAGGTCCCATTCAATCAAAAAGATTTGGAGCAGAGAAAAAAAAAAAAAAAAAATGTGACAAAATTAGTTTTTAAAGCAGCAAAAAAGTTTTTGGAACAGAAAATTCCAATCCAGCAATAACCCTTTTTTTCGCAATCTTTTGACGGAATTTGCGGCTTTTCCGCGATCTTTTGACGAAATCGGTCGTTTTTTCGCGATCTTTTTACGAAATTGGCCGTTTTTTCGCACTTATGTAACGAAAGTTACTGTTTTTGCGCGATTTTTTTTTAATGAAATTTGAAGTTTTTTCATGAAATTTGCCGTTTTTCCGCGCTTTTATGACGAAATTTGCAGTTTATTCGCGTTTATTTGATGAAATTGGTCGTTTTATCGCAATTTTTTGACGAAATAGATCGTTTTTTCGCGATTTTTCGGCAAAATTGATCTTTTTTTGCGATTTTTTTTAGACAAAATTGATCGTTTTTTCGAGATTTTTGTGACGAAATTGATCTTTTTCGGCATTTTTTTTACTAATTTGATCGTTTTTCGACGAAATTCATTGTTTTTCGCAATTTTTTGAGGAAATTTAAATCTTTTTATTACGAAATCTGCGACTTTACCCCGCGATTCTATAAAGAAATTAGTTTTTGCGAGATTCTTTAATTAAATTCGTGGGATTTTTTTTTTTTTTTTTTTTTTTTTTTTTGCGTGACCCATTAACAAATTTACGTTTTTCCATGACTCTGACGATATTTCCGTTTTACCCGTGATCTTGTGTCAAAATATCTGTTTTCCGGCGATTTTTGGACAAAAAAACACATTTAACATTTAAAGAATTTTTTCTTCCACGATCCTTTGTGAAATTTCCGCTTTTTTTTTTTTTTTTTTTTTTTTTTTTCGCAATCGTTCGACGAAATTGTCAATTTCTTTCTGCGAACAATCGACAAATTGATTTTTTTCGGCGACCATGTGTCGAAATTCGTGATATTTTAAAATTCGAATTTTCCACTAAATATAATAATCTCATAAACTCGGAAAAATCGATCGAAAAATCCGGAAATCCGAGGTATACAAGGAACACAATCGCCCATGTTGAAGTCTTCTGTTTTAAGACAATGCCGTTATGTTTTTCAATGAGCATTCGGCGATCGCGATGAAATAAGATAACCACCGCATGCGATAAAGGACCTCTCGTATTTGAAGTGTTGAAATAGAGGCATATTTTGATGTGGATTAAAATTATTTTACAATTCTTTTTTTATTTAAACGAATAAAAAACGGAAGTCTGTACGAAACAAATTCTTGAAAACTCAGAAAGTAAAAAAAAAAAAAAAAAAAAAAGTAAAAAAGCGAAAATTTAAAAAAAATCGGAAAATCCGAAAAAAGCGGAAATTAAAAAATGACAAAAAAGCTGAAAACCGCGGATCCGTGGAAGAATCTCATCCCTGTAATGTACATATAATTTAGAGTGATTTGATTGGTCAGTGCTCGACAGGTCTATGTATGATTGGCCTATGATGCCAAGGTGAATTCTACAATGGTTTTAACAACAAAAATGTAGTGATAGATTGGTTGACGTTTGTAAACATACCCTTTCCTTATTGACTGCCAGAACATGCACTGTACGCCAATGTTTAAATCGAAGTTTCCTTGTTTGCTGTGTACTGTGTACTCTCGGCCAAGAACAACAACAGAGTCCAGAAATGAATACAGGAGTCTTACAAAGTTATATAGAAACTTTATTAGCATCTCATAGGAAATTATGCTCATTTTTCAACTTCTTTCATATCTCTTTATAAACAGCAATATTTTCCATAATTGAAGAAAATAAAAAATAAATTAACAAAGATTATTAACATATTTACAGCTTTAGGATACATTTCAGCAACATTTTTAAGATTCAATACTTCACATAAATAAATACAGATATATTGCAAAAACAACAAAAATAAAAAAGGTCTCTCATCTTATTATTGCATTTTGATACATTTCAGTGATAAAAGAACAGACAACCTATTTCTCCACTCAAATAAAAACAAAAATTAGCTGCTAAATTTCCAGATTGCAAACATTTGTGTATCATTTGCATAGTAAACAGTCAATGTACTTTTTCCCAATAACACCAGAAAAAGTATTTTATGGGAACAACGATGGGTATAACAACCTACTTCCATAAGAATACAAGGTGAGCAAAAAAAAAAAAAAAAAAAAACGTTTTTCTAACCAAGTCATATTTCCTTCACTGTTTCCATGAAATTCTATATATTAAACAACAGGTAGTTTAAACCAATGTTTACTCATAACTTAACTATCAAAATAAACATCATCGGAAAGTAAACATTTGGTGTTAATCTTACTTAACCCCTTAACTTCCCCAGGCGTACATATATATATATATATATGTCTCGCTCAAATAAATGCATATTCCTGAAATTAACTATCAAACAACCACTTTTTTAAGTTAAAAATTTTGCTTTATTAACAAAAAAGAAACTTTTATCATTAATAAAAAAGGAAAGATTATTTTCTATAATTTGTGATAGCAAATTTTTTTTAGCAAAAAAGTTGAAGATTTTTTTTTTTTTTTTTTTTTTTTTTTTTTTTTTTTTTTTTAAAGCTTTGGCAGTTAAGGGGTTAAATGATTCAAAGCATTCAACTTTGCTTTTATAGCAAATTATTAAGTGCTACTGAAAAAAAAAGTTTTAAAGAATAAAGAGATTTAAAAATTTTAAACATTGTATATTGGGTAAAGGAATATCCATTTTATATGCTGGAGATCCCTCCCCCTTTCAAATAATAATAAAAGAAGAAAGAGTGGAAATTTAAGGGTTGGGGGTATGTTGAAATTTTATAACAACGGGAATCTACTGAAATGTGAGATATTCCCACAATAAAGATCCTACTTTTTTTTCTGTTTTTAATTTTTCAAAAAACTTGAGGAGAAAATAGATAATTTTATATTTTAATACTTTCTTATACTTCATTTTCATACAGGAATTTGAATTCTTGATCATAAAGCTTATATGCAATCTTTTAACCCTCACAAAACAACGCTAGCAGTTATTCATAATCTTCATGAAAAATGGAAATACAATCCACCAAACAACTTAAAAGGCTTTGCCACCTTGTATTTTTAGGAATAAAAAAAAACATTGCACAGGTATCATAGCATACAAACATAACATATGAAACATTAAATAGACAGGGTGATTCATAATGGAGTGACAAAACTCATCCAAACAATTTTTTTTTTCAATTAACAATGTGTGGTCTGGATTAAAGCATTACAATGCTACAGGGTACTTACTATTTGATAATTATCAATGTCTATATACTCATGCCCAATTATTTGTCAAAAGCTGTTTTAGTTAATGCTTTTGATTTAAAATACTAATGAGGGGGAAAAAAAATATATGTATATGTGTATATATATACATATTTAAATAGAGCTCTTTAGAAAAGAGGATAATGCAAATAATTGATCACAATTTAGTGACACTTTTTACTGACTATTTTGTCAGTTAATACTAAATGTTGGATAATACAACAAAAGCTCACAGTCGCTTCAGTTTCATGTTAATGAGGTTTGATAATATATAGTTGTATTAATTTATTAAAATAGCTTGAAAAAGGTGTCATTTTAAAACATTACAGATCTTAATGGATCAATTTCACACCAACAATGTTAACTTTTTCCAAATGTTTCATTGGATGGCAACGGTGTTGATCTAACAGAAAAGTAACAAAATATGCATAATAATGCTTAAAAAACTAGAAAGAAAAAAAAAGGCTTGTTTGTAAAAGTTTTATCACTCTGTAAAATTTAGCACATCTTTTTGAATTACTCTGTAAACATTATACACTGAAAAAACATTATTTTAGAAATTAACGCTATTATATTTATAAAACAATCAAATTTACCGTTTTAAAACATTTTACATACATATATACTTTCATCTTTTTCAAAAGAATTTAAAAAATGGTTATCTGAAATTTCATGGTGAATCGATTGGTAAAAAGTTCCATGGCAGCAAGTATGTAATGGCACTTCATTTATAAAACAGAAAGATTTTATGAAACACAAGATGAATACTAAAATTTTATGAAAATAGTATCATACAGATAAAGAATGGTTTCTTAATAAATTTGCAATGAAACATCATGCAAGATAAGGGGGGGAAAATGCTCTATCCCTTTTTACTTGCAATATTTTAAAATCAAATTTATTTCAATTCACATAAGCCATGCTACAATATATTCTTTCGCCTTAAAGTGAGTTTAAAAAACACATTTTTTTAAGTTAAAAAAAAAAAAAAGGTTATATTAATCATTTAACATTGTTATCAAATCCAGACATACTATTTTATGACCTATTCCCAAAGTCATTTTTATTCTTAAACAGACAAAGTTTACAGGCTCGCCATTACACCAAATTCCCACAAAATGCTTCATTTGGCGAATAAAGAATTAATCAAATTCACCAAATTAAGAGTGCTGGATTTCTGTGTCTTTGTATGTGTGGTGCCAACACATTCAAGATTCTTATCCATGTTACTGAACTGTTGATGTCACTTTAAATGTTTAACATTTACACTGCTCTATTTTTAGAGATAACGACTCAATACTAATTCATTTTAACAGCCAAAGACACACAAAGGATTTTGGGACAGGTATTAATTCTTCCTTATCAGTTTATCACTAACGGCATCGCACCAGTAAATACTCAAACAAAATTACTTGCATCAAGCACCAAATAGAGAAAATTTCTGCTCAAATTAACCATTCACCCTATTATTTATTAGGTGAATGCTAAGTACCATGGGTCAGTCAAATTTTTTTATTGATTAAAAGTCAAAATCTCATAGCAATATTTAGTGTAAATTTTCACATAGGTAAATCAAAGATAGTGGTATCTAATTTTAATTTAAATTGTTAAAAGATTGTCCAAAACATTTATACATTTAAGTGATATGTTTAGAAAATACTTCTTAAATTTCTGAAAATGGATATTCAAAATTTCTGTTTTACAGACAATTATTAAAATTAGACTATTTTAGAACATTATTGAAAAAACAGATACAATAAGGATATTAAAGAAGAGTTTTTCAGTGTTTAAAGCCACATCTATTTTGCTAATATGTCTTTTGTTTTTCTTAATCTTTATTTGCCAAATCACTGTGTTGGTAAAAAGCCTATTGAAAATTTTATATCTTCCAAAAAGAGGTAAAGAATTATTCTTTTATTCTTTATTGAAAGAAAGAAGAACAAATAGCAAGTTATTGTGGCACAAAAAGAAGCATGAGTTTTGTAGAGTTAAATAGATGGGTCAGCATCGCCTCTCTCTTTTTCATAACAGAGTTTAATGTCATTCACTTATAACAACATAGAACCTTAAAACATATAAATAACATTTAATGATTTTAAGAAGGGAAAATAAATCACTAACAAAATAAATAACGCACAACATTGTACACATAGCAATAAAACAAATAGAATAAACATAATCCAGAAGATTGCAACAGAAAAAAAAAGGATTGTCAGGAGAATTGTTATAGATAAAACTCAAGAAAAAACACTAAAATTTACAATTATTAGTAAGAGGAAACTAGCTGGATGTGCCAATCCCAAAACTTTCTTCTATCTCATACATACATTTTAATATTTGAAAAAAAAAAAAATAATAATTACTCATTTTAGGCAGATTTTTTTTTTCAAATTCAGGGAGGATCTACTTGCCTTACCAAAAAATAATATACAAAAAATTTAGTTTAGTTCTAGAACTAACTTCATACACTTTTATGTGGAGCAATATTGAAAATGGCATAGAATTCGCTATTGCAGCGCCCCCTTCCGGCGGATTTTTTTCAGATTCAGGGCGATCCAACTAGCCATAGCCATACACTTACACAAAAAATTTCGTTCAATTCAATGCATAACTTCATACACTTTTGGTCAGAACAATATTGAAAATGGCACAAAAATCGCGATTGCAGCGCCCCCTTCCGGCGGATTATTTTCAAATTCAGGGAGGACCAACTAGCCATAGTCATACACTTACACTAAAAATTTGGTTCAATTCGATGCATAACTTCATAGACTTTTGGTCGGTACAATATTGAAAATGGCACAAAAATCGCGATTGCAGCGCCCCCTTCCGGCGGATTTTTTTCAAATTCAGGGAGGACCAACTAGCCATAGTCATACACTTACACTAAAAATTTGGTTCAATTCGATGCATAACTTCATAGACTTTTGGTCGGTACAATATTGAAAATGGCACAAAAATCGCGATTGCAGCGCCCCCTTCCGGCGGATTTTTTTCAAATTCAGGGAGACCAACTAGCCATAGTCATACACTTACACTAAAAATTTGGTTCAATTTGATGCATAACTTCATATATTTTTGGTCGGTACAATATTGAAAATGGCACAAACATAGCGATTGCAGCGCCCTCTTCCGGCGGAATATTTCAAAACTGAAGGAGGACCTGCTTGCCACAGCCAAAAACATTCACAAAAAATTTGGTTCAATTCTATGCATAACTTCATACACTTTTTGATGGTAGAATGGCGACATACACACAGACAGACAGACATTCTGTAAAAACATGTTTTTTGTAATCTCTGACCCCTAAAACGTGTAAATCCGTCGAAAACCGGAAGTCGAAAAAAATTTTGATTACAATACTTTCTTCTATTGAAGATAGAAGAAAGTAAAAATGTTTATGGAGAAACATTATTTTTCTGGAACTAAAATTTTCTTGCCTCATCTACAAAGACATGATTTTTTTCCCCCCAACATAACAGTTCAATAGTTTGACAGCATTGTGTTGACAAATACAATGTATAATAACTTCCATAATTTTAGGACAAATACTACTTTTGTTAGAAATTCTTCAGTTCAACACATTAACAATTAGAATAAGCATAACAAATATAATTATGACATTCTTAAACAGGGCTTTGATATTTAACAATTATAACATATTAAAGACTAACATAGAATAGTTTAACATATAATATACACAACATTTATAACTTATAAAATTAAATATTCAACAATAAGTGATAAAACCAAAGTAGTCAAGGTAAATAAATCTGTTTTGTGTTTTTATCCAACAGTAACTCAAACAATTTCTTTTTTCATTAAAAACGTATTAAACAGTTTTTACCTTTTTAGGCAAGACATGAATTTTCAAACAAGATTTTAGACCTTTATGTGACACCTAGAATATATATATTTTTTTGGCAATTAATTATTTTATTTTATTAGAAACTTTTTAATACATTACAACACACTTTGGTGAAAATATTTTATAATTAATTATAATTTTTAACAACAATAACAACAAATAAATAAAAAATTAAATCTGCTATTGAAAAATTAAACTTGCATACAGAAAATATCTAAACATTTTAGACACAAACTTTTAGCAAAAATACCAATAATTTACGGCAGTTATTCCTGTGCCAATTCTAAACTTCTAAATTCCAAACAATTCTTATAACAATTAGAAATCGGAAAACTGACAAACAAACAGATCTTTTAAGAATTTTTTTCTTTAATTGTCAGAGATTAACAAATATATCTTTTTATTTATTAATGCATTAAAATAAAATTTGCTGATGAATCAGATTTTTTAGGAACTAGGGGGGGGGGGGGGGGTAAAAAAGAACAAACACATGAACAAAATAAAATAAAATAAAATGATTAAAAATAAAGTCTCATTAAAAGTGTGAGAACTTATGGTTTTATGAATATCTAATTAATGCAGCATAATATACAGTTAAAATACATTATATTTCATCAATGTCAATAACTCAAAATTTAGAGCTTTATGGCAATGATATTGTTCCATTTAACATATGGGCTCTGAAGTATTATGTATAGTCCCAGCCTAGATACAGTCCGATTTTCTAGTCAGAAAAAGCCCATACGTCTGTACAAATTTGATAATTGCTACAGAGATCTCACACTAATTCATATTGATGTATCTTATTAGCACTCGAGATGTTTGTTTTCAGAACTAAAAAAAGCAGGGCTCGAAATTTAAAAATCCACAAACTGGAACGTTACTTCAAAATTTTTTTTGACAAAAAAAATTGTTCAAAAGTAAAAACAAATTTATATCTAAGCATACAAAAACAATTTTTTAAATGTATTCAATATTCTAAATAATAATCAGAGTACAATGAACTATATATATAAAACTGTAATAACATATTTTAACAATTACAGAAACCAGAATGATATTTAACATAATTTCAGGAACTGGCACATTTCAGGAACTGTGTCATCATTTCAATATCAATGTGGTTTGCTGCAGTACATTTTGAGCCCTGATCTGGATCTGCTGATATAAGGAATTAATGATGAAGACTGGATTTGTTTTCATTCTTTAAATCACAAAACTAAGAATATTTCAAACATGTTATATTATATAGGGATGTGAGTTTCAAAACTTGCCTCTTCCAAAAATTTTAAAAGCCTGTTTTCTGTATCACTTTATCTTATTGGTGAACCTGCGATAAAAACCAACTACTATCTGGAAAAATAGAAAAAATAAATAAATAAAAAACTAGTTTTATCATAGATTACTGGTAAAATCTAAGTTAAAAAAAAAAAAACAAGAAAATGGACACACTGAGAGATTTTTTGCAATTTCCCAAAATTTCAGTTTACAGATAAAGCAAGTTTAGAAACTTACATCCTCATGTATATTTTGATTTATAAAAAACAAAAATATTGATAAATATAAATAACCAAGGATTGGGAGGTACTACTCTGCCTAGGGTTGCACATTTTCACATCACACTATGTGGAAAAAATGGCGACAAACAGGTCAAGCAGAATGCTTTATTTAGAGGCTGACAAAATTTCATACATTCCATGTGAATGCTAAAGCAAACATTCTATGCAACTTTGGAGTGGATGAAAATCTGCATCTGTCGAGCCCTGATCATGACTAATTGGGACCTTGGGCAAAGATAAATTAGGGGGGTCCCATTCGAACTGTTGCAACATTAATCAAATAGAACTGATGGTGAGTCATGCGTGTAATGCACAAACAATATTTTCGCACCTTGAATTTTTAATAGAAGAAAATTTTTAGCCCCATCAATTCTAAATTAAGTATCTTATTTAATAAAAACAGTCTTTTTTTTTTCTTAGTACGGAACAAGACCCTTTTATATAACTTTAGAAACTTATCTAATAAACTTAATAACTTCAACTTGTGGAAGATTGTTAAATACCCTGTTAATCAAGTTACTTTCTTTTGCATCTTTTGAAGTTGTACTACACATACTGATTACTTTTAATTATTAAAATTTAGATATGATTTAAGTTCATTGCTTATACAATCTAGTAAAATCAAAATATTATTTCTTATTTAATAAGGATTGAGATTAGCTTTGCAAAAGCATTGAGCTGTGTGAGTTAAAAAGGAATTTGTTTTTCAGAAATTTAGGTAAAATCTTTTCAAAATTAAATTTGTATTTGAAAATTTTCAGAGTTTGAATTCAGAAAAAATATATATTTTGCAAATTAATATATTGCTTTGGGGTTCCTTAAAGTCCAGGGCTCATGGGCAAAATCCCCATTTAAAAGGGGGCGATAAAAAGTGGCTGCATCTGCCACACACTACTCGTAATCAACTAGATGCTGAAGTGTGTCCTAAGTAGCCAACGGGTAAGAAAAGGAGCAATATGTTAAAAATAGTGTAGATAAATTTTCTAACTAAAACAAAAACTGATTGCTTTAGTTTTGAACTGAAAACTGAATCAACCTGAATAATTTAATATTTTGAGAGACTGCTTACAAACATCAAGACATATATGTCTCACAGAAATATTCCAAAAACTATTTTTGTGTCAAAGAATATCATTGTTTAGAAATTTCACAAAAAATAATTAATAATTCCAAAAAATCGCTTTTTTTTTTTTTTTTTTTTTTTCTTGAGAAGAGGGGACACAGCAACTTCAGTTCAAAAAGTATTTTTCATTATCTTTAATTATTTACTTACAACCCTATCCTGTAAATTATTTTTCCTTAACATCAAAATTATTTATTCAAAGCTATGTACATCCTTTTTATAAAACTAATATTGTTACTGAAATTCAAAAATATAGATTCTATGGCTTTAGTGACTAAATGACATAATTTGTAAAAAATAAAGCTGATTTGAATGCCCTGTAAGGACCACATTGTTTTAAAAATTATTTTATTTATTTTTTTTAATTTATAAGTGGACACTTTTTAAATATAAGTGGACACTTGCAGACACTATTCAATATCTATATAAATGGTCCCAACATAAGTTTTTTTCACTTGATATGTTAATGTCTTTACCAGGATTGGACATTTATTTATTTAATTGAAAAACATATTTATGTTATTTTGCCTCCAGAATTGTTTATATATAGAACATAAATTGTTAATATTAAAATTTAAATAATAATAATAATACCAGGTTTTGAGTTTAAATTATAGAATGGGGAGTATCAATTAATATTTAAAAGAAAAAGCTTAAAACTATGATATAGAAAAAGTAATTTATATTTTCATATTTTTACACATTTAAAATAATATTTTAAGTTTGATTAAAATATTAAAAACATTTGAATTCCTTTTTTTTTTTTTTTTTTTGTCTTTTAAAAAGCTTTATTTACAAAATTTTTACCTATTTCAATTTGAAATAGCTCGCACATTTTGCACAGTGATATTTTCAATTGCCTTTTAAATGAATACTGAAAAATAAAATGAAAGCGTCACTGATTCAGATCCAATAAGAAAGGAGGGAATGATATAGGGGAATAAAGGAATCAATAAGTTGGTTCAAATAAAGTATCAGTAAACTATTTAACATTAAGATTATTCATTATTTTATTATGGTTAAAAGATATAGTAACTGCATTTAAATTATTCTTTAGGGCACTATGGAAGTTTTTAACTGTTGTTAAAATTATTTTAACAAACATCACAGAGATTCTAAACTGATTTTACTTTAAATTGAGCACAAATACGTAAAAAATAAACTGCATCAGATTTTAATCATAAACAATTGAAGAATAGAACAACAATTAAATTTAGTAGAATTATATTAGAAAAAAATTTCTTATTATCTTCAAAATAAAAATACACTTGCAGGATACATATCATGTACATATTATTATCATTTGCAGACCTTGAGAAGGCCAGTGTTAGAAGTGATTTGCTATTAAGGCTATTCTTAAATCATAAAGGGCAATTTTTGTGATAAAAGTTTTAATTTATTTCTGTTAAGAAATGCATGAAATTAGCTTGTTGCTCAGAAACTATCCTTTCTGAACAACAGATGGGAAGGGCAATTGTACTTCTTTTATATATACAGTAAAACCTCCATAACGGACACTCCCGAATAGCAGACACCTCTATTTATCGGACAGTTTTCCAATCCCCACTCCCAAAACCTAAATTTTTGTATGTTTAACCTCTGAATAACGGACATTCCGAATAGCGGACACTTTATTCGGCGATAAAGAATGAAAAAGTATTAAAAAAAAAAAAAAAATGAAAAATGAAAAAAAGTCTCTGAATTTATCAGGACAATGTGTCACAAATTTTTTGACAACAGATGAATGTTTGATAAAAAGCTGGAGAAAATCCGCCCCCCAGATTCAGTGCTAAATTTATTGAGTTGCCCGGGAGGAATTGAAATATGACCCAAGAATATTTTAAGATTTCATGCTTTTAAAGGTTAAAAAGTGCAATTCCTCCCTCTCCACCCAGAACTCTACAATGTCCAATACTGTCACATAGAAAAACAAATTACATGTAATCGCAAGCAAAAGTATACATTTGTAACAGATTTTTTTCACAAGAATATAACAAACAGTAGATAAAACTGTTCACAATTTTATTGCTTAAAAATAATTTTAATTTCTGATTAGTTATATAATAGAGGTTTTAGGACATATAAAAGTTAGTTAATGAAACATAGAGCATTTCTCAGCGATTTTTGAATCTCTGAGGTTTCCCCAATAGCAGACAATTTCTGTGTTCCCGAAGTGTCCGTTATTTAGAGGTTGTACTGTATATATATATATACATATATATTTTATATATATATATATATACAACAAATTATACAACTAACAGCAACAGATAATTAATAAGACACCAAAATTAAGAATAACATTGCAATTTGAAATATCAAAAAGGATGAATAACAATTAAGAATAGGTTAAAATTTCAATTTTACACAAAGAAATTAAAAAAAAAAAAAAAAAAATGAAGGCACAAGTGAATGATTGACAGTGATAGAGCTTAAGAGACACAAAAATTTAAATAATTTTTTTTTAGATCATATCTGGCATCATAAACCTAAAAATATAGCTATGAACTACTAAACTAGTCCCCCCCCCCAACATATACATACACACATATACATATATACACCTTCAGAGTCTTTAACAGTCGATAACATAACAGAAATCATCCAGTATGAAGGCAGGTTGCCTAATTTCATTTTCTGCTAAGTTTTATGAGGTGTATAAAAAAGTTTGGTACTTTTATGTTAGCTGGGCACACGGTGATAAACTACAAAATAGTGTTCCCATCCATTACCATCATTCATATTCCATCTATTTCCTTTAAAATAAAAACATTTTACTTATTTATATTAGAAAACAAATACAGTAGACTCCCTCAAATCTGCACTCCTAAAATCTGCAACTCTCTAAAATTCGCACATATTTTATGGATGTAAACAATGAAACATCCAGTTCAGATATAGAGGGAAAATTTGATTTTTTTTTAGTTTTATATCAATTCCATACATATTTTAATTCATAAATTTTGTTAATACTATTGCATTCAAGTTTTTTCATGAAGGAAGAATAAATTTATTTCTGAAAAAATGCAAGACATTGCTGTTATCATTGGTAATCACAATCTTCTTACCAAATATATTTATGTATTAATCAAGTTTTTTTTTATATTAAGTCTGATTAAACTGAAATAATTCCTTAATTTATGATTTTGGTGTGAATTAGTAATGTACCTTTATGAGGCAAAATTCAGTGAGTAGTTTAGGAAAAATGCATTTCATCTTTATAATGAATATTTAATCTTACATTATTGATCATTAACTTGACCTTCTTTTAACATTTTAATAATTTTAAAAATTATTTAAATTTTTATTATTTTAGTTTATGACTTGTTTTAATATTTTATTATATTATAAGCATTCAATATAGTTTCAATTGCATTATTAACTGCATTCAAATTACTGTTTAAAATATGTAAACAAAGCAATGACCAGAAATCCGCTAACTCTCCAGTCCCAAGCTGTGCGGATTTGAGGGAGTCTACTGTACATTTAAAATAAAAACATTTCACTAAATCTATTTAAAATATGTAAGTTTAATTTAAAAAACAATTTTTTTTTACTCAAAATTCACTCATTGTATTATGTAAAAAAATTAAAAGACAGAAAATGACATGTAATAAAACAATAAACCAAGATATTTTATATCACCATAAATCATTATTTGTAACACATTGGGAAAAACTAAAACTGCTAATGATGATTAAAAATAAATAAATAAATAAAAATATGATTGATCAGATTTGCAGCCAGATAACATAAAATAGTAGCTAATAATAAAATAGATGCTAAAATAGTAGCCAATAACAGTCCAGCATAATGTAAATTTAGAGTCAATTATCTTCAGTAGTTAGGAAATTACATCAAGAAATAAAATAATAATATTAACTAATAATAGTAAAGAGCATTTTAATACATCTTTTTTAGAAAATAACATTTTGTCTCACTTAGAATAATTTGGTAACAATTATTTTTCTAAAAGAATATAGAAATTTGCTACCAACCCTCCTTTAATTTAAAGATCTTCTGCCATAAAAAGTATGACATTACACATGAACCTTTAAGTAAAGCTAAATATAAAAAGTAAATCATTCAATAATTTAAAAAGTTCATTACATAAAATTTTCGATGTTGCATTTTAAACAATCAGATTGAAAGTTTTAATTGGATATAATTGGACAAATAAGAACAAACATATAAAAATATTGGATGAGATAGTAGATCAGATTTTCGACATGAAAACATTTCAATTAAATCAAATAGATTAAAAAATAAATAAAACAACACATATAAATTTTTTAAAGGAAATTCCAATTTATACAACTTAAAGTAATGCCAGAAATCAACTTCAAATATAAATGTACTCAGCATTCTTTGAAACAAAAGTATCTCTCATGTTATAAAAACCTTTTTAACCCCTTAAGGGATGGTGGGATATATTACATTCTACCTAATTTAAATCAGGATTAGCATCAGAAACTTTTAATTAAATTTTAATTTTATCACTTTTGTGATAAAAAGTTTTAAAATTGCTTTGCTTTATTCTGAAATATTTTTTTACAGTGTGAATTTAATTTGCCCTTGAAAGAGTTAAAGAGTCAAATAGAAAGCAGCAACAAGTAGTCTTTTGCAATTGAAATACAAAAAAACTTTTAAATACACATGTGTTACAAACAGCTAAATATTTAACAAATTATTTAAAAATATATATTGCTAACAGACAGCGAATATACAGAACCACTAATGGGGCATAATTGTATCATAATGTACAAAAATTTACAAATCATCTTCTCATAAAAACATCACAGGTATATCAAAATATATAAAAGATATAAAACATTACAAAATTAAATAAATTAGTTAAAATACATGACACTTTTTGTTAATCAAAATCTTCGTTATCTGATTTATCTGAATTTTCAGATTCTTCCGTAATAAAGCGTATGCGCTTCACTGCAGCATGAAGAACGGCTGTGAAATCAACAGGATGATCCCCCTTCATCTCAGGCCTAGGTTCTAGAACACAAACAAATGAGACATAAAAAATACTACTTTTAAAAAAAGTTAATGTTACAAAGAGCGACAAGATCAACTTAAATATTCCACCATTATTCACTATAAAAAAAAGAAAAGAAATAAGACAATTTTAGAAGGAAAATTGTCATGTTTCTGGCATTAATGAGCATGTGAATAATTAAGATCACTGCTAACTAACAATATTTTATTTATTGTATTAATTGTGTTAAAGAATTTATTCTTTCATATCAATGAGATTAGAATATTCATACCTTACTGTATGAAATCCTCATAGTGTAAACAAGTGTAGACAACAGAGAGACTAGATGAAATGAACCTTCTCACATATTTTTATAAGGATATTTTTAGAACCTTCTCACATATTTTTCATAGATTTCCTTCTAACATAGGAAAGTCCTTGGCAATCCCTGGTGAATGACTGAATCAGAAAGAAGTTCAGTGAGAGATATTGTAATTTGTTGATTTAAGAAAGGAGAACCTATTGTTTTTTTTATTTAAGTAAAATCTGACTGAGTGTGTGAATTAGTCTTGACTGAAGTCGCATAGTTAGAGGCTGAAGTTAAGCCATGCATTGCCAGAAAAAGTGTTCCTGAGAAAACATTTGACTCTTCTGAGAGAAACACATATAGTAAGGGAGATATCTGAGTGATTCTCTGATAAGCCTTGCTGAATACAGTAAACTGAGAAGGGAACAGCATAATTTAATAATATTAACCAGTATGTAAGCATTATTTCAAGTACAAATTGCAGAAATTTCAAGTAGACTCTGCTATATCTGAGCCTATAATTGCAAATAATATATTTTTCATGTCAATAATTTTTAAATTGCATTAATAATTGTCAGTTTTTACTTTTCTCCCATTGTTCCTGATATCACGCATTTGTATTGGTGGTGACAGCTTATCAACAAAACACTGGTTATTCAAATTTTTTACAGAGAGCAGATTAGAGTTTGAATGATAATCATCAGCACATAAATCATCAACAGATTAAAAAAGTGCTACATTTTACCATCAAGTTTAAAAGATTTTATATAAGGGAAAAACCTTCTGTGAAAGTCCATAAAAAGTAAAAAAAAGGTTATGTAGTTTTAAAGAATTTATTAACTTTCATCCGCGAAAAAATGCTGCAAGCATCTATTATTTTGGGAGGAGAAGCTGGATATAGTACATGTTATAGTTTAGTTACATATGTTATAGTTTACAAAATTAATTGCAAACAAATAATGTTCTGACAAACTATGAAAATGTTGCATTGTTTTCTCATAAAATAAATGATCCCTCTCTTTCCGAGTGATACAATAAATAGCAAATAATGTAATTTTCTAATCCATTGAGCAGATATTGCAAAAATGTGCATACATATTAAATGGCTGCTGACTCCGTTTGTTTTCATGTGATTTAACACTCAAAAGTATAAAACATAATAAAGAACAGAAAAAGAGAACTAAAACTTTACTTCAACAAGAAGTAAAGTGAAATTTAACATAATATTCAATGAAATATGGGTACTACTTGATTATCCTGTTGGACAATTTTACCAAATTATATAAATTGACATAATTTTTATTCTATATAACGAAAGAAGAAATAAATTTTTAAAGCATAATCAAAAATACAAATAAAATGCTGAATTAAAAATCTCTTGATGATGTAATAAACACGTGAAGCATTCAGTGAATGTCAAATGAATATGACATTTACAATCATTAATTATAGGCATGTAATCTTATAGTTTGCAATAGTTTTTTGGTTGATAGGATAACCAAGCAGTACCGAAATAATTTATGCAAATAAAATTCCTTTGAATACTTCTAGAGTTAAATGTAGCCTAAAAATACCTGTACTTGGTTGAATCATATAAACTAAGACAGACTTGAATACATTTTTTTAAAAATAAATAAAATCTATATACAAAAAATTAAGACACCAAAAAAAATTAAAAATAAAAAGAATAAATATTTCACTACGCTATTTGCAAGGCTTCATCAGTACAAATAAATATTCATTGCATAACAAACATGGGAATAAATCAAGACAGTTGCAGTTACTTATTTTTTAGAAAAAGATAATATTCATTAGAGACAGAATGAGCATTATTCAGAGTTGGTGATCGTAAACATGTCAACCAACCAGGTCCTGACTATCGTACGGCACATAGGGCCCATGTCCTGAGCACAAGTTTTTCAGAATTTCATCTAAATTTCCATTTTAAAAAATCCATAAATGCAAAAAAATGTTATATGAGATATAAATATGATGAAATGACAAAAATATATCTCAATGTATGGTCAAAAGCAGCTTTTAATAAATAATAGAAAAAATATTTTATTTTTATTCTTGGAACCATTTTTTAATTTTTAGGAAAACTTAAATGTCTGAGTTGACCAACCTTCAAGGAATAATCTTTAAAAATTTATTTTTCATTTTATCTTTTTTTAAAAATGTATTCAAGCCTGCTTTGTTTGTATTATTCAATCTTTTAATAGTGTTTTAAATTCAGACGTTAAACGTATATGTATTGCAAATACCTGTACTTGGCTTTTTCAATTTGCTTCTTATATTAAGAATTTCATCGAGATTGAATGGCTGGGCTGATTTCATGGGCTGAACGTCCGTGGGTTTTTTCAGTCCCTGCAATTTCAACTTCAGTGCATCCTCGGAGACTAACACCTGAGAATTTGTCATCTTGTTGGTCTGTTCGGGACTTTTCTTAAAAACAGCTGGCATGGATTGGGTAAGAGAATCTGGGGGTCCAGGGGGAGGTGGGGGTGGTGGTGGTGGTGGGAACATAGGACTTGAAGGAGGGGGCGGTGGTGGAGGAGGAGGAGGTGGTGGTGGTGGCAACACAGGTGGTTGAGATACTGAAGGAATTTGAGGCTGTGACAATCTTTTCTTGTCATTGACTTTGCTGCTGTCAGTCTTGTCGTTATTCACCACCGAAGATTTTCTCCTAGGGGATTTTGCCCGAGACTCAATGTTGGGCTTAGGAGGCACCGTGTTGTTGGAGGCAGAAGCAGAACTCATAGAAGAGGCCATAAATTCTTCAGAGTCATCTGAATCTTGATTTTTGGTTTCCCAAACCAAAGCTTTCTAAATAAAACAAGTAAGAAAACATTCAGAAAAAAAAAGAACATAACAAAAGAAAGACACAAATATTCCATTTTTATGATGTAATCAAATTACCTCAATATTCCTTATACAATTTCGTGTACAACGAGCCCAATTGTTCTCTTTTTTTTTTTTTTTATTAATATTAATTTATTATTTATTAATAATTTTATTATGATGATTGATGAATTATTTTTACATTTCCATGACTTCAATATATACATATATTTTAATAGAACAGCCAGGTACCAGGTTTTGAGGTACCTGGTTATTCCAGGAAATATAGACTACATAGCTATATGCTTATGACACCCGTGTGTGTATGGGGAAGGGGGAGGGAAGACAAACATTATGGTACCTAATTTATCAATCTATTCTCATTTTATCAGGGAATAAAGAATGTCACATTATGCATGGTCAAAAGCATATTCTTCTTACCATGGACCTTCATGGACCCTTCTCTTCTGTTTGCAATCTGACTAAGACTACAACAAATTTAAATTTAAGCATAACCGTTATTCAAATGTGTTGGAACGGGGAATATCATCCAACACATCAACATGCATTTTGTATATATTCACATATTGTTTGTAATTTGTATTTATTTTATTAGGGATTAATCTAGGGCTAGCCAAACAGCCAAAAAGCTAACTGAAAGCTCTTTTTGCACCAAAAACATTTAGTGAATTAGCCAAATAATACATATATATATATATATATATATACAGGGTGTCCGAAAAGTCTGCAAACGGTCGAATAACTCGAAAAATACATACGAGATTGAAAAACGTAAATATACCTGTTAAATATTTTTAAATAAGCTACTCAGTGATACCAAATTTGACCTTCATAACCAATCCCCTGGGGGTCAGAGGGGGTCCAACTTTGAAATCTTAAATTATAACCCCCATTTTTTATTGCAGATTCGGATTCTACGGACAAAAATACGTAACTTTTGTATTTGATGTTTATTTCGAATCCTCGTTTATCACGGTGTAATTGAGCATATTAAATCGATACATATTTCGGCTTTTCCAACGGGATTTTCCCTAATCGAAATTAATTGGGGAGAATTTATGACATCAAATTCCTCGTCTTTTGCAATAATAGCGTTTCCTGAAAATCACCCGTGCCGATTATTTCGGTAGTGCTACACAGTTAAAAATTTGATCCATTTGCTGTAGCGTCACTCCACAGCTTTTATAGAATATCTCTTTCATGACCAATGAGAATGTTCCATAACACAGTAAAGTACACTGTAAAAAAATTGACCCTTTTGCTGCATCGTCACTCCACCGCTTTTATAGAAAACGATTACTTTACTGTGTTATGGAGCATTCTCATTGGTCACAAAAGAGATATTCTATAATAGCTGTGGAGTGACGCTGCAGAAAATGCGTCAAATTTTTAACAGTGTAGCACTATTGAAATAATCGCCAAGGGTAATTTTCAGGAAACGCTATTCCTACAAAAGACGAGGAATTTGACGTCAAAAATTCCGTCCAATCAGTTTCAATTAGGTAAAATCCCGTTGGAAAAGCAGGAATATGTATCGATTTAATACGCTCGATTACACCGTGATAAACGAAGATTTGAAATAAACATCAAATACAAAAGTTATGTATTTTTGTCTGTAGAATCCGAATCGGCAATAAAAAATGGAGGTTATAATTTAAGATTTCAAAGTTGGACCCCCTCTGACCCCCAGGGGGTCGGTTTCGAAGGTCAAATTTGGTATCACAGAGTAGCTTATTTAAAAATATTTAACATGTGTATTTACGTTTTTCAATCTCATATGTATTTCTCGAGTTATTCGGCCGTTTCCAGACTTTTCGGACACCTTGTATATATATATATATAACATACCAGGATTGGCGAAATTTTTTACATCCGCATGCCTAATTTTTCTCAAAAAAGATTTTACACGACTATCGCGTGCCAAAAACCAAAAACATTTAATTGATCTAAGTAATTTAATCAACATTTCTGTTTTTTTTTTTTTTTGGGGGGGGGGGGGGAGGGGGGGGTATTTTAAAACATGGGCATACATGCAATAAATATAATAAAAAAAAAATTAAGTAATAAAATGATGAATGCCATTTTGATTTTTCCAAATATTAATATGGAATTCAACTTAGTTGCTTTTAACAGAATTCAAGTCGTTTTCTAATATTTAAGTTTTTTGTATCATTCTTTTTCGAAAATAATGACCTGAAAGAATAAATAAATGGAACAATTGTGAAAATTGTCAGAACTATACCTAGTCGCTATAGTTTCATCATTGGCAATTTTAAATTTTTGATGAAGATGATGATGTTGGCAATTTTAAATGTTTCAAATTTTTGACATTTTCTTTTTTCATATTCTCTAAATTTTAATATTGATCCCAGATTGAAATAGTTTAGAAATTCCATTATTTACTTTCCAATTAAAAAAAAATATATAAAAGTCCAGCTTGTATAAATTTGTGTTTTGTTTAACTTCAATATATTTTGTTCTAAGATTTCAAACAATGCCATGCCGAAAATATCCTTTCACGTGCCATAGGTTTGCCGACCCTGTTCTATACCATTCCCATTCAATTACTCCACATTTCGTAAACCTGCTGTTGTTGCGTGGAAAATGGAAAAAAACAAAATCTCATACATGTCTTATCCATATGACAACTCTCTTCAAAATTTATTCCATCTTGTTTGAGCACGTATCCTGTCCGTCAGGTGAAGACACTCGTTAGCTATGCTAAACCTATGAGAAGGCTGTTTGCTAATATCTCTTTTGTATTTCAACATTTAAAAAAAATTCATGTTGGATAGCTGAGTTCCATCGCTACATTTTTTTTTTTTTTTTTACTTTTGATTTTGGTTGTAGATATTTTTTTAAGTTACTTCTACTTTCAAAACCAGTTCTGAAAATAAAAGTGTCATTATAAAAAAAATCTGCAAAATATTTAGTATTAGCTTGCCAGTGTCTTCATCTGATGGGGACAGGAGCCTTAAATATCATCCCTTGAAAACTAGGCCTGAGTTCTGACACAAAAATGGTGGCTATTTTAGGCATATATTTTTTTAAGAATTTATTTAGACACTAATATTTTTCAAACTTTTTATTTAGCATATCCAATCAAAGAAAACTGAAAAAACTATTAAATGTTATAGGTATAGAAGTTCAATTGACCATACAAATAACTGAAAAAAAATTCACCTATGACAGCTGCCTTTTTTACTTCGGTGCTCAGGTCTAGTATTTAGAATGCAATGGTCTTCAAACAGTATGATGTTTTGTGTTCCAGCATACAGCATGGCAAAAAAACAGAGATGATATATATGCGTGATACAATACATGCTCGCTCTGAATTACCAATTTATCAGATGCATGTCGTATATGTTTTTCAGATGAGCATTTGCTTTCTCGTAACATAACAAATGAAAGTGATGAAAAGTTTAACACGTAATGGTATAGAAGAAATTAAGAGTTTGTTTATTTTATTTTGATTCCCACTTAAGAAAATAAACTGAAATTGTTCATGAATGGAAATTGTTCAAGGGGGTTCTGGCTACAGGGTGTTAAGAAATTAAACTAAATGTTTGCATTTTTTTATTCTATAAAAAAGGCAATGCTGACATGTTTTCCAATGTGACTTTTTTGTATCAGTTTATAGTAACACTTATGTTGTCTACAACAGATTATGAAAAGGGATTCAGTCTTATGAATGTAACAGAAACTGACAATCAGGAATTTAAGTAACTTAAGAATTTCAAAAGGACAGCTCGAAATTTTGTTTCATTTTTTTTTCTAAAAACATTGTATATGTAAATCTTACAGAGTGATGTATTGTTTGTATATTGCATAAATATTATGCATGTATATAGAAATTTTGTATAAGTGAGACATTTTTCTTTTCCTTGGATAAAGCTATTTTTATTTGGCTAAAAGTTCTTCGCTGTAATTAGTCAAAAAGCTGCAATCCTCTTTTTCCTAGATTAAACCCTATTTTATAGAAGATTTTGTTTCCCAGGTTATACTGGATAAATGACAGGTGGCCTCTAAAGAGGAAATAAAATGGTTCCGCCAATTTAAAACTAGTCGTTTGGGGCCACCGTAACACTTACCCATCATATATATGCATATATAATATATGAAAATAATACATCTGAAAACTATTTATAAAATGGATTGCAATTCCAAAACAAAATTTAAATGTGTATTTATATTTTTATTGTGCATAGTAATGCTGTATTAATGAGTTGCTGATGAATCTCTTTCGGTAAATTATACAACACGCCTAACTACTCAAGTAAATACTGAATTGCAAAAAAGAAACATCCTTATAACTCTAAAAATAATTATCATATTAACTAACAGTTTATTGCGTCGGATTAAGTGTCTCATTTCCAATTAAAAGATATCTTTGAATTGAAATTTGAATGAAATACAGGGTCATGAAAAATCGAAGAATGTGAAAAACATGATTATAGATATCTCGGCAACTAATAATTTGATCAACTTCGTTTTTTATGCAAAATTTGTGTTATTTTATTGCCTTTTACGATCACTCCTTAAAATAAAAAATTTCAAAAATTGTTATATACCTTTCACAAGCACAAATTTTTCGAGAGTCCGAAAAAAATAGTTCCAGATAATCGAGGTTATTGATATTAAATAGGCTTCGTCCCATTCTTACATACTAAGTACATACGAAATTTCAAGTCTCTATCTCAATTCGTTCGGGAGGTAGAGCGTTTACAGACAGACAGACAGACGGCAAAATTTTTTTTCTAAAAATATGTTTTTCGAAATCTCCAGTGTCAAAAACATGTAAATCCGTCAAAATTTTTTTTTCGATTTTCAAAACGATTGCAAGACTTACTATGTATGATGGGTAAGTAATAAGTACTGTGTGCCTCCAAATGTCTATGCTTTCACAATTGACAGCTTACATCAAGAATATTTTATGAGATAATTTGATGAATTTACATGTCATTGTAAATTCAGCTGTCACATTGAATCCAGGTCACAAACTGAGTGCCACGTCAGTCATCGGTGACTGGCACTGAACTTCCTGTTTAGGCTGCATCAGTCACTGGTAACTGACAGTATAAAGTATGATAATAAAACTAAAAATATATTGTTTTAAGTAATTACTGAAAATTTATTTAAAAGTCACTTAACTTTTATTTGTTATAGGATTATATTTTTTTAGTGATTACTTAAAGCAATATAATTTTTGTAGTTTTATATTATATTTAATTTTACATTCTCAGCCACCGGTGACTGATGCAGTTCAGTCACCAAGCACTTAATGTGTTAACATACTTTCTATGGAGTTGTAGAGCATGGATAAGTCGCCTTTATAAATCCTTTACAGGGATACACAAAAAAATCACTCCATTAGAATTTATAGGAAAAATTTGTTTGCAACATATTTCAAACATATAATAGTTAAAACATAAGGAAATTGATATACATCACTGAGTTGGATGTTTTCTATAAATTATTGAGTGCGTAGCATTTATCATTCATATATATAAAAAAACCATAAAAATTCTGTTAAACATTCAAACTATCAGCAATCATTGCTGAAATGGATGTGCCTTTTCAACTGGGGTATGAATTTTTAGGTTATCAAAATTTAAGTGTATTATGGGATGTATATAAATTCTTGAGAACATATACAGGAGTATACAAAACAATTCATAAGTATTAATATCTATAAGTGAGCATTGCCTAAAGTGAATTTTTAACTGTGTGATGCATTTTTCAGCTGAAGCTTTTAGATAAGTAGAAAAAATATTCATATACATAAAAATTGCATACATTGTCATTTATGGATAAAAGCTACCAAAAATAATTTTTTATTTGTGTGATACATTATCTAGCTGAGTTGAATTTTACTATGTTATTTGATGCGTATAAATTCTGTAAATAAAAGTACATCCAAAAGAATTCAGATTTATGGAATACCATGAAAGAACACTTTTTAACTGTTTAACATGTTTTTCGACACAATGTAATTCTATTACTTCATATGATGTTCATACACCATACAGTGAAAAAAAAAAAAACATGCACATAGCTGAACAAAAAGATATGAACACACTGCTAATTACAGATGGCAATTTCTAGAAAGCATGTTTAGTTTCTTTAACCAGCTGATTTAAATTTCAGCTTCATCATGTGAATAAAAATCTATAGATGATATAAGGAGCTGCAAACAAGTATTCACATACATAATCAGCTATGGACAGCAATTTCAGAAAATGGATTTTTAATTTTGTTAGGTATCTTTTAAATCCCATTTTTATTTATTTCATTTAAAATTGCATTAAAAAATTGAAACATTTTTAAGATATTCTCAAAGTATTTTATAATCTAAACCTGATGCATGATTTTTTGTTTTAGTTTATAAGATAACAATAAAAAATACTGCAGTCTTATTACTTTAATACCAAAATCACAAAGATAAATGATTTAGATTTGCCGATAACTTTTTATATAAATAATAAAACAATTCTAGATAAAAGTGGATGATTTTATAATTAATATGGAATTGTATAATGTAGAAAAAGATGAAGATCTAAACTTTAAGTAAAAATATTTCTTTAGTTAAAGAAAATATATATTAATGAAAATGGCTGTAATTTCAGAAACTGAAAAAGAATTATAGTATTTTTTGCTAAAATTTGCAGTTGGCCTTCAGAATGTAGTAACAGGTTCTAAATCCCCTAGTTGATTTTTTTAAACTACATTTTGAGATTGTTTTAGTGTTTTTTTAATCAAGAACGTAAAGAGTGATAAAAACAAGGTTATCTGGGATTTCCATGGAAACTAGTGACGATAACTAAAAAGGTCGATGATAACTAAACCAGTTGATAAAAACATGATGTATAGCGATTCTTTTCAATTCATATATTGGAAAAGAACACACATATGCTGCAAAGTGAAAGCTAGTCTGCCTAAGTTGACTAGTACCTTGTGATATTCTGATCTCCCCTTTAAAGAGAACTAACTCCAAACTATAGTCATATTCATATTTTAGGCCAAAAAAACATTTTTAAAGTTATCAACTTATGTTTAAAACATCAATTTAAGGGAATTTTTTTTTTAATTTGAATTTCTCATAGAATGACCATTTCTAAATCTGTTTTTATTTTTCCTGTATACCTATCTATACTAATAAAAGAACAAAACGCTCTGTCTGTCTGTGTGTGTGTGTGTCTGCGATGGCTAGGGAAATCTATGGGACGTACGAGGTTAAAATATTTTATGAGAGTAGCCCAATACCTCTCCTGATGCACCTGAGGCTCAGAATTTTAATTTTTTGATTAGTTTTATAGATATTAATTATGAAGCGGAACTCACTCTCTTCAAAAAGTCATTTTTTTAATGTTCGAGGAAAGAAATCATTTGCACATGCGCACAAACTCTTTTATACACCTAAACGGAAGAAGAACCATTTATCGGCGTTTATTTTTGATTTTGGATCATTTTGTTTAAACCCAAATCAACCAAACTGCCCGATGCAGTTAAACTTAAAAGACATATTTCGAAAGATCATATTTTTAGGTCTCAAATGCAATAATTAATCTGAAAAAATGTTGCAGTTAACCCTTTGAAAACAAATATTCAAAAATGGTCATTTTTTCCAAAACTATTTTTTCCCTTTTGTCAATGCCCCTTCAGGACGTAATTTTTAAGATATAAACAAACCAAAAAGAAGATATTAAAGTTGAAACTTTCTTCTAAGCAATGGTGCAATTGGTTTTAAAATATTTGGATTTTAACCCTTTCAAATACACTGGCAAAAGAAGGTCAATTTGCAACTCTCAGAGAGGGTATTTTTTCTATGCTAAAATTATCTTAACATACATATTTCAACTCAATCTTTTGAAATCTTCTCAATAGAACAAATTTATACTCCCTACAGAAAATTGGAAACGTTCGGACTGATAGAAATATTTTTTGCAAAATAAAATGTGCAAAAAATTTTATGAAATCAATAAAAATAGATCATTTTCATTGTGTTGCCTTAGCAAAGCGCAATCCTATAGGTACAAGCAAACAAAAAACATATTCTTAAGGCTTAAAAACATTCTCATAATCTATGATGCAATCGATTTTTAAAATAAAAGATTTAACCCTTTCAAATACACCAGCAATACACTTTGCAACTCATGGATAGAATATTTTTTCTACGCTAAAAATATCTAAGCGTACATATTTCAGCAAAATCTTTTAAAAGCATCTCAATAGACCAAATTTACACCCTCTTAAAAAAATTTAAAACATACGGACGAGTAGAAATATTTTTTACAAAATAAAAAGTGAGAAAAATTTGACAAAATAAAATACGTGAATTTTTTTATGAATTCAGTAAAAACCCGAGTGTTCCATCATGGTTTCGTTCGATTTCGGTAAGCATAGTTTCCAAAAAATCAAATTACATAGAGAATAAAATACAAAATACTCTTCAAAAAAAAAAGTCAGACAACATTAATTTAGACCGAAGTTACTTCAAATGTGTTTTCTGAAAAATTAGATTTTCATTGGAAAAAGCAAACAACTATTGTTCTAACTCAAAATTTTATTATCTTATAATCATGAAATTATTTACGTAGCTTTATGATGATGTCTAGAGTGTAATAAACTAAAGAATCAGCTCTAAGTGACTTATTGGTTTATATATAGTAATTTTTATGAAGAATTACACACAAAATTAACGAATTTTTCTATGTAATTGTATGTAATCATCTCTTTTAGATTTCCTTATATTGCCTAATTTTTAGCTCATTACACTCAACAATGTCTAATACAGGGCATGAAATTTCAGCTTAAAAGATACTCGCCAGACTAAAATTTTTACTCGCCACTATTTTACATTCATTCATACAACAACGCAACATCAGTGCAGAAAATGAAATATTTATGACAAATTTAATTTAAATTGAACATTGTTAGAAGGAGCTGTCTGTTAAATCCAGAATATTTTACATTTATAAAAAATATGGGATATTTTTGGAATAAGCTATGCATTTTTACTTCTTTTGGAAAATAAATACCATCGCTTCATTTTGAAATACTTCCGTGTATCGCTGTGCATAGTTTGATTCGAAGCACGACATTTTCAAAGGCGAAACTTACTCGCCAACTTTAAATATTTACTCGCCAATGGCGAGCTGGCGAGTGGAAATTTCGTGCCCTGGTCTAATATGTATATATTGGAAAAAAAAAGGACTTGCGTAATATGCATTTTTCCTTTTTTTTAAGAGTCGTTTTCATTAAAAAATGCTAAAAAATGACCAAAATTCTTCACAATTTTAAAAAGCTGCATAGATATTATATATATTTTTTTTTATAATTTATCTTTATTTTGTGTTAAATTACATTGAAAAAAAAATGTGTTGAAAAGAAAAGAAAAGAAAAGTTTGAAAAAAAAATGTGTTGAAAAGAAAAGAAAAGAAAGTTTGAAAAGAAAATGTCTACGAACGTAGATGGAATTACAACTACAGTAAACTCTGTCGAAGTCAGAATTGATTAGAACCAAAAAATTTTACACTAGTAGACAAACATATTCTGGTTTAGATAAATTTTACTCTATTCCTTTGTATTTATAAGGACCTCAAAATCTTTCTGAGTCAGACAGATTTCCGTCTTACACGCAGTCTACCTTATAGAAAGTTTACTGCAGTAACAAATTTTTTTATTTAATACATTACGATGCTTAAAAATTACTTTAAATAAATTTAATTAAAACTCACAGTACTAATTTAAATTTTATCAATCCTTTTGCATAAAAATAACTGCAAAACCTTACTTTTTATCAGAACGTAACAAAATCAAAACTAACGACCACTTTTTTGTCATTGCTTTAAAGATAATTTTAAAGTTTGAAATTTCTTTAAATAATTTCTGCTAACAAGACACTTCAGTGATTTTTTTTTTATGAGCTTCTAAGTATTCATCCTCAAATAATTTATAGGATAAACTATATAAGAAGTGATGCTAGTTTTTCAAAAATATTGGATGGGCTGAAACATCTTTTAGTAAAATGTCATACACACATATATATGTATGTGTGTGTGAAAAAAAGTCGTGTGAAAAAAGGAAGGAGTGAATGTTGAAAGATAATAATTCAAAATTAAAGTTTTTTTTCCTCAGAAATTTTTTAAATTACTGTAATTTAAATATAATTTTATAAATAATGTCATTAAATTTTAACTTATAAGTTATTCTTTATAAAAACAGTAATATTAAATTTAAATAACCCTGGAACTGCTAATTACTGAAAGTGCAAGCTTCTAAATCTCAAGAAAAGCATACATTTTAATCGCCTAAGTGAATTATCAATTTGAGACATCAAAACAGATGGCGAAATAGGCAGGAAACTTGTTTTTGAGAGAAATTTTACTACACATCTGCTGAAGGAACTTTAGGTGCTAATGTAAGTCTAATGACAGATAAGAATGATCCTTACATACTTTCAAACAAAACTATTTTGTAAATGTTAATAAAATTAAATTTCATTTTAAGTATTAAGTAATAGAAAAAATAAATTACAAATTAAATGATTTGAAATTGGGTGGGCTCATATGAATTGGTGCCACAGAACATAAGGGATAAATAGTTTTACCTTTTTGTACTCTTTCAACCTCTGGAGTGTCTTCTTTCTTTCTTCTGCTAATTTATCGGATGGAAGTTCTTTTACTTCACGTGCATTCCTCTTTTTGTCTCTCTACACAGTAAAAAGAAAAAAAAAATCACATTATACTAAAGATTTATTATTATTATTATTATTTTAGAAAGAAAAAGAAAATGAATTTAAAAAACTTGATAAATTAAATGAAGTAAATTTAGCCAGACCAATTATAAAGTACATAGCATATACTTGTTAATAATTCGAGCAATGACAGAGACATAAAAAGTCCAGTTATGTATGATACATATAGGGCAAAATTGGGAAATTCCTTTAGCGTCTACTGGCCAGTCAGACTAATTTTTCAAGTGGCCACTATGTTTAAACTAGTGGCCACTTTTTTTATTTAAAAATATTAAACATTTAAAATTTCTATAAATATCAATGTAGGACTGAATAACACAAATAAATATGTTAATATGAATGTATTGGAACCTAAAAAAGTAGAATTGTTAATAAAATGTAAGTAAATTGTATTCTCTCCTTGTAAAAAAGTGGGCACAAGGTGGCCACTGATAGACAATTTTTCACTGGCCACTTTTTCTCATTTATTGGCCCTGTGGCCGGTGGCTAGTGCTAATTTTGCCCTTTAATGATACATATATATGTATGTATGTATGTAAAACAACACCTGGCTAATTGAAAAGTACCAATTCATTTTGTACTGTATTTGTAACTTTTGAAGGTATTCACTCTGAAATTTTGAAAAATCATTTTTCTTTTTTAAATCTGTCATTGTGATCAGCTTCTTTAAAATAAAAAATGATCTTACCATAGTGGCAGCTTTTCGATTCTTTTCAGCCACAGCTTCTTTCATTTCTCTTTTCTTTTTTACATCGGCTAAGATTAAATTCTAAAAGAAAAAAGTATATAAATTGAGTGTGATGTCAAAGCATACATTATAACGTATAGCATAGATTAAATGTTAAATAAAAATATTAACTGATACACAAATATTGATAAAGGCACATAGAATATTAATTAAACGTTAAGAATACAGGAAGCACCTATTATTTGACTGTATATTCAAGCTGAGATGTTAGATATGGAGTTTTAAATTATTTTATTTGTAGATAAGGTGAGAACCAGAAACTAGCAAGACATAGTTTTTTTTTTTTTTTTTTTTTTTTAAATAGGAAACTTTTTTTAACCGTTATGTTATTAGCCAATTTCTCTCCAGTGAATTCTTGCAAGGTCATTCTTTCTTTTATGACAGGATACACCTGGAATGTGAAGATTTATTGTCAAACATCACCTTGACATGACAAAGGAGTTGGGAGAACAAAGCATTTATTTGGATCTGGGCAATAGCGAGAAAATTCATGGGTGGTTCGAAAAGAAAGCAGGATAATTTTTGGTGCCTACTCTAAGAGTAAAAGACCTTCTCTACTGAATAATTAAAATATACTACAAATATTATATAGAGTTGGTATTTGGTATTTTGGTACTTTTCCCTTACAGGATCTTTAGTGTTTTTTGTTGTTGTTGTTTTGTCAAAAGCACAGTGCAATTTGGGCTTCAGAAAGTGAGATTTGTTGTCAAATGATACAAGTAGCTTTGAAAACAAGCCTAACGAACTTTAATCTTTTTTTCTGCATAAATTTATATATATATATGGTACTACTTGGTTATCCTGTCAACCAATTTCGCCAAATAACACAAATCGCCAAATTATATCATAACAAACACGTATAGTTAATGTCAAGTTGTCAAGTGAATGGGACATTTACAATTATCCATTATTGGCATGTAATCTTATAGTTTGGTGATAGTTTTTTTTTGGTTGATGTGATAACCAAGTAGTACCGTATATATATATATATATACATATATATATACACAAAGAGAGAGAGAAAATAAGTTGTTATCTGTATTTTTTTATATACAATTGACTTCTGTTTGTATATACAGTAGAAGATCTTTATAACGCAATTCCATATAATGCAATTCTCCATATAACGCACAACCTTTCAGATGTAAACAATGAATTTTGCCATGAAGGAACACCTGAATTTTAAGACTGTAAAAAACTGCTATTGTCTGAAAACTAAATTTAATGCATTAGTACAATTTTACCTCCTTAATTTAGAACTTTTAAAGGAAAAAAAATATTATTACAATAAATGTTTTTGAAAATGAGCAATATAATGAATAAATTGGGTCCAGGTATATCTGGACCATTTTTAAAATGTATGTTTAACAAAATGTTGAATGATCGCAATAATAGAAAAATTTATAATCTGGATAAGGAATGCAGTATAAAGATAATTCTAATGTATTTTGATGTGTTTCAGACATATTTGTCTATATTTATGAGGTAAATTTGATGACGCGTGATATGTGATCCATATAATGCAAAATTCTATATAACGCACAACCTTGCGTTTTTAGGTTTGCGTTATATAAATCTTCTACTGTAGATGTAGAAAAAATGCCTGTTTGTAACACTTGATTAAATCCCCTGAAAAAATAAATCTTCATTTTTTTTAAAATAAGTTACAATAGTATATAAATCATAATCACCGATTAACTTCATAAGTATCCCATGAGCCATTACATAGAATTGCTTTTAACTTTCAAATATTTTATTCTTTTGTGGATTTTACTCCTATAATATTTATAAACTATAAAATCATCAAAAAATGTTACCTTTTTTCACCGCTTGCACATTTATTCCTATTGACCAAAAAGGAATTTTGTTAAAAGATCGCGAAAAAACGACAAATTTTGTTAAAAGATCACGAAAAAACGGCAAATCTTATTAAAAGATCGCGAAAAACGGCATATTTTGCTAAAAGATCGCGAACAAACTGCACATTTTGCAAAAAGATCGCGAAAAAACGGCAAATTTTATTAAAAGATCGCGAAAAAAAATCGCGAAAAAACTGCATATTTTGCTAAAAGATCGCGAACAAACGGCACATTTTGCTAAAAGATCGCGAAAAAACGGCAAATTTTTGTTAAAAAATCGTAAAAAAATGGCAAATTTTGTTAAAAAATCATGAAAAACGACAAATTCTTTAAAAAGATCGTAAAAAACAGAAAATTTTGTTAAAAGATCATGAAAAAAAGACAAATTTTGTAAAAAGATTATAAAAAACCCCGGCAAATTTTGCTAAAAAACACGAAAAACGACAAATTTTATTAAAAGATCGCAAAAAACGGCAAATTTTGTAAAAAGATCGTAAAAAAAACGCAAGTTTTGTTAAAAGATCGCGAAAAAACGATAAATTTCGTCAAACGATCGCAAAATTCAAAATAGAGGCGCGAAAAAAAAAAAAAAAAAAAAAAAAAAAAAGGCACATAACTTTGTACCGGGAATGGAATTGCACCCCCCTTTCTCCCACTTCTGTTGTAACCTTTCAGAAAATTTGCTGTGAATTTCATATTTTTTCATCTCTGTGATTCTAATCAGATTTTCCACAAAATCAAGAATAATTGAGTCAGTCATTTCGGAAATTAAAAACATCGGACAAAACTCCGAAAGTTCGAATATAAAACGTATCGCAAATTTTGACAAATTATTGGGGGGGGGGGGGGGGGGAATGCAAATTTTGTTATAGAATCGCATGAAATAAACGAATTCTGACAGAGAATCGTGAAAAGATATGAATTTCGTTCAGGGATTACAATAAAAAAAAAAAAGTGAATTTCGCAGAGTCGCGAAAAAAAAAAGTTTCTTCCACAGCCCTTTCATATAAAATTTGCATTTTTACGAGGCATTTTGATGAAATTCGCGCTTTTTGTCTCTAAACTTAGATAAAATTCGCGTTTCTTCAACGGCCCTTTGAAAAATAGCATGTTTTCTGCGGTCATTTGACGAAATTAGCTTTTTGTCCGCGGTCATTTAACAAAATTCGCCTTTTTCCTTGGCTCTCTAACAAAATTTCTATTTCACACCCGATACTCTGACAAAATTGGCATCCTTTCGATGGCTCCTTGATGAACTTCGAAGTTTTTTTTTTCCTATTCTTCAAAATTCACACTTTTGTCTGCTGCATTTTGATGAAATTAACGCTTTTTCGGCGATCCTTTGTCGAAGTTAGCGTTTTTCTCGCAATTCTAAAACGAAATACGCTTTCCCCAACGATTCCTTGTTGAAATTCGCGCTTTTTTCTTTCTTTTCATTTCTTTTTTTTCTTCTTTTGTGTGTGTGTGAACGATTGACGAAAATTTTCGGCAAATCATTTGTTGAAATTCGCGATACCTTTTATGCCTCAATTTTCTGATCCATGATATAAAAAAAAGAACAGAATGTTTTTAGTTCTTGGAAATTTCGGAGCAAAATCTTATAAAAAAACTTGATCTGTCAAAGACTTGTCTACCGCAATGCACGCTTTGAGAACGCGCGGTCTTAAATGTATGAATGAGAAGACAACTAGCAGGCGCGCATTCAGTTCGAACGCAACAGCAGTAAGGGCGTTTTTTCAAATGAGGGGAAAGAAGGGCGCTATTTTTTTTAATGAGAGGCAAGAGGGAAGGAGCTAGATTTTTAATGAGGAGCAAAAGGGGCGCTATTTTTTAAACTAAAGGGCGATTTGTTACTTTCGAATCAAGCTTCCCAGCTACTAACGTCCAGATGAAAGGAAAGCTTCATAGAAAAGTAAAAAAAAAAAAAAAAAAAAAAAAAAAAAAAAAAAAAGCATGTTGATTTGTTGTAATTAACTCCGAAATTTCCGGGGCACTTTTAGTAAAATCCCCGGAACACAAACAGGCATGAAACAGTTTCTTTATATTCAATAAATTGTTTAAATATTGAAAAATTGTTTGTGTATAAGAGACAGTGAATAGGTTGTGGAATTTTCCTCTCTCAATGAGCCCATTAGTCACTATACTGGAAAAGTACACTTATTCCTTTGTTCTCTACTTTTAATTTTTACAGACTTTTTTTAACATGGAAATAGCACTTATGGATACAATGAATAACAAATGCACTGGAACTAGGCTTTGTTGAGGGGGAAAAAATATATTTTCTTTTAAAGATAGTAAAAATGTTTTATTCAATAAAGGATGTAATGCTAAACCATGACAAATATAACATTGTGATTTCTGTTTTAATTGTGAATTGTTGAACCAGTCATTAAAAATACAATGTAAATATTATATAGTTTTATTTATGTACTTTTTCCTAAATAGGATTTTTTTTTTTTTTTTTTTTTTTTGTATACAGAAATTGAAAAATAACTTATTCAATAAATTGTTTAAATATTGAAAAAACTGTTTGTGTATAAGAGACAGTATGGATAATTTGTGAAATTTTTCTCTTTTGATGAGGCCATTAGCAAATTAGTACTGGAAAAAGAAAAAAATTAACAAAGAAATTTATTTCTTTGTTAATTTTAAAAATTATTGAATGTTTACATACTTTTTTAATATGGAGATAGCACATATGGATAGAATGAATAACAGATGCACTGAAACTAGGCTTTGTTGATTTTAAGATAGCAAAAATGTTTTACTTAATAAAGGATGCAATGCTAAACCATGAAAAAATAACATTGTGATCCCTGTTTTAATCATCATTTGCTGAATCAGTCATTAACATATAACTGTCAACCACAATAACAATTTCCATGTTTGATTGTGCAGAATTATAAGAAAAATGTTAAGAACAAAACTTCTTTTGTTTTTATTTGTTCCTTATCAAAAGAAAAAGACCCTGCTTAAATGTAACCTTTGATATATTGACAGAATTGCTTAAATATCAGTAGACTCCTTCAAATCTGCAATTCTCTAAAATCTGCACATAATTCATGAATGTAAACAATGAAACATTTAATTCAGTTCAGTCAATTTGACTTTTTTAGTTTTCCATGCATATTTTAATTTGTAATTTTGTTAATTTACTGAATTCATGCTTTTTCATAAAGGAATATATATACATATATATATATATTAAACTATTGCTAATATCACTGGCAATGACAATCTTCTTACCAGAAGTATTATATTTATGTATTAATGAAGCATTTTTGGTTATGAAGTCTGGCTAAACCTGAAAAAAACTTCCTCATTCTATGATTTTGATGTGAATGAGTAATGTACCTTTATGACTCAAGTTTCAATGAATAATTTAGGAAAACTACATTTCAACATTATTATAAATATTCAAGTATACATTATTGATTATTTATTTGACCTTTGATTTAATATTTCAATCATTTAAAAAAATTATCTAAATTTTTATTATTTTAGTTTATTACTTATTTTAATATTCAATTATATTGCACGCATTTATTATAGTTCCAATTGCATTATTAATAACATTCAAATTACTGTTTAAAAGTTGTAAAGAAAGCAATAATCAGAAATCCATAAAATTCTAAAGTTCATACAATCTCTGGTCCCAATCTGTGCAGATTTGAAGGAGTCTACTGTATTGTAAAAAATTGCTTTTGTATATTAAACCAAGTACAGATTGCCAGAAAATATATAGGTATTAAAAATTCCTCTTGCCAAAGTCATTTATTCTATTTTATTAAAGTGTCTATAATGTGTTGAAAATCATCAAGTAGAAAAAAAAAGAAAAACACTCATCAGATTTCACATTTCATCGAAATTGATTCAGTACTTTTTTAGTAATTAGGCAAAAACTAATAGTTAGTGATTTTTTGTTAATTAAAAGTGTTGAATAAGTTCGCTGAATAGAGTGTGAACAGAATGGCCGAGCGGTCTAAGGTGCCAGATTTAAGCTCCGGTTCTCAAGGAAAGTGATTGTGTGTTCGAACCCCACTCCTGACATACTTGTATGATTTGCAATATTTTTTTCTGTATTATAATTTAAGTAACCGACTTCAGAAAATCATTACCTTTTAACTAAAAAGAGAAAAATAAACTCTTTTATCAAAAATTGAACCAACTTAAAAAACTATTGCAATGTGAAAAATAATTTTTTTACATAATAGTAATAAGAAATTAAATTAACAGCATAGTATTTACCATGCGTATTATCATATTTATGTACATTAATTTGATTTTTTTTTAGGTCAGTACCAGACAGACATGCTCGAAACTAAAATTGATTATCCAATGCAAATCATAACAAGGTTCAGCACAAAATGTCCCATTCACAGTCAGTCAACTTGGACATCCTGCATTTTAAAATCTGTGATTGGCCATGCTTTATTTTATGTAATATCTTGTATAAACACATTAATTTCAAATTAATCCTTAATTTAGCACACATAATTGTAGTTACTAATCTCACTTGAAAATACACATTTATAACATCAGAAGAAATGTTTAAAATATAATAAAGTTAATTTCTTAAACTATATATTAAATCGTAAAAATTTTGCAGATATTTGGATGTGTGTCTATTGGAAAATCACATGTAGAGTGTCTTGGCTGGCACCGACTCCAAAAAATCAAATTAATGTACATAAATATAATAATATGCATGGTTAAATACTATGCTCTCAATTTAATTTCTTACTACTATTATGTAAAACAATTATTTTTCACTTTAAAGTCGGTCACTTTGTTTATTTTTGAAGTTGGTTTCATTTTTGGTAAAAAAGTTTATGTTTGTTACAGACAATTTGATTAAAAGACAGTGAGAACCTTGTTTATAAGTAACCTTTTGTATATTAAATAAATGTTGTAGGAATAGATTGCCAGAAAATAGAGTCAACTCTGTGAAATCCACCAATCTATAATCTGCAATTCTCTATTATCCACACTACATGTTGGAATGTAAACAATTAAAATCACTATTAACAGCTAAACACTTAATTTTTTTTTTCAGTTATGAATGTTTTAGTGATCATAACTAAAACATTCATAACTGATAAACATTTAAGTTTAAAATGGATATAAACATTTAAATTTTCTTGAGTAGCAAAATTTTATATCAGAGCAAGAAGTACAGTAAAACCTCCATAACGGACACTCCCGAATACCGGACACCTCTACTTAACGGACAGTTTTCCAATCCCCACTCCCAAAACCTGAATTTTTGTATGTTTAACCTCTGAATAACGGACACTCCGAATAGCGGACACTATTTTCGGCGATAAAGAATGAAAAAAATATTTTTTAACGAGGAAAAAAATGAAAAAAAAAGTAAAAAGGCCTCTAAATTTATCAAGACGTTATATCATAAATTTTATGATCATAGATAAATGTAGATCATGAGCTGGGGAGAATCCCCCCCCCCCCTCCTCCATGTTCAACGTTGAATTCAGGAAGTTGCCCAGGAGAGACATCTCCCAGAGCATTGAAATGTCCTCCCGGAAAAGTTTGAGATTTTATTCTTTTAACCCCTTGGGGGCGAGTGACGCGTATACGTGCTGCAAAAAGGTTTAAGAATTTTTGTTTATCCTCGCCAGTAAAATTTGCCTTATCTAATCGGTACATTTTCTTGATTTGATAAGGCACAAACTTCTGTATTTAAAAACCAGTGACAAAACATTTATAATTCATCTCCAAGGTTCTCGTTGCGAAGGGGTTAATGGTCCAAGTGTGCTACCCCCCCCCCATCCCCGCTCGAACTCTAGAATGTCCAAATAACGTCACATTGAAAAACAAATAACATGTAATCACAAGCAAAAGTAAACTTTTGTGACAGATTTTTTTTTCATAAGAATGTAATAAACAGTGGATAAAGGTGTGCACAATTTTATTTCAGTTTTATTGCTTGAAAAATTTTTTAATTGCTAACTGATCATATGATAGAGTTTTTAGGCCATATAAAAGTCAATTAATGAAACATTAAGCATTTCTTAGTGATTTTTGAATCTTTGAGGTTTTCCCAATAGCGGACACCTCCGAATAGCGGACAATTTCTGCGTTCCTGAAGTGTCCGTTATTTAGAGGTTTTACTGTAATACATATTCATAGACTGCAGAAAAAAAAAAAAAAAAATTAGACAACAAACCAAAACTGAAAATGTTTAAACTAATAAATAAGCAGTAAAATGTGTATTGTATGTACTTTAAATTTTCTTTAATCTTAACTATTAAATATATCACACCGGTATTGCATTATGTTTTTCTTTTCCATTGTAATTTTTGTGCAGCTGTTCCTAATTTACAGTCAGACTTTAAAAACTAAAATCTGCAAAGCTCCCAGTGCCTAAGTGCACAGGGCTCGAAAAAGAGCGTTCCCGGGGAACCCAGAAATCATTTCTGGGAACGTATATTTTTTCACTCAGGTTCCCAGCTGGGAACCTAAAAAATTGTCATGGTCACCAACGATGCTGCGCACGCATTATATAGGTAAATTACGTAAAAATATAGCTCTTGTGTGGAATGTCGGATGCGTAATTTTGTCAAAATATTATGGAAAAAGCCCGAATTTCGTCAAAAGATCTGAAAAAACGGCAATTTTCATTTAAAAATCAAGCGATAAAACGGCAAATTCTGTCAAGAAATCGCGCTAAAACGGCAGATTTCGGCAAAAAATACCGATAAAACAACAGATTTCGACAAAAGATCGCAAAAAAACCTGAATTTCGTCAAAAGATCGAGGGAAGTAACGCAAATTTCATTAAAAAATCGCGAAAAAACGGCAGATTTCGTTTAAAAAAATCGCGAAAAAAATGGTAGGTTTCATAAAAAAAATCGGGGAAAAACGACAGGTTTTGTTAAAATATTACGATAAATCGGCAGGTTTTATTAAAACATCGCAATAAAACGGCAGATTTTGTCAAAAGACCGTGAAAAAAACAGCAAATTTTGTCAAAATACTCACACATAAATTTTATTGGGAACCTACATTTTTCATCTGGGAACCTATACTTTTCATGTAGGTTCCCAGCTGGGAACCTCAACATTTTTCGAATTTTCGAGCCCTGGTGTGTGGATTTCAGAAAGTTGACTGCACAGTTATAAAAAACGCCCTCTTACCAAACTCATTTTCTCTATCTCATCAACGTGCCCATAACACAGAGGTATTGAAAGTTATCAAATAGAATAAAACAAAAATATTCATTGCTACACTGAAAACAAGCGTAGAAAGCAGTGAAACCTTTTTTGTTCTGATGGCAGCCCTTTTTCTATAGATTTTCCCCAGTTTACTTTTAAGCTTTACTATTTTGGGATTGGGTTCTATGTCGGGAACGACGATGCTGGCCAATTCTTCAGGCTCTTCAACCGCATCCACAAAAACACCCACCTCCAAATTTTCTAGAAAAAGAAAGCGATGATTAGTATTAAAATCACTATTATTACAGTCAAAAAAATAAAATAAAATAAAATAAATAGAAATGTTTATTTAATATACAGTAGACTCCCTCAAATCCGCATAGCTTGGGACCAGAGGTTGTGCAGATTTTAGAATTTTGTGGATTTTTGGTCATTGCTTTGTTTACATTTTTTAAACAGTAATTTGAGTGCAATTGGAACTATAATGAATGCTTATAATGTAATAAAATATTAAAATAAGCAACAAACTAAAATAATAAAAATTTATATAATTTTTAAAATGATTAAAGTACTAATAGCAAAGGTCAAGTTAATAATCAATAGTATGTGATTAAATATTTATTATAAAGATTAAATATATTTTTCCTAAATTATTCAACAAAACTTGCCTAATAAATATGCATTACTAATTCACACCAAAATCATAAATTAAGGATTTTTTTTTTCAAGTTTAGCCTGGCTTAATAACCAAAAAATCTTGATGATTAAAGTATAAATATATTTGGTAAGAACATTCTGATTACCAGTGATATCAGCAATATCTTGAATTTTTTCCAAAAAAGTTTATTTTTCCTTCATGAAAAAAAAAAAAAAAACATGAATAGAGTATTATTAAGAAAATTACAAATTAAAAACTATATGGAATTGATACAAAACTAAAAATATCAAATTTTGTCCCAATACCCAAATGGAAAGTTTCATTGTTTACATCCATAAAATATGTGTGGATTTTAGAGAGTTGTGGATTTCTGGTTTACAGATTTGAGTGAGTCTACTGTATCAACAATTTCAAAAGACGAAGACGTCACATTTTTTACATAGAATGCCTATATAACTATCTATACAACATTAATAAAAAATGTATTTTTCACATTTAAAGAACAAATAAGATTTTCCATAAATGTATAAAATTTGCATAGATGCATAAAAATCAGTACAATTAGTTGACTCTCAAACTATGAAGCAACTTGCCTTTAGACTTGTTGAATTCAGCATTGAACAAACTTTTAAATTTTGGGCAGATTAGCTATTTTTGTTTATTTAAAACCAAAGTTTATTTGATTTTCTATATTTTAAAGAAAAATAAATTTTGATTATAAAAAACAAAACTGTAAGCTATTTTGCTATTTTTTTAGGCAAAAATAAGTAAATAAATAATAATAATAATAAATCTGACAACTAACTGATAAATTAAAAATAAATAAATAAATAAATGCACCAAGGAAGAAGAATTTGGGTGATGAGCAACTGCAATGATGGTCAGTACGGAATTTCAGCATTTTACACAATGTACAACATTGCAACAATTTATTACACCAGATTTTTAATTATTTCTTTTGTTTGTTCTGCGAAAGTAATACCTTGTGTGTCAAAACATATTACATTGTTAAAATAACAAAAAAAGCCTTTGTGCAAAACTGTATAAAGATAGAAAACTAACATTTAGAAATGCACAAATAATGCATGAAAAAATAGCAAACAGACATTTTGGATCTACTACCAAGATTCTACTAATAGATGGAATTTCAAATATATTCGGGGTTGTGGGCAGGTGCGATCACTAGTTTCATCACCCCACCCACTAACCGTTTTTCAGTGTCTTTAATTTGTCTACTTTTTCTCTTAAATTTGTCCAATTTCAATCTCTCTTATTTTTTTTTTCCTTTTCTATTTGGAGTCCAAGGCACTCGGGTCGTAAGTAAAGATCTTTGACGCTATTCGTGGTCACTTATCAGCAACAGCGCTTGTCGCGCAAGAGAATCTTATGTCAGCATAAATAAACCTTCCTTGGTACTTATACACTATTCATTTATTCTATTATTATTATTATTCATTTCTTTAATTTAAACTTTCCTTCCCAACCTCAAATCAAAACAAAATATTGTTTATCTCTTTTCCAATCTACCCATCTGATTCATTCATTGCTTATCTAAACTCTGTTTCCTTTCCCCTCTGAACAATCAAAGTACAGTATTACGTCATACAGTTTCTATTACATCATTTCATTCCTAAGTGACTTCATCCCAGCAAAGGTCCGTGGCTTTTCTTTTTTTCTAAGATCGTCTGCCCATCTGAGGGAAGAAGACAACGTAGTATGCAAATTTATGGAACCAGATGATTCTGATTGGAGAGAGATATCAGCGGGTTTTTTTTTTTTTTTTTTTTTTTTGGAGAACTAGGTCAGTAGTTAGTTGTTCTTTTGAGTATGTCGTTGTGTTTGGGAATATATCGCTTCATGAAACACCTGCTTTTATGCAGGGTGAATATAAAATTAGAAATAGCTTTTCTAAAAGTGATTGGAAAATATTGTTTTTTTTAAGACTGGATGTTTATGAAAGGATTATGATGAAACTACATGTAAATAAATTTAAAGCTACCTGTTGTATTTTGCCAAAGCTGGTGTTTTTATTAATTTGTAAACTAGAAGAAGAAATGTAAAGATAGTGAGTTGTTTTTTTTTAAGTTATGTGCTATTAAAATTTATTTAATTATTGTCTTTCTTTTAACTGTGTTCTTTGTTTTTAATAAACATTAGTTTATTGTAAAACTTAATTACGTTTCTGTCTGTTATTACACACTGTCATTCTGCCATTTTTTTTGCCTTAAGCTTCCACTACTCTGTTTCAATTTAAGACTGTTTTAGAAAGCCGATGTTAAAGATTTATTTAAAGGCTGGCCCGACATACTGGGCCATCATCTTACTGTTTGTGGCATAGGTAGGAGTCACCGACAAAGATGAGCCTCTCATTACAGCGGTAGATTTGAAATGACTACCATAAAAGTTCAAAGAGATACGAAGCCTAAATAATATCAAATATTGCCATTCCATATAACTCTTTTTTTAATCTTATTCTAATCTGTTTTTCCATATATGTTTTTAATTAGTTTTTAAAGACATGGTACACATATTGAGAGATCCATTCAGTGCAAACTAATTGCAAACCATAATATCTATGTGATTAAGTCCAATTAAAATAGTCTCTTTTTAACAATTTGATGTTTATTGCTTTTATACTGCTACTGAACATTGCATTATACAAATATATCATTAAAAATTGTTATCTATACTTTAAAACCCGATGGTACACAGAGAATGCTGCGACTGCCATTATGTATGTCCATGACTTTAAGGGTTAATATCTTAACTAATTAACAACAGTTTTTTTTTTTTTTTCCAGAAGTCATTAAACAATGCTTTTATGCTTCTATTGTGATAGGCAACTTCAGTGTTCCTCAACACTTTTGCAGAATGCCATTGAAATTTGTCTGTAACGGAAAAAAGTACTCTTCTCAAAAAATATGTGATCTAGGGTAAAGTTTAAATTAATGTCTACAACCTCTAATTTTTTCATAATTTCAGTTTAAGTAGATTTGAAAAAAAAGGGGGGGAAGGGGGGAGGGAAACATTTTCACTACTTTTTTGACAATTTCTCTGAAAATATAATGCATAAAATTAAAAGAAATTTACTTTTGTGTTCAGTTTTTATGAAAGCTTTCACATGCTAAAATAAAAGTTTTTTTTTTTTTTTTTTTTTTTTTTTTTTCCAGCAATTTAACTAGCTCCTCTACATTTTTCCAAAATGTATTTGTGAAAGTTTAATAGAAAGGTTTAGGTCTGTAAGTATGTGGGTCAATTTATTACTTCCCCAGTTTCAATTTTCCATGTTCAATAGTTTACAAGTAAAATAGCTGTAACAGGAACACGAAAGTGATCTTATAATGGTTCCATTTTTACTTTTTAAGTACGAGACCCTAAAAACTGATAATTCTAAAAAAAAAAATTCACTTTCTTTTAAAGAGTTTTAATATTTTATAAACTGCTGTTTTTATATAAACATCTATAAAAATTATTATTTTCTCTAATTGTGTTTAAAGAAAAAAAAAAATCTAATTTTGACTATTTTGTAAATTTTTACCAGACTATCTTAAGTTTTTTAAGCCTCAGAGATTTGAAATAACAGATTTGATTGTGTATTTAGAATGAGCATTAAAAATATAAAATAATGTTCATTTGTTTTTAAAAAAATAAAATGAAACAAAAATTTGCAAGGAAAGTTTACATGAAAAAATGAATTTAAATGTAGACATGTTATATATTTTTATGCGATTGAAAGCTCACCCTCATATTCTGTGTTCAACACTTGCAGCTGACTTTTGTAGAGATTTTCTTCGACATTCAACACATCAAGCTGAGCGTCAAGCACATCCATCTGGGCATTGGCCACCTCGTTTGTGATTCTCTGAATTTCATACACTGAATCCTCACCACTGTTCAGATAAGCTAGCTAGAAGGATAATAAAAAGTAAAAATTAATTTAAACAAGCTTCATGTTTTAAAACTGATATTTGCATATTATTTCAACACCTCAAATAGTTAGTACATATTTTTGAAAATTTCAAACAAAGCCTATATCAAGGTTGTTCAGATAAGCTAGCTAGAAGGATAATAAAAAGTAAAATTAATTTAAACAAGCTTCATGTTTTAAAACTGATATTTGCATATTATTTCAACACCTCAAATAGTTAGTACATATTTTTGAAAATTTCAAACAAAACCTGTATCAAGGTTGTTCAGATAAGCTAGCTAGAAGGATAATAAAAAGTAAAATTAATTTAAACAAGCTTCATGTTTTAAAACTGATAATTGCATATTATTTTACCACCTCAAAGAGTTAGTACATATTTTTGAAAATTTCATACAAAGCCTGTATCAAGGTTGTTCAGATAAGCTAGCTAGAAGGATAATAAAAAGTAAAAATTAATTTAAGCAAGCTTCATGTTTTAAAACTGATAATTGCATATTATTTTAACATCTCAAATAGTTAGTACATATTTTTGAAAATTTCAAACAAAGCCTGTATCAAGGTATTTTGAGAGAAACTTTTAGAGTAGCAATGTGTGCATTTAAATTTTGGCTGTGACATTCATTGGATACATACAGTCAAATTTCATTAATGCAAACACACTTAATGCGAATTACTCTTAGTATGAACTGTTTCCGATTGCCCAGTGTAGTTATATGTAATACAGTAGACACCCTCAAATCCGCACAGCTTGGGACAAGAGGTTGTGTGGATTTTAGAATTTTGTGGATTTCTGGTCATTGCTTTGTTTACATTTTTTAAAAAGTAATTTGAATGTAATTAATAATGAAATCAAAAGTATATTGAATGCTTATAATGTATGGAAATATTAAAATATGTAATAAACTAAAATAAAAATTTAGATAATTTTTAAAATGATTAAAATATCAAAAGCAAAAGTCAAGTTAATAATAAATGATGTACAATTAAATATTCATTATAAAGATTAAATGTGATTTTCCTAAATTATTCAATGAAACTTGCCTTATAAAGGTACATTAGTAATTCACATCAGGATCATAAAATAATGAAGCTTTATTTCAGGTTTAGTCAGACTCAATAACTAAAAAATCTTGATCAATACATGTATTTGGTAAGATTGTGATTACCAATGATATC